>JAFEMH010002144.1:0-372572 GCA_022495995.1 Adenophora triphylla var. japonica | reverse complement strand
GTATACCACATGCTACATAGGGTATACCAATACCACTATGGGGTGACAATTATAGGGTATATCTTCATATGGTATACTATGGGGTATAAATTATAAGGTATACTTCACATGCCTATCTCTCTCTCTATAGGGTATACCTACTCTACTATGCCATATCTTACTATGCCACATAGGGTATACCTATCTGCATGACCCTGCCACATGCCGCATGCACATACACTGTCACTTATAGCACATGCACCATGAATTTCATCTGCTATCACCCATTATACTTACAGGACAGCCATATCTACCACATGCCTGTAACCTGCCACTACCTATACCACATAGGGTATACCACACTCTACATGCTTACATAGGGTATACCATCTCCTATACCACCCCATGCCACTATGCCACATGCTACTGGGTATGGGAAATAAGTCTCTCTCTCTACATGCCACTATACTATACACATTATACCTGCCACATGGTGCCAGGAATGGGTATACCACATACTCTCTATGCCTATACCACTATACCATATACCACTATCTGCATATAGGGTATACCACTGCTCCCCCATGCCTATAGGGTGCATACCACATGCCACATAGGTATAGGTCATGGGATATACCACTATACCACCCATGCCTATACCTATGCCTATGCCACCACATGCCATATAGAATTCATACACCTCTACATACCTATGCCACATAGGGTATACGCTATACATGCCTTTATACCTGTGCCACTGTACTTTTATAGGGTATCTTTCACTACTCTATGCCACTATGCACATGCCTATAGGGTATACCTATATACCATACTTATAGGGTATATCTGCTATGCCACATACCTATCATGTACCTATCTTGCTATGCCTACTATACATATGCTATGCCATTTATCTGGCTATGCCTATAAATTTATACCACTATCTTTCCCCATATTTCCATACCTGTCTACCACTGGGTATATCTCTCTATATGCCTTATACCTGCCATATGCTGCATATTATTATAGGGTATAGGGTATACCACTATGCCACATACGCATGCGCCCCATACGCATACACCATCTCCTGTCTTGGCCCATAGGGTACATACCTCTTTTCTTACATAGGGTATACCTATGTCTACTATGCCACATGCCACCTTCTTTATAAGGGTATACCTTATCTACTATACCACCATCTTATGCATTATCTTTACCTTAAAGTCATATACATATGCTAAGCCATATACCTTTATGGGGTATTTAATTAATAATTATCATTATTATTACTAGTGATTATTAATATTATTATGAAGTACTATTATTAATTATATAATAATAATTATTAATATATTCAATTATTTACTTTCTTGATATTATGTATTATTACTAGTTAATATTAATATTATTATTAAGTACTATTATTAACAATAACATCATTATTAGTATTATTATTAAGTATTATTACTAATAATTTTTAAAGAAATAAAAGTATATAATATAAAAATATTTACTTTTTTGATATTATGTATTATTACTAGTTATTATTAATATTATTATTAAGTATTATTATTAATTATATAATAATAATTATATATTCAATTATTTAATTGAATAATTAACAATAACATCATTATTAGTATTATTATTAAGTATTATTACTAATAATTTTTAAAGAAATAAAAGTGTATAATATAAAAACATTTATTTTTTGATATTATGTATTATTACTATTTATTATTAAGTATTATTATTATTATTTCTAACATGTATTATTCAATTATTACTTATTATTAATAATTTATAATATTAGTAATGACCCTTCTTCTAGATATTTACTTATTTTATTACTAATTATCTATTACTATTAATGTTATAATTATTTAATATTTTTATTTTTTTCAATTATTATTATGAGATAATATTATTTTATAATTATGATGATTTTTTTGTGAAATACAAATAAATATAAGAAGTGGCAATACTTCATTCCATAAAAATAAAACTACACTTTCCTTTGATTGGTTCATTAATGTTCACATGGATTACCAATAAATCAATCTACACCATTAATTTCACATTAAAATCCAATGGCCCTAATTCACCCACTTTTTCCCTAACCCTAAACAAACCCCTCCCTCATCTCATTCTTTCTGCGCCTCCCAGCTCTTCCGTCCCATTCAGTTTTCATTTCACCGCCTCCTGCATCTCCTTCTCCTTCAATCCTCTCCACACCCAAAAAACAATGCCCACCTTCCCCTTCTTCACTCCTTCTTCCTCTTCCCCTTCAAAGAACAGAGTCTTCTTCTTCATCACTACTATCATCTTCATCGGCTCCATGGTGCTCGGAGTGGAAGGATCGTAAACACTCTTGGATCTGCAATCATGGGTTGCAAGCATCTTAACTTGGCCCAAATGTGAGATTTCTACCACCACGGTATCATCATTAGCGGGAAGAGGTTGTTTCCAAGGTTCCCCGTCATCAGATCTCGCAACGCCGTCTTCCTCCTCCGTCGCCGCCCCTCCACCTCCCATCCCCTCCCGTCGCTCTACCCTCTTTCCCTCTCTCTCTCTCCCCTCTCGCGTCTCTCTCTCCCTTTCTTCTTCCCCAACCGGGGCGTTGATTTGTGGCTTTATCTCGAATTTTTCCATGTCATCGTCGCCGGTTGTGTTGGCGAGAAGAAGGTTGATAATTTTGTTTTGGCTTTGTTTTTGGTTTTGGATTTGTGATTGTTCTAGCATAGTTGTTTTCGGTTTTTTTTTTTTAGTCTCCGGAAAACGAACTGGATTGGTTTTCAATTTAAGGGTGTTTGATTGTGTATGGAAGAGAGAGAGAGAGAGAGAGAGAGAGAGAGAGAGAGAGATAGTGATTATATATGCTTTTATAATGAGTGAGTTTGTGATGTGTGTCTCACGAGAGAGAGAAGAGAGGAATTTGTGTATTTGTAAGCTAAGTGATTTAGAGTTTCTTTGTTCCAAGTGGTGGTGAATGGTGGTTGTGAAGGGTGGTTGATGGTGGCGGGTGGTGGTTGTGGTATAAGAGAAGTTTAGGGGACTAAAGTGTGACTCTAGAAAATATCAAGGATCGATTTGAGAAAAATAAAATTCAAGGGACTGATTTGAGAAAAATAAAATCTAATGGACTGATTGGAGAAAAATAAAACCTAGTGGACTGATTTGAGAAAAATAAAATTTAAGGGATTTGAGTTAAAAATATTTACAAAAATAATATATATATATATACATACATATATATATATATATATATATATATATATATATATATATATAATTTTTTTTAATAAAAATATCAAATTAGCGACGGAAATATCCGTCGCTAATTTGATATATAAAAAATATAAAATATTGAAAAATTTAAAAAAATTAAAAAAATTGTGAAAATTTGGAATAAATTTTAGCGACGGAAATTTCCGTCGTTAAATCCGTCGTTATTAATGTCGCCAATACATTAATTTTGTCGTTCCTCTTCGATATTTAGCGACGGATTTTTGAGTTTTAGCGACGGAATTATCCGTCGTTACTTTACCGACAGCCAAAAAATCTGTCGTTGATATTTAGCGACAAGGGTTTTAGCGACAGATTTTTTCCGTCGCTAATCCGTCGCTAAATGCCTTTAGCGACGGATTTTTGGCTTTTAGCGACGGATTTTTCCGTCGCTAAAAGCTGTTTTTCTTGTAGTGCATGGTTCGGATGTTCCGGCCTGGGTGGACCGCGTGTGTGCGATTATAGTGGTGGTGGGATTCCCTCTTGTGTGACTTTGCGGATGGTTTCGCTTGTGTGGTCCTTGGTTTGAGGGGAGGATTGTTGGGGTGCAAACCCAATCCCACATCGACAATTGAACAAAGTATTGTCAGGTTTATAAGAGCACACACCCACTTCATTAGTATGAGGCCTTTTGGGAGTTGACCCAAGAGCAAATCCGTGCGGGCTGGGCTCAAAGCGGACAATATCATACTAATGTGGAGTGGTGAGGGTGGTCGCGGTCCCTACAATCCCTTTGTTCACGATGTCCAATTGAACATGAGTCATGGTCCATGTCAACTCATCTCGTTCAATGCTTTCTCGATTCCGAATATGTTGATAATCCAAATGCATTTTATCTCTATCAAATCACTTGAGTATGGCAATACATTTCATCAACACTATTCATCGAGGGGCCCAAGCAAACATCTCTCTCACACAGAGAGGGACAAATTCCATCTTGACTTATCATTCTTCCCTACATGAATCCAATCGTGCCAACATAGCCCTTATTGCTATCCTATTAAAGATAGTGTTACACTATATCAAACACGACGTTCATCATGTGGAAGACGATGATAATCTCAGGTACAAAGGACTCAATGACACTACTATCATAAGATTTAAACATGACACATATGACTATTGACCATATCATAAATCTCATCGGTAGGTCATGTCCAATACTTATTCTCTAGCAAGTATCCATAAGTGTAATGTGCATCGCATGCATATAATCATCTCCATGATTATCCACTACCAACTTATACTAGTTGTTCACAACAACTAGGGACGCAGTTCAATATAATAAACGTGTAAAACATATAATGAACCAAATATAAAATTTCTCTATAATAAATGATAAATACGATTACATAACGGCATTGATTAGTCATAATTATCAACGGCCTAGGGCATAACACCAACAACCCACCCCATCATCACGGTTTCAAGTGCTTTGACATGTCATCCAATAAAATTATTATCTCTCGACACGTGGTGTTTAATGAAGACAAATTTCCCTTCTCTTCCATGCGTGCTGGTCAGAATTCTGATTTGTAATTCCTTGAACATTCTGTCTACCCCTTGATTCGACACCATGCCTGCTCGCCTTCGTCAATTCCTAGCCCGTCTGGCGCCCCACTGGTCCAGTCGATCCCTTCCCCTATTCCAGCCCAACCCTTTCCTTCGTCTGGACAGCCGGTCACATTGTTTGGACCCCCTCTTAGCCCTATTCGGCCGAGCCCATCCCCTTCCCTTGATAGCTCAGCGCCTCAACTGCCTGCACCATCATCCCCTCCTCGTACTGTCATTACTCGGAGTATGAGAGGTATTTTTAAGCCTAACCCTCAGTATAACTTAACATCTTCGGTTTCTCCCTCTCCCCTTCCAGCTAACCCCAAGTCTGCCTTGTCCGACCCTAATTGGAAAGTTGCTATGTGGGATGAATTTAATGCTCTTATTAAAAATAAGACGTGGGAGTTAGTCCCTCATCCCCCGGATGTTAATATTATTCGTAGTATGTGGATTTTTTCTCATAAACGAAAATCTGATGGTTCTTTTGAGAGGTACAAGGCTCGCTTGGTTGGTGATGGCAGGTCACAACAGATTGGGGTGGACTGTACAGAGACGTTTAGCCCAGTTGTGAAACCGGCTACGATTCGTACTGTTCTCAGCTTAGCTTTATCACAGTCTTGGGGCATTCATCAGTTGGACGTCAAGAATGCCTTCCTACACGGGGACCTACAGGAAACAGTTTACATGCATCAGCCTATGGGGTTTCGTGATAAATCCTTTCCGGATCACGTGTGTCTACTCCAAAAATCTCTATATGGCCTCAAAAAGGCTCCACAGGCTTGGTATAAGCGGTTCGCTGATTTTGTGTTCACTATGGGGTTCATTCATAGCAGGCCAGACCACTCTCTCTTCAAAAATAAGCAAGGGCCAGACATTGCATACTTACTCCTATATGTAGACGTCATTATTCTGACTACTTCATCTGTTACTCTTCGGCATTCTATTATTGTCACGACCCTAATATTAGGCACTATTTTAGCACACGTTGAGCACGTGGGGTTGGGGGTGTAGTTTATCAATTATGTCTTTTACGCTACTTGCTAAGTTTATGTGCTCATTTTATGTTTTTGATGATTTATGTGAAGTTTAGGATGATTATGAATTAACTTTAATAAGTTAGGACCTAAATGAAATAAATGTGAAAAGTTATAATGAGATAATAATATTTGAATTTTTTAAATAGTAAGATGGAAAGTGTGAGGTGCTTGAGTGTAATATTGTTAAGTGAAGGATGTTAGTTGTGTTAGTGTAACCATTAGAGGAGCTTTAGTGTAAAAATTGATATTTATCCATGAAATGATCAAGGAAAGCTTCATTGTTATTCTCAGCTTCTTTTCTTCTCTTAAATTTTCCATGGAAAGCAAACCCTAAGCCTTCCCTTCCAAAAATTATACCAAGCTCAATTCCTTTTCGTTTTTAAATCCGTTTGCATATTCTCGTTCGTGGTAGCGAGGGGAGCGCATAGAGGCGGAAAAATAAATATTTCGTTTCGCATTATTCCGATAAGTTATTATGATTTCCTTTCAAAAATTTGTTCATTGAAGGTTAAATGTTAATATTGTTGTGTTATAATTATTGTTTGGTATTTTGAAGTATTTTCCTTGGAGTTGGATGTTTGAATAATGACCTAAATGGGGTTTGGTTGTTCATGAAAGATGATAAGAGTAATAGTGTGGTTAAGTTGAAAGAAAGATTTAAATATGGAATTTTGTAGTGTAATGAATGATTGTGCATGGTTAAATTGGCAAATTTTCTTAACTTGGAAGGTGACAAATGAATATTGGTACCTCTTTCTTTGGTTGAAAGGGGTAGGAATTGGTTAGGTATGTTTTACTGATGTTTAGTACCTATTTTGGTACCTTAGAAACAGAGTAAAGTGGTAAATGAAACTTGGTTTTGGGCTGTTGCTGATGTGCTGATTCTGGTGCTGATTTTGGCCTTGACACGAGTCGTGCCCTTTGGCCATTCGTTACAACGACTTGTGAAAAATTTGTCACCCGTGCTGATTTAATTGTGGATGCAATGGCACGAGTCGTGCCATAGGGCACGAGTCGTGCCATACCCTGTCAACTCTGAACCATTTTCCAAGCTGCAGAAACCTAATCTACCTAGAACATAATTGAATCCTCTTTAACTATAATTAAAGTAGAATACTTTAGCTACACAATGATGTCTTACTTGGTCAAAATGGAATTGTGGAAGGGTTTTAAATATTGTTCGGAAAATGGTTGGTAGGCTTGAATTGTAACTTAACCAAAGTGAATCAAACTTGGTAAATTGAACTTGGACCTTTATGGAAGTTATGAATTGTTGCATATTGAACATGTAGGGCTTATTGGTTATACATTGTGGCCTTACTTGAGTTCATATCCATGGTTTGTGATATAAATAGTGTATAAAATGTGTTGCACTATGTTATTGATTTAAACATGAGTATCAATACCATGTTATTATTTTCTTATCCCTTTGGTGGAGTTCTTTTCAAGTAAATATTATGTGATTGAACTTGTGTTAATCAGCTGATGTTTAGGGGTATAACGGAATACGATCATTTAAGGAAATTGTTCTATAGTGTGATCGGATTACGTTATACCTGTGACAGTCCCCTTCTGTGGCCACAGACTAGGGTTATAGCATCTGTATTGAGCCAAAAGCCTTACAGAGTTGCTAGTATCTTATATGGTTCCCTAAAAAACGGGTCTTATAAGATGTGAATATGCCTAAGCAGTTCCCAAATGAGTGGAGTTTTATCTCCCAATGTTGTACGACTTATTATTCAGACGGGAAAAGGTAAATCAAGGTAATGTAAGGTGTTTACGCCTTTTCCAATGTGTTATATGCACCTTGTTATGTGTTGCATCTTACTTGGCATATTGTTGCATTCATAATAGCTTATTGAGATTTATTCTCACCCTTCTCCCTTTAATGTTTTAGATCGACCTGAGACAGGAGGACCCAACCAGTGAGGGCGGAACGGAGTTGTACGTGTCTTTTGGGTTGTTGGGTATGTATATATCCTAGATGGGAATTGTAGAAGTATTTTGGGTTTAACTCCTTTGTTGGAGTATGTTTATATACCAACTTTTGTATAACTTTTATTTAGGATATTTTGTAACTTAAACATGTTGATTATCTTTCCAAGTTTGTGTCAAATTTTCCTTCAAGTGGAGATGACTCAAGTTAGTATTTGAATGGAAATGTTAAAGTTGTGTTCTTTGCAAGTTAAGTCAAAAGTTTTTTTTTTTAATTTATTTCAGGTGGTCTTTCTTAGTTTGGGGTCTCTCCAGTTCGGGACACGTGTTAGGTTCCAGGTTGGGGTGCCCACAATTATGTTGACACTTGCCTCCGAGTTTGCTATGAAGGATCTGGGCCCGTTGAATTATTTCCTAGGCATTGCAGTCACACATTTCTCCACCGGGCTATTTCTTAGTCAACAATGTTATGCTGAGGATATTTTGGAGCGGGCTGGAATGTCTACTTGTAAGCCTTCTCTTACTCCGGTCGACACGAAGGCTAAGCTCAGTGGCTTTGATGGTTCTCCATATGAGAATCCCTCCCACTATCGTAGCCTTGCAGGGACACTTCAATATCTTACCTTTACTAGACCGGATATCTCCTATGCTCTCCAACAGGTGTGTCTCCACATGCATGATCCCCTGAGTCATCATATGGCTGCTTTGAAACGCATACTGCGTTATGTTCGTGTGACGTCTTCTTTTGGTCTACACCTTACCCGCTCCTCTACTTCTTTTCTCACGTCATTCACAGACGCTGATTGGGGAGGGTGTCCGGATACCCGTCGTTCTAGCTCAGGTTATTGTGTGCTTTTAGGGGATAATTTGATCTCGTGGTCTTCTAAACGTCAACCTACTCTGTCTCGATCAAGTGTCGAGGCCGAATATAGGGTCGTGGCCAATGTGGTGGCCGAATCCTGCTGGTTACGCAATTTACTTCTTGAACTTCATGTACCACTTTGTAAAGCTACGTTGGTCTATTGCGACAATATTAGTGCTATATATTTGTCCGGTAATCCAGTTAAACATCAACGCACTAAACATATTGAGCTGGACATTCTATTTGTTCGTGATGAAAGTGGCTAAAGGACAAGTACGGGTGCTCCATGTTCCTTCTCGTAATCAACTGGCCGACATATTTACTAAAGGACTTTCACGCGTACTTTTTGATGATTTTAGAGCCAGTCTAAGCATCCGTCCTCCTCCGACTTCGACTGCGGGGGTATGATAATATATATTGTACAGTAGATTGTGTATATCTCCTGTGCATATCTCCTAATTAGTTTGTTGGACAAATGCTATGGCTTCTCAAGAACTTAACAGAAAATCTGACGGAGAAAATAACGGAGATTGGGAAAAAACTAGAAACAAGTCGAGTCTTGTATTATATACAATCTCCGTAAGAGTTATTTGTCCCGCACTGGTGCTTACGGTTGTATGACAAAACTCTAGTAAGATAAAACGACTTAACTATTAGTTATAAGGAGCACTCCAATATAACTAATCTAACGAACAACTCAATGTTTTGAACTTTGGACTTGAAAAGATTTGATGCAACAAGATGATATGATTTGGCTATGTTAATCTATCTCTCTAGAGGGTTGGAAGGCTCAAATGACTGTATGTTATAATTGAAATTCGGAGGGAAACTATTTAAAGGAGTTAAAGGGTTCATGGCTGTTCACTCCAAGAGGTGCCAAACCTGTTCAGAATCTGCCCACGAGCGCGGCCGCTCTTGCCTTGAGCGCGACCGCGCTCTCATGTCGAGACCAGGCCAAGATTTAACCTTAAATCAGCGCGGCCGCTCTAGGCTGGAGCGCGACCGCGCTGAAGCCCAGAACTGAAAGGTCACGAAACCTTTTTGAGAACAGTTGTGACCCAAAAAACTAATTTGGATCAGTCCAAGTCAACCCAAGTTAACTTTAACCCTTTATTTAACTCTCGTTAAGTTACAAAAAACACTTGTCATTAATTCTCATTCACCCTAAATGGTTTTGAGACATTAAATAAGTTTAATAATCTACAACAAATGTAGAATACATTTTTGTAACTAGTTCCGTTAACACATAACGAACTTCCGTTAGAAATCTAGGTCAACGTTAAGTCAAACTTAACTTTTCGTTACCCATTTCCAACAATCCCCCACATGAATGACAATTAATGCATGTATGCAATTTCGTCCAAAGTTCCGGCGAACTATTATTACATCGGGATAGATAGCTTGTGGCCTTGAATCTTCCCTAGTGAAATATTATCGGATATACTAGCCATTTGGTAGCGAGTCGCTTTGAACCGGTGTTCGGGTGTATACCAAGACAATAATACTCACATAATAACGGCTCTAACAAAAGTTGTTCTCACGTTTTGTCCATTTTGGCCTGGACCGTATCTCATTCATAAGCGGTCATTTAGAGGCGGCCTTATTACCTTGCGCTTTATATAGGTGATTCTCACTATGAGGAGTAGCATGCACTACTCCACCCGAAGGTCTAGAAATCATTAAAAGTTTTCTCAACTTATCCTTACCACCGCTGCATGTGCTTGTACTTGGATGTTACGGGAATGAGTATTCAACATCTCCGGGTTAATAAACCGAGTTGTTGTTTCCAAGTAACTCTACTAGAACTTATAACTTGGTTGTCTCATTGAACCAAGGGCACGGGATCTCCATTTCTCAAGGTTGAGTGTCCGCTATAAGTTCTTTTGTTGTGGGTTTTAAACCCATTCCCTTAACAGCTTTATACAAGTTGATCTCGATTTATACCTTTGGTAAACGGATCCGCTAGGTTATCACATGATTTCACATAATCAATAGTGATAACGCCATTCTTGATCAACTGTCTAATGGTATTGTGTCTACGACGAATATGTCTAGACTTACCATTGTACATACTATTCTGTGCCCTTCCAATTGCTGATTGACTATCACAATGGATTAGTACTGCAGGCACAGGTTTGCTCCAACAAGGAACATCCTCCAGGAAGTTCTTAAGCCATTCTGCTTCTTCCCCAGCTTTATCTAAAGCGATAAACTCAGACTCCATCGTGGATCTGGCTATGCAAGTCTGTTTGGAGGATTTCCATGACACTGCTCCTCCACCTATTGTGAATACATATCCACTCGTGGATTTAGAGTCTTTTGTGTCCGATATCCAATTGGCATCACAGTATCCTTCTAATACTGCTGGATATTTCTTGTAAAGTATCCCATGGTTTAATGTATACTTCAAATATCTTAGTACTCTCATTAGTGCTTTCCAATGATCAGTACTAGGATTGCTTTCAGGAACCTACTTAGTTTACTCACTGAATATGCAATGTCTGGACGAGTACAATTTGTTAAGTACATCAGACTGCCAATTATTCTTGCATATTCCAATTGAGAAACTGGTTCCCCCTTATTCTTGGCTAAATGTAGAGCCAAGTCTACAGGTGTCTTAGCCGGAGGGTCATCAAAGACATTGAATTTCCGAAGAACATTCTCTAGGTAATGGGATTGTGAAAGAACTAATCCTTCAGATGTTCTAGAGATCTTTATCCCTAATATTACATCGCCTAATCCCATGTCTTTCATGTCAAAGTTCTTCTTTAACATGCCTTTGGTATTCATGATCAAATCATGACTACTTCCCATTATGAGCATGTCGTCTACATAAAGACAAACGATAACGAATGATTCAGATGTTCCTTTAATGTAGACACATTTGTCACATTCATTAATCTTGAATCCATTCGATAACATAGTTCTGTCGAACTTCTCATGCCATTGTTTAGGTGCTTGTTTTAGTCCATACAAGGACTTTACAAGTTTACACACCTTTCGTTCTTTACCAGGAACCACGAACCCTTCGGGTTGTTCCATGTAAATTTCTTCATCAAGTTCTCCATTTAGAAAGCGGTCTTCACATCCATTTGGTGTATCTCAAGATTATGACCGCAATAGCTATGAGAACACGAATAGATGTGATCCTTGTGACAGGGAGTATGTATCGAAGAAATCATATCCCTCTTCTCGTCTAAAGCCTTTGGCAACTAGCCTAGCTTTGTACTTTTCGATAGATCCATCCGCCTTATACTTCCGTTTAAGGATCCATTTGCAACCTAATGGTTTGCAACCTGGAGGGAGATCACCAATTCCCAAGTATTGTTGAGCATTATGGATTCTATTTCACTGTTAATAGCTTCTTTCCAGAACGAACTATCCGGACCGGATAAAGCTTCTTTAACAGTTGATGGTTCGTTTTCTAACATGTAAGATAGAAAATTAGGACCAAAAGTCTTTTCTACTCTTGCCCTTTTGCTACGTCTCGGCTCTTCATCTACTATTTGAGAAGGACCGGATGTAGACTCATGTGTTCTCTTATTAGAACCTACATCTTTCATGTCCTTAACCGGAAAAATGTTTTCAAAGAATACCGCATTCCTTGATTCTATAGTAGTTCCTACGTGCATATCCGGAATGTCCGATTTATGCACTATAAACCGATAGGCACTACTATTATTGGCATATCCAATAAAAACACAGTCAATGGTCTTTGGACCAATCTTGACTTGTTTAGGCTTAGGTACTTCAACCTTGGCCAAACACCCCCACACTTTAAGGTATTTAAAACATGGCCTACGATTATGCCACAATTCATAGGGCGTTTTATCAATACCTTTCTTGGGTATTTTATTAAGAACATAATTAGAAGTGAGTATTGCTTCCCCCCACAAGTTGTCGGGTAAGCCTGAACTGATCAAAAGCGCGTTCATCATCTCTTTGAGAGTACGGTTTGCTGCGGCTCACGACTCCATTAGATTGAGGGGTATATGGAGCCGTTGTTTGATGAATTATGCCGGATTCCCAACATAATCCTTCAAACGGTGCTTCATATTCTCCACCTCTATCACTTCTAATTTTCTTAATTTTCAAGTTAAGTTGATTCTCAACTTCTTTCTTATAAGTCTCAAAAGCCCCTAAGGCTTCATCCTTACTTCTTAAGAGATAGACATAGCAATACTTAGTGCAATCATCTATAAATGTAATGAAGTACTTTTTACCTCCTCGAGTTTGCACTAGTTTTAAATCACATATGTCGGTGTGAATTAACTCGAGAGGAGTTGTGTCTCTTTGTATGGCATTAAATGGCGACTTTGTCATTTTTGTCTCAACACAAACTTCGCACCTATTAGTCGATTCGGATTTAGTCATTTGGATTAAATCTTGTCTCGCTAATTTCTTAATGGTGTCGAGGTTTACATGTCCTAATCTATCATGCCATAAATTAGAACTTTCCGACAAGTAAACATAAGGAACACAACTTTTATTCATCGCACTATGGCGGATTACAGTCATTACATTCAATTTAAAAAGGCCCTCCTCGAGGTAACCTTTTCCAAGAAACAAACCATTCTTGGTTAGTACAAATTTGTCGGATTCGAACACTAGTCTAAAACCGGCCTTACTAAGCAAAGCGCCGGACACTAAGTTTTTACGGATGTCTGGAACATGCAGCACATCCAACAAGGTCACTTCTTTTCCGGAAGTCATCTTCAAAATCACGTTTCCAATGCCTTGAACATCGGAGGTCGCGAAATTTCCCATGTAGAGCTTTCTTAGGAGATGGGAGTATAGGAGGAGAAACTTTCCTTGTTGCCACAAATATGGCGGGTAGCACCGGTATCTATCCACCATGCTTTAGGGTTCTCCTCCAAATTTGCAACGTTGGCTTCAAAGACAACCGCTGCAAAGTCTAGGTCCATATGGTCAACATTGTTCGCCTCTTTCTTCGGGAGACGACAATCCCTTGACAAGTGGCCCGGTTTGCCACAATTATAGCAAGACCCCTTGAACCTTTTAGAGGTCTTCTTCTTCTTCCCTTTCTTAGCATTCCGGCGGTTTCGGAATGCTTTCTCTTGGTGCCACTCGTGCTAGCCTCGGCGAGATTGACCTTAGCCTCCATCTTGCCTTTAGCAACTTTGGCCTCATTCATTCTATTGTTCTCTTCTATTTGAAGACGAACAACAATGTCTTCCAAGGACATCTCCTTGCGTTTATGCTTGAGATAGTTCTTGAAGTCCTTCCACGAAGGAGGCAACTTTTCAATGATAGAAGCCACCTTAAATGGATCATTCATGATCATCCCCTCGGCATCAAGCCCATGTAGAATGATTTGGAATTCATCTACTTGAGTTGTTACCGATTTGGAATCGACCATCATAAAGTCAAGATACTTACCGACGACAAATTTCTTTGACCCGGCATCCTCGATCTTGTACTTCCTTTCCAAAGTGTCCCACAACGCTTTGGCTAACTCGACTGTACTATACACATTGTATAGTGCATCATCAAGTCCATTCAAGATATAATTCTTACAAAGAAAATTACCGTGAGACCAAGCCTCCTTTGCCATTTGCCTTTGAGGGTCCGGATCACCTTTTTCTACCGCCGGAGGATCTTCCTTTAAGAAGCGGTGCAAGCTTAGGGTGGTCAAGTAGAAGAGCATCTTCTGTTGCCATCTCTTGAAATCCACACCGGTGAATTTCGCGGGTTTCTCACCATGACTGATGTGATGAGTTGTAGGAGCGGGAGCAACGTTGTTGAATGTAGTATCACCTTGTGGAGGAGGCGTCACATTCCCTTGACTAGATGAAGTGGTGTCTTTCTCGTTTGCCATCTCTTGATAATCTTGAAGAAGCGTGAAATAACTCTTACGATTGTTGGACAAATGCTATGGCTTCTCAAGAACTTAACAGAAAATCTGACGGAGAAAATAACGGAGATTGGGAAAAAACTAGAAACAAGTCGAGTCTTGTATTATATACAATCTCCGTAAGAGTTATTTGTCCCGCACTGGTGCTTACGGTTGTATGACAAAACTCTAGTAAGATAAAACGACTTAACTATTAGTTATAAGGAGCACTCCAATATAACTAATCTAACGAACAACTCAATGTTTTGAACTTTGGACTTGAAAAGATTTGATGCAACAAGATGATATGATTTGGCTATGTTAATCTATCTCTCTAGAGGGTTGGAAGGCTCAAATGACTGTATGTTATAATTGAAATTCGGAGGGAAACTATTTAAAGGAGTTAAAGGGTTCATGGCTGTTCACTCCAAGAGGTGCCAAACCTGTTCAGAATCTGCCCACGAGCGCGGCCGCTCTTGCCTTGAGCGCGACCGCGCTCTCATGTCGAGACCAGGCCAAGATTTAACCTTAAATCGCGCGCTCTAGCCGGAGCGCGACTCGTGAAGCCCGGGCTGAACCGAAAGGTCACGAAACCTTTTTGAGAACAGTTGTGACCCAAAAACTAATTTGGATCAGTCCAAGTCAACCCAAGTTAACTTTAACCCTTTATTTAACTCTCGTTAAGTTACAAAAAACACTTGTCATTAATTCTCATTCACCCTAAATGGTTTTGAGACATTAAATAAGTTTAATAATCTACAACAAATGTAGAATACATTTTTGTAACTAGTTCCGTTAACACATAACGAACTTCCGTTAGAAATCTAGGTCAACGTTAAGTCAAACTTAACTTTTCGTTACCCATTTCCAACAGTTAAGGATATCTCCTAGTCAATCTCCCGGTCAATAAAGGAGATCTCCATATCTCCTATTCTAGGAAGGTCTCTATTGTACTATGTATATATATATTTGAGTCATGTAGCAATACAACTCATGGATTGAAATCCTTTACATTTATTGGCAAAGAGAAGAGTGTATGCTGCAGATATGGGTGGCTCTCTAATGAAAATAGTACTCTCTCAACTTTTTTCTATTTCAAACTGCTTCAACTCTTTTTAGCTCTAGCTTTCTCCACTCGACAATTACGATTGTGTTATCTTGACTTACCTTTATGTTCAACGGTCGGGATGTGTCGAGTTTGATGAGACCCACAAATTTTCAAGTCGAGCTCAACCATAAATAAAACAATTTGGGCGAACCCATGTCCACTTTTCCTCTTTAGTGGATTAGCCGATTAGGTTATCTTTTGAATTTAGAGTGTTCACACCTCTGTATAGAAAAAGGATTCATATGCTCACTAGTCACTACTTCCCAGTCAAAAGCATATTAAAGGCGAAAATAAACATTACACATTGGGGATGGGAAATTGACTTTTGTTCTTCACGATCAGTCAATGATTAAATATAACTAAAAATTAGCTCTCGCTCAATTCTTGTAATCACTTCAATAGAATTATGGATTTTAGTACAGTTTTTATTATTTTTCATCATTTTTTATGTAGCTAAAGACGGACTATTTTTTTGCTTAAAAATATGATGAAATAATACAAAATGACTCACTAAACTGTCTGCACTTTTTGTTATAAATCAACTGTCATTACATGCAATTTTCATTATAAGTCATCTGGAAACATGCTTTCTGTGTTTCAGTACGGGAGTAAGGCTATATACATTCGACTCCTCTTATTTCACCGTATGTAGGAGCATTTGCGACGACAATGAGATAATATTGTTGTTATAATGCAAATTTTATTAAAACTTACCCCCTTTGTGTGAAAATTATGAACTAAATAAAAAAATTGGTTCCACCACTGTTCATTAGCACATTTAGTGGGAGAAGAAACATACACATACATTAGCACACTATAAATGGGAAATTAACTTTTGTAGTTCATGGTTAGTCAATGATTAAACATGCAAATCTTGACTTTAAGTGTTTCTTAAATAGGTACTCCTGTGTATATATCTAACGTTGACTATTTGACTTCAATAGGATGCATTGGGTTTTGTAATCTAAAGAGAAAATCTAATTGTTCTACAATTACCGTACATTTTTTTAAACCTAATAAAAGTGTTGATATTAGCACATAAACACAAAAAAAAAAAAGACTTTTCTATTGTGTGTCCATGGACACATGATAAAGATTAAAAGATTCTCTTATAATGTGTGTCAAATTAATAAAAGTATTAATTTGACACACATTATAAGAGAATCTTTAAAAGATTTATTAATTTGACACACATTAAAAAAAAAAAATTTATTGCTTATCATGTGTCCATGGACATACAATAGAAAAGTCCATAAAAAAAAAGTACGTACTAGAAGTAGCATGTCTTGCGGGAAAGTATCGATTCGATTCGCATCCACACTAGTTGCATTCATTGAAGTTGAACCTTCCCAGTAGGGATGGCCAAATCGGACCGGAACCGGAAAACCGGATCGGAACCGGCCCGGAAAAGCCCGAAACCGTCATGAACCGGGGAGAAAATCGAAATCGGGGTAACCGGAACCAGTTTGGAGGCGGGCCGGTTAAGGTTCACCAAAATGGTGAACCGGACCGAAAAAAGCCCGGAACCGGACGAAAATTTGTTGTTTTTCAATAGAACCGGCCCGGAACCGGACCGAAAAATCCCGGAACCGGACCAAAACCGTGAGAAAACCGGAACCGGATAACCGGAACCGTGAGAAAAGCGGGCCGGTTAAGGTTCACCTCCTCGCCGAACCGAAACCGGCGGTTCAAGGCCCGGAACCGGAACCGGACCGGATTTGCTCATCCCTACTTCCCAGTTCCCACTATTTTCCCCCATAATCAATTCTCTCTCTCTCTCTCTCATTCAAAATAACTGTTATTTCTGAATAAAATAATTGATTCACAAGTAATTGTTATTTTTTGTGTATAGAAAACATTCAAATTCTTATTTTATACCCAAATTGAAACTTGTTTTACTTTATTATATATTAATTGGTATATTTTGTTGTGTGATGATATAAGAGAGAAACAATAAATAAGGACAATCTGGATTCTGGATACTTTTATCATTAAATAAAAATAATAATTAACTTTTTTAAAATATGTAAAAAGTCCAAAAATGACAGCTTGTTTGGATTATAGGGAGTATCTTTAAGCATAAATTGAGGCACATATCACAATGCCAGTGATTTACTTGTAGGATTGACCTGTAAATTAGTGTAAAAAACTTGTTAATTTAATCAAACATTCAAATGTTCATAATGTTTAATTTGTGAATCTCAAGATATAACAAAGATGAGATTCAAATTCGAATTTGAATTCCTCTGCATTTATGAGGTGAATTGCGCCATAAATCTTTGAGTCAGACATTTAGTATAGTATTGATGACGCCACAGCTTTCGGGGTCAGGAGCGGTTCAAGGATATCTGGCTAGGATATATTTGGTGGTTTTATGTACCTAGATCACAACACAAACAAGCACCGTTAAGGTCAAAGTTGGATGTTACTCCAACTCAGGCCCTCGGGTGTGAGAGTAAGAATACTGAGTAATAAGGCTTTGAATACCTTTAGAGTGTGTGTGTGTGTTTAGGTTTAGAGAGTAAAAGAGCTTACTCAATTGTCTATGGAACTTACCTTGCCCAAGGGGGTAAAGGCCTTCTATTTATAGGCAATGTCATGGTGCTTGTTGAGGTAAGCAATGAGATCAGCCCTAGGGGGCACTTTGGTATTTGACCAGCTACACGTGTCCGGCTAATTGGTCTGTCGGGGAGGAAACATTGGTATCCGGGGGACATGTTGAAAGTGATGAGCCGTGTAGCCGCTTATTGCATTAAATGGAATAGTAGGCGCCGGGCGAGCCGCATTGAATGCGTGATGGGGAGCCGGCAAGTGGCTGTCGAGCCCGGTAAGCTAACTTGCTCGGTAAGGCTTGACATTAGCAGGAAGCGGCATGTGCCGCGGTCGACGTTGTGCCGCGGTCAAAGATATAAGACACGAGCACGGTTGATGCGGGCATGACTTCATGCGGGCACGGATCCGGCGAGCGGGGTCCCGATGGTGCTCGATGGGGACGATGCGAGGAGGGACACGGTCTTGACCACGAGGGCCTATTTGTCCGCGGTATTCCCTCAGGCGGTCTAAGAGCTGCCACGTCAGCTGGTTCCTTGGACTAGGCCGAGCGCGGGCCCGGTCCGGTAGATCCGGGCTCATCAATGGCCCCTAGCTCCAAGTGTGATTATTTATGGTGCGAGTGAGGAGCTACTAGAAGCTCGGTCTGCCTCGGTGCTCCTCGCGCGAGCACCGGTGTTAGCGTTTTTCCTTGTTTGTTGCTTGGCCCGTGGGCCAAGGGAACGTTCGGGAGGCACCGGTGGTGACACGTGGTCCCTTGCATGGCGTGCCTCCGGTTAACGGGTGGGCCCCTTGGCGAGATGAAAAGACGGGTTAGTGGTACGTCGAGTGCGTGTCAGCCATCCAAGGGGGGTAATAAATGCAAAAGGTATTTAATTTTCGAATTTTCAAACGTTGGAGACGGTTCAGGGTCCGAGGTTGGATTTGTGGGCTAATTAATACGGATTAACGGGTTAACCCGTATAGGTAGGCCTTATAAATACCAAACCCTTAAACCCCAAACACTTTTACCGTTTCCAAATATTCAAAGAGCTTTAGAGAGAAATTTCTTCTTTGCGACCTCGTGCTCCGTTCTCGAATCCACCTCTCAATCTTTCTCTCGTAGGTAATTGTTGGGTGCTTTTTCTTCTTCATCTCCCTCTATTTTTCTTTTCCTTTTCTGGGTTTTGAACGAAGTGACCACTCGAGAGTTTGGACCCCGCCGTCCCATAGAGTTAGGAGATGGGAGCACTCCGGATCTGTTCTTTGTTTGTAAACGGACAGGGGGGATATTTAGGAAGGTAGGCCATGGGTGGCTTAGATTATCCCTTGAGTGCTTCCAGTATTTCTGCGAAAAATCCCAATGGGGGCCTTTTGTCCCACCCCGGTTGTGGGAGGCCAAGGATAAAAGGGTAAAAAGAAACGGTGATGTTTTGGTGTTGGGGGATACCAGTAGGCTGAGAAATTTTGTGATGGGGGTTTTGTGCGGGTTTCCGCGAGAGAGGCTCGGCTCACGAACGCCATTGAACTAGTGAGGAGAGCGATTCGCGTCCCCGAAGTAGTTTGTGGCCCAGGAAAAGTGTGAGCTGATGGATCTGAACAAACCAATGATGCGCGGGCACCGGCGTGGACACGAATGACCACTTTAGATGTTCTTCCCATAAGAACCATCTTTCCCCCGTTGTGCCGCGGCCCCTAGGGCGAGGACAATTGAGTGGCGAGCGGCGAGGAACTTGACCCCCTTGACTTGAGGTGGTAGGCTGGTGAAGTTGAATCGGAGGCGGCCCTCGCCCGTGATGACCCCACCGTCTCTTTGGCTCCTCGAGCTCGGAGGCCGAAGAAGATGACCGCGGGGAGGGGATAGGAGGACGGGGTCCTCCAAGAAGGCCGCTGAGACCACCAATATAGTGGATGCCTTCGAGAGCTCTGACTCCGAGGAGGAGTAGGAAGAGGTTGTGGCCCCTGCCCGAAACAAAGGCAAGAGGCCAGCTAGGGATGTGAATCCTGGTCGTGGCGTAAGAAGGCGAGGAGGTGGCCACCATTGGCTGGGAGGAGGACATTTACGAGGTTTACAATGTGGACCGCAACGCCTACCGTGTCCGCACCTTAGGACATGTACATTTCAAGAATAAGGACAAGCTGCGGCCGGAGACAGTAGGCGATGTTCGCGAGGACAATAGGGCTGCGTTTTTATGGGGCCCGGTTTGAGAATGGATTGAGGCTGCCCTGGACCCTTTCTTTTATTTCTTTTTGGAGTTCAATTCTGCTGCCCATGCACTTTGACTCCCAATGCCATCAGGGCCATTGTCTCCTTCATTCTTTGTGTGTAGATTCATGGGCTATGAACCTACCCTTGCTGGGCTCTACGCCTACTATCGAACCAAATTCTCCGCGGCATTCGAGCACGAAGGCTAGGAACTACTCCACCAGGACCTTCTCTCCTCCCTCCAACAAGTTTGACCAATGGAACCGAGAGGGACATCCACGGTGATTGAGTCTAGATTCGGATGGCCCTTTTCCAAACCTTCCGGCCAGTCCTTATGAAGGTGGCCGCTCGCAAATATCCGGACCCTTCCTCAGCCGATGCACTGCGCACTACCATAGAGAGGCATCTGGCCCAGTATTTGGAGAGCGGGGAGGAGTCTGTTTACGATGTGGTCGCCATAGTGGAAGATGAGCCCCTCTTGATCTACTCGGGGTGGCTCCTCGCGGAGGGCGCCCACGTGCCCCGAGTAGTGATAGAGCCTTTGCCCGCGACCACGATTGGCGGGTGCACGAACATTACCGGTTCGAGGCGGATTGTAAGACACCGTATCTTTGGGCGCCGAGTGCGATCCTCCCGAAATAATTGGTCTCCGATTCCTTTATGAGCTTGTTTGCCAATTTACTTTGCTTTTGATTTTTGAGGCGCTTTGCTAACCATTTTTCTTTCCCTCGAGTAGATCCAGAGGTGTACAATTTCGATGGCTCCTCCTCTAAATGCTTTGCTCAGCGAAGGCCAAGAACATGAAGGCCAACAAGGAAGGCGCCCTGAAGAGGCGAGAATGAGATGGGAGGGGTCCCCAAAGACAAGGCGTACTGTTGCGAGCGGGAAAGCGGGGACACTCTACCTGTTCCCAGGTGTCAAACCGGGAATCTGCCTCCACCTCCCGGGGTCCTCCTCCACCCAGCTGCTCTCCGGGCATCATCTCCTGGCCGCACTATTGCCTCCGGGCATAACCAGGAGCAATCCAAGAAGAGACCTGAGAGAGATGCGGATCTGGCGCATAGGGAGAGGTCCTCCAAGACCCAGAAAGTGGGGGACACCTCTACTCGTAGCCCTCCTGCTGCTGCCACTACCGCTTCTGCTGCTCCCTCCGCCGCGGGGACAATATGTTCGGTGGCCTATCCGATTTCCTCCTTGGCCACCCGCGAGGAGGCATGGGAGAAAAGAAAGCAGGTGGGGGATGTGCCCGCCATTACTGGGGTAGATTTATATGCCCGGTCCTCCCAAAATTCTGCTGTGGGCATTGGGGTGATCAACGGGCTTTTTGCCTGACTTCTACCACCGGGTGGGCGAGAAGGAAAACCCGTCGGCCTTGATGGGGGATATTGGGGTTGCCCTTGCGAGGTAGGGACCTTTCTTCCGGCTTCCTCACTTAGCCTACGATTTTCCACCTAATTCGACTTTCTTCCTCGCAGGTGGGCAACAAGGCCATGAGGCTCAGGAGACTTGTGACGGCTGTCCGTGAGCTTGCCCGGCAACACCAAGGACATGGCGGGCAAACTCCGCGAGTGGAGCAGGCCCGGGAGAAGGTGGGTACTCTGAGCTCCCTCACGGATGCCAAGGAAAAGGAGTTCGCGACCAAGGAGTCCGATCTGAAGGGCTTCCGGGAGCGGGTGACCGAGTGGAGAAGAGCCTAGAAAGGGCAAAGGGTCGGCGGGATGAGCTCCGCGGGCACAAGAGCAAGCTTGAGCAAAGGAATGATGAGCTCGTAACCAAAGCGGGAGGCTGCGGAGGAGTCGGTCAAACTCCTGGAGGCTAAGGCGAGATGAGCTCTCAGGCCGCTACCCCTTACGCGGTTTGAGGTGGAGAGGGAGAGGATCTTGGCGAGGCTCGCGAAGAAGGCTGTTGAGGAGTATAAGAGCTCGACCGGTTCAGCGGAGTGCTGGCCCGATATGAGGCCGGTGTCCGGACACGAATCCGAACCGCGGCGCGGGTATGTTCTCCGTGCGGCGGTTGGCCGTGATCGGCTCACTGGTTGCTGCGACGCGGAGTGCGTACCGGGCATGCGCTAGTTCCTCTGTCCGAGGACGAGGTCAAGGGTCTGGACCTTTCGCGCGGCCTCTGCGCCTCACTGTGCGAAGTGGCCCGCCCTTGGGTGATCGCCGGCTGGATGCTCTGCGCTTCGGGGACAACCACTTTATCCTTGGGGGATGCCACGGCTCGGGTTCTTCCGGGGGCCGGTCCTTGGAGATCTATTCCCGGGCGGGCGGCTCCGCTCCGGCCTCCGCCGAGCAACAAGCTGCTCCTACCACCGAGGTGACTCAGGAGACCGGCTGCCTTCCCCAACTCCGGACTCGAAGCGGGCACAGGGGGTGCGGCCACCGAGGAGCCAGAAGCGGGCACCGAGGGAGCGGTCATCGAGGAGCCCAAGGAGAATGCTCCCTTAGTGTAGGATTTTTGCTTTTTCTTGTTGTAATAGACTAGGAATTTTGTAAATACTTTCTTGTCATAAATAGAAGCATTTTTCTCAACTTGGCTCCTTTACTTTTATCTTAATTGCTTGTCTCGTAGGCTATTTTGAGTAGTTTGGCAATTTTCGAGCACCTTAATACTTGCATTCTTGCCTATTACTTTTCAGCGTTTTTGACTTGCAATTAACTTTATACTCTCCTTACGCGGGCGCAGCTTAGTAGGCCCTTTGCCCGCATTTTTTGAGTTTTCCTAACTCTTTATTCAAAACCCTTAGGTTTTTGTGAGAGTCGACCTTATTCTTCTATGATCGCGTTTGTTTAGCCTTGTGGCAAACTTTGAGGCCTTAACCTCGTTTGTACGTTTGGCTTTGTTAAACTAGTTTGATCACTCTCATCCATTTACACTTATTCCCGGCCTTGCGGCTGTGGTGTAAGTCAAAGTAGCAGGCAAGCGTACTTTCATAGGGCATGCGAGAAGGTGGCCGTGTGAGGCTATTGTCCGCAACAGAAAGGTAGGAGCATATTTTAGCATAGAGGCCCTTTAACCCCGGCATCTGTATCCCCTTATTGGAGGTTCTCACTTATTTGACCCTTTATTCAAAACTCCCTAGGGTTTTTCGTGAGGGTCTCGTGGCGATACGGTGAACGGGCTTATATGTAGGCCTTTGTCACATACGGGCATGCGAGTAACGGCCCTAACGAGGTCCTTCGCGCAATTAGTGGGTCCGGACTTGGTCATTGTCCCCACTAGAGTCCGTAGGCACGGGCATCATGGCCTTTGTACCTACGTTCATCTATATCCATTTATTTTTGGTGGTGTCACGCGAGCGGAGAGAGTCCTCCCGCGATTATAGTACGGATCGTAATGGATCTTTGTACATATATAGGCATGCGGATCCTTAGATCTTTGCGCATCGGTAAGTAGGAGCTCATATGTTGGCTCTTGAACTTGCGGCATCCGCACGCGGGCATCCACCTTAGCTTTTGAGGCTGGTGGGAATTGATTTTGCATCAAAATATGATGATAACCTCTCCCTTATATATATATAATCTATACTCCTTCCAAAAAATTACAAAGACTTCAAAAGAAGTATCTCTTAAGGTGGTCGCTATTCCGGGCGTGCTTAAGCTCTTCTCCCTCTTTTGGTCGCAACATATAGGTGCCCTCTTTGACTATCTTTGTGACCTCATATGGACCTTCCCATTTCGGGGACGGCTTGTTGAAACCGGGTTGGGTCCCTTGGACCTCTACGCTTCCCGAGTACCCGGTCTCCAGTGAAAAACTCCTCTTATTTACTCTTTTATCATGGTGCTTCTTCGCTTTGTTTGTAGTTCACCATTTTTCATGTGCCCGCATTCTCTTTCCTTCGAGATCGTCCAGGTCACACCTTACATTTGCCTCGTTTGAGACTCGTCGAAGTATGTGACTCGTACGAGGGTAGGGCTACCTCAGTGGAGCCATTGCCTCGACCCATACGTGAGCGAGAAGGGAGTTTCTCTGTTGAATTTCTTATTGTGGTGCGGACAACCCATAATGCGATCTCGGAGCTCGTCCAACCAATGTCCTCCTCGCCTCCAAATTTTTCTTTAAGGCGGTTAGGACTAGCTTGTTCGCGGCCTCGGCTTGACCATTTCACGAGGATAGGCAAGCTGCGGACTTACGGTGTTGCACCTTCATTCTCACACATTCGGCGGTCAATTTTGCGGAGAATTGGGTGCCATTATACTGAAATTATTGCTCGGGAACCCCAAATCGACAATAGATGTGGTCGTGGACAAAGCGATAGTGTTATCCTCGGAAATAGTGGCCAAGCCCTTTGCTTCCGTCCACTTGGTAAAATAATCCACTCGGCCACCACGGCATACTTGATGCTTCCTCTAGCAGTTGGAAATGGTCCAATAAGATCTATCCCCCACGTATCAAACGGCCACGATGGTACCACCAAGGTTTGCTCTGTTGATGGTAGTCTAGGGATGTCCGCAAATCTCTGGCACTTATCACATTTTCTAACATATTCCTGCGCATCCCTTCTCATTGTGGGCCAAAAGAATCCTTGGAATTTGATCTTGTCTGAGAGGGTGCGAGCACCTGGATGTCCGCCACAAACTCCTTCATGAACCTCATAGAGTAAGTTGGTGACCATGTGAGTTTTGACGCATCTGAGTAAAGGCTTGGTGAATGATCGCCGAAAAAGCACCCCATCGAGGACGAGGTATTTCGCGGACACCGTTCTGATGGCTCTAGCCTTTACTGGGTCCTCAGGGAGGGTTTGCTTCTCGATGTAATCCTTCATTTCATCTACCCAGTCCCTTACTTGATCCTCAATATTGTTTATACGTATTCGATCTATAGCGAGTCTCTCAGTGAATTCAATCGATAATTTGTCTCCAACTCACCAATTTCTTGCTCGGTTATTCTTGAGAGGAGGTCGGCTTCCACATTGTCCTCTCTCATGACTTGGTTCAAATTTCATAGTAAGTGAAATTTTTGATGAGGGTTTTTGCAAGGTCACAAGATGCGAGTTAGTCTTGGGTTGATAGTATCATACTCCCCTAATTTGATTAACTATGAGTTTGAGAGTCACTATTGATCTCAATATTCGAACTCCCAAGTCTCTTGCCAATTCCATGCCCGCTATAATCGCTTCATATTCGGCTGATTGTTTGATGCCTCGAACTTGAATCTCAAGGCCCTCTGGCGAATTTCTCCCCGCAGGTGCAATCAGAAGTATGCCCGCTCCACCGATTAACTTGCTCGCGGAGCCGTCCACATATAAAGTCCACACCTCTTACGGACGCTCCCTTGGTTGAACAATTTACGTGCTCGGGCTTTTGGGTCATCTTCGATTACGCTCGCTTCCTCTTTTCCGAGGTCGCCGTCCGCTAATTTGAATGATGATTCTACTACAAAATCAACTAAGGCTGCGCTTTGATTGTCTTTCTCGGGAGTAGGTGATGCGGAACTCGGTGAGCTCTATAGACCAAGCTAGCATTCTCCAGGGACTCGGTTTTATGTAAAACCTTTCTAAGCGGGGCCTCGGTTAGTACGAGTTATAGGATGTGCGTAAAAGTAGGCTCTTAATTTTCGAGCGAGATACAAGCAAGGCGTAAGCTAACTTTTCTATATTAAGATAACGCCCTTCTACGGCGGACGAGTGCCTTACTTACATAATAAAGCTGGTTTTGGGAGTTATTCTCCTCCCTTACAAGAACATTTGCTCTTTGCCCGGATCGATGCTTGGCTAAATACGAGAAAGAGCTCTTCTCAGGCACCGGCGGCCGAGTAGAGGTGGCCGCCCGAGGTATGTCTTGACTTCTTCAAAAGCTTTGATGGCACTCGGTGCTCCATGTAAATTCACGGCTCTCTTCCCCCTTTGAGAGTTTTGAAGAAGGGGAGGCATCTCTCCGCCGACCGCGAGATAAAGCGGCCAAGTGCGGTGATGCGACCGTTGAAGTTTTGTACATCCTTCACGCGGGCGGAGGTTTCATGTCTAATAGGGCCTGGATTTTCTCCTCGGATTAGCCTCTATCCCTCTTTGGTTGACCATGAATCCGAGGAACTTGCCCGCCTTGACCCCGAAAGCGCACTTAAGGGGGTTTAGCCTCATCTTTGTTATGGCGCAAGTTTTTGAAGGTTTCCTCCACATCGAGCTCGTGGGAGTTTTCCTTAGTTTTTATGACCATGTCGTCAATGTAGGCCTCCGCATTTCGCCTAGTTGGTTTTTAAAGACCGAGATTGACCATGCGCCGATATGTGGCTCCTGCATTTTTTAGCCCAAAGGGCATCATAGTGTAGCGGTATGTCTTGCCGCGACAATGAAGGCTACGGAGCGGACATCTTCGGGAGCCATCCGGATCGATGGTAGCCGGAGTAGGCATCAATGAAGCTTAGAACTACGTGTCCAGGCTATAGAATCCACCAATCTGTCTATGCGAGGAAGAGGGAAGCAATCTTTGGGGCATGCCTTGTTGAGATCGGTGAAATCAACGCACATCCTCCATTTGCCATTGGATTTCTTAACCATGACCACATTGGCCAGCCATTTGGGGTAGGAGATCTCCTTTATTATCCCCGCTTTTAGCAACTTTTCCACCTCTTCCTTGATGGCAATCTCTTTCTCAGGGAGAAATATCCGGATTTACGGTGAATGTTTTTGAAGGAGGGATCATCGTTGATTTTATGGAGGATCACGTCCTCGCTGATGCCTTGCATATCTTCCACCCTCCAAGCGAACACATCGCAATTTGCTCTAAGGAACTCAATAAGTATCCTTCTTTCCTCGCTGTGAATTTCTGCCTCCCAACCTTAACTCGTTTGCTCGGGAAGTGGGGATTGATTACCACCTCCTCGAGCTCGTCGTTAGGTTGAAGGTCGGCGATTTCACGATTGTGCGGGAGTCAATGACAATAGTTGGGGGGTTGACCTGAGCTTCGGTCAGTGTTGCCATTGAATATATGATATCACGGTCAATTTCCCCCTCTACTCCTCGATCAATATAACCTCCCTCAACAGGTGCAGCTAACTGCTTCGATTTTCTGCTAAACTTGAGCTCCACCTTTGTGGAATGGAAAGAAAGCATGCCAATTGGTACGGGTGGCGGCGGGAGTGCAAGAGTTTTCCCCTTTTTTGACTTGTCCTCGCTCTTTCCTTCTATTATTTTGTCCTCGCCCTCTATCTGCGGGCAGGATGTCTGGCCTTTCTGTTCTTTCCTTTTTTCCTCCAGTGCTCGGAGGAATCTCCCGGGCTGGTTCTTGATGGTAGCAACTCCGCCCGGGGTGTTAAATTTCACCCTTTGGTGGGGGACGGACGCAACTATTCCCAATTCGGCTTTGAGCGATTACGCCGAGAATGGCATTGTATTGGGAAGGAAGATCGACCACCATGAAAGTTATCTTGGCCGTCTTCTGCATGGGTTTTTCCCCAATAGCTACGTCAAAAACAATCGTCCCCTTTACCCTTACAGCGTGATTTGTGAAGCCTTCGAGCATGCCCGCATATGGAGTGAGATGTGCTTCCGTCATTCTCATTCCAATCAAAGTGTGGTAATAGAGTATGTCGCGGGCAGCTCCAGTATCTACCAACACACGGCTGTGATGTACCCGATTTTTTTTGAAAATCAAACGGAGTCGCCACGCCATTTTAATTTTGAGGGCCAAAACTTTGAAAAAAGCCCGAGATCAGAAATTTAGGTTCGGAGGTCACGTTACGTGCCGGGAAGGACGTTAGTGTGCACCCGGAACGCCTCGTAAAAACGAGTCTTCCAAACATTTGAAATCCTTTGTTGTGTGTGTGTGTTTGTGTGTGTGTTTTGGCCAAAATAAGTTGAAACTGAGGTAAGTAAAAATTGGGAACTCTTTTTAAGGCTTTAAACTGATCCCATGATTTTTTGGGTGATTTTTGGGTTGAGATTTGGCACTCAAAAGATTTTTGGAAATTGAAAACCATTTCTGCCAGAATAAAAAAGGCAGTTGACCCTTGACTTTGAAATGGACTTTAGGGCTTGAAAACTCCAGAATATGGGAAAAGTCCGGGAATGAAAAGTGTTCAAAACACCTTAAAAAAGGTTTCTGTAAAAGAACTTTTCATTTTGGAGATGATTTGAGGGGTCAAAACCTTCTGGAAATCTCAGATCTGAAATCTGGATTTCCAGAAGCTGATGAACTGGCCTCTAAAAGAAAAATTGAAAAAAGGAGTTTTACTCACGCAAAAAATAAATTAAAAATATTTCTGGAAATCTCTGGATGTTGGCTACAAAAAGTATTTTGTAGTCAACACCCAATTCCAAGTTTTACTGGGTCCAAAAAATAGGAAAATGGACTGAGTTCTCAGAACAATGCTACTGGACAGCAAGATGTTCTTGAGGAGAAATGTGATTTTTGGGGGGTTTGCATCTATGTTCACCCCATTTTCATCCCTAGACTTGATTCCACTACCTTGTGCCAAGTGGTTATCATACTCAAGTCATCCTTGGAGAATTTATGGGGTTTAAACATATCCTTTGCAAAGGGAGAGGGGATCTTTGTAAAGATGAATTTAAAGAGAAAAATCAATTTAGAGATTTCAAATGTAGACCATTTGAGATGGTCATTCATGAAGATGAACTTCAAGATGACCATCTTAGGTCAAAACTTAAGTTAAACAAGACATCAAGTAGATCCAAGTGAGAAGAACAAGATGAACAAGAAGTTAAAAGAGGATTTTAGGGTTTTGAGAAGGAGGGCTTTACCAATGGTGACACCCTATCTTCCTAGGCTTGGAATTTGACTTGAGGAATATCAAGATTTGGTGTTTGGCTTGAGGAGTATCAAGGTTTGGTGTGTTTGGTATTTGATTGGGAAAGATTCAAGAGAAAAAGGTGGCAATCAAGGGATTCCCACTTTGTTTTCTCTCTATATTTCGCCGTAACCGTTCTTTGTGATCAAATTCCTCCCTTAAACCGAGAGAGGAGGGTTCAATTTATAGGACACTTGGAAATGTCATACATGTCCGCGCGGATTGGATCGCATGGCGTGCCTTGTTCATTAATTACGGCTCCGGCTTTGGACGGGAAGAATAAAAATTCAAAAAACCCCAGTTAATCGGCCAGTTTTGTGTTTCCAGCCTTTCTATTTGTGGTTTGATTCTTTTGTTTTGCTTTTTAATATGCTTTCTTTGGTTTATCTTTATTTGGCAATGCCCATTCTACCCTCCCTTTGTTAGGAAAGTTAGGATTGTTAGGAATGTTATAACTTTCGTTAATTTTCTAACGAAAATTCTAACAAGCTCAAATTGGAGCACTTACAGTAGCCCCTCGGCGACTGCGCTTTCGAAGGAAGCGGGGTCGTCGATAAGAGTAAGGCTCTATATTTGGCGGGATGATCGAGTGATCGAGTGGCTGAACCTATTCAATAGGCTACCTACGTATCCCGAGTGGGAATCAAGCCGGCGTAGTTCGGGTCTTTCGACTATCTTTAGTCGTCGACCCTACTTGCTTTAGGAAGGTCGCCCTAAGATTTGACTATTTTTGGGAAGTCACCCATGGTCCGACATTTGTTTTGGGGGAAGTCACCCTAATTACATTCTGTTTTGGGGAAGTCACCCTATGGTTTGACTATTTTGGGAAGTCGCCCGTAATCATTGTTTTTGGGAAGTCACCCTACGGTTTGACTATTTTGGGGAAGTCGCCACATGTCTATCGTTTTGGGAAGTCACCACATAGTTTGACTATTTTGGGGAAGTCGCCCTATGGTTTGACTATTTTTGGGAAGTCGCCTGTGTCCCATTGTTTTTGGGAAGTCACCCTAAGATCGACTATTTTTGGGAAGTCACCCTATGGTTTGACTATTTTTGGGAAGTCGCCACATGTCTGTTGTTTTGGGAAGTCACCACATGGTTTGACTATTTTGGGGAAGTCGCCACATGGTTTGACTATTTTTGGGAAGTCGCCACATGTCCCATTGTTTTTGGGAAGTCACCACATGGTTTGACTATTTTGGGGAAGTCGCCCTATGGTTTGACTATTTTTGGGAAGTCGCCTGTAACTGATTTGTTTTGGGAAGTCACCACATGGTTTGACTATTTTGGGAAGTCACCACCTGTGTCTATTGTTTTTGGGAAGTCACCCTATTGGTTTGATTGTTTTGGGGAAGTCGCCCATGGTTTGGCTTGTTTTGGGGAAATCGCCCTATGGTTTGACTATTTTTGGAAGTCACCCTATGATTTATTTGTTTTGGGGAAGTCGCCACATGGTTTAAGCTGTTTTGGGGAAGTCGCCACATGGTTTGACTATTTTGGGAAGTCACCTATGTAATTTGGCCCATTTTTGGGAAGTCACCCTATGGTTTGACTATTTTGGGGAAGTCGCCATACATGTCATTGTTTTTGAGAAGTCACCACATAGTTTGACTATTTTGGGGAAGTCGCCCTATGGTTTGACTATTTTTGGGAAGTCGCCACTGTGTCATTTGTTTTTGGGAAGTCACCCTAAGATACCGACTATTTTGGGAAGTCACCCTATGGTTTGACTATTTTGGGAAGTCGCCACATGTCTGTCGTTTTGGGAAGTCACCCTATGATTTGACTATTTTGGGAAGTCGCCCTATGGTTTGACTATTTTTGGGAAGTCGCCTGTGTCATTGTTTTTGGGAAGTCACCCTATGGTTTGACTATTTTGGGGGAAGTCGCCCTATGGTTTGACTATTTTGGGAAGTCGCCACATGTCATCTTGTTTTGGGAAGTCGCACTATGGTTTGACTATTTTTGGGAAGTCACCACATGTCCCATTGTTTTTGGGAAGTCACTTTATGGTTTGACTCAAGCTTGGGAAATCGCCTATGGTTTGACTGTTTTTGGGGAAGTCGCCTATGGTTTGACTATTTTGGGAAGTCACCCTATGATTTATTTGTTTTGGGAAGTCGCCACATGGTTTGGCTTGTTTTGGGAAATGCTTTAAGGTTTTTATTTGTTTTGGGGAAGTCGCCCTAAGATTTTGGCTTGTTTTGGGGAAGTCGTCCTATGATACGATGATAATGTTCTTTTAGAAAAGTAGTTGACTAAGATATGCTTTCATACCCGCTGTCTTTGTGCTTACTCGTAGTTCTTAGGAAGGGTGAGGCTACGGGTGATGTTGATGAAGAGTTGTTAAGTTCTTTGTTCGTGGGACGGTTTACGATGACGATTCTTTGTCTTTGGAAGCATTTTGACCTGAAGGAGGAGTTTGGTTGAGTCCGCATCTTCTTTGGTGATCGTCAACCTTGTAGAGGTGGTTGAGCTTGTATTCACATTGGGACTTCTTGCTTTTGAGAACTTGGTGTCTCGACCGCATTGTATCGGAGAGCTTGGCGTCTACGACCTTCTTGCCTTGGAGAACTTGGCGTCTCGGACCGATTTGCATTTGAGAACTTGGCGTCCACGGCCAAGGCGTATTCGAGAACTTGGCGTCTCGACCGAATTGTAGACACCGGAGGTGGTCTTCGTTGAAATTGTTTCATCCATTTGTGGACATTGGAGGTCGTCTTTAGCAAGTTGCGACGGAGCTTGTCTTTGCCAAATTGTAGATGTTGGAGGGCGTCTTCATTCATTGGAGGTCGTCTTTGGTGAAGATCATCCTTGTCGAAAAAGGGGATTTGATTTCACGTTTGAATTCACCGCATTCGTTAGTGAAGAGGAAGATGCATATATGGCATTCATGATGACAGATGCATGCATGGAACCAAAAATGATTATGGAATGATGCATTTACTTGCTTTCGAAGATGCGCTTAGCCTTAGCCTAAGCTTGGCGGGAAAATTATGATTTATGATCTTCGGTGATTTAGGATTATTCCTATTGACTCAAGTTTTGTGCATGCTACATGAGCCCTTGGGAGATTTTTAGTGGGGATGCATGGATATGGAGGCGCTTGGAGCAGATTTTGATCAAGTGGGGATGAGAACCCTTGATCGCGATTTAAATAGCGGTTGTTGGTGAGGTTTTGTCGGCAATATCACATGGACCTCAATCTTGATGAGATTGGATTCGGATCCGGGTCAGGGTTGACAATTTCCCTCTCAATCTTGGTCATTTGAAGGCGTCTTTGACGAGGCTCTAGGGCGCGTTGATATGAGTGAAATCTCTTTCATTTGGGTGAGTGTGACTTTGGCCGAAACTTTGCTCGGAGAATGATTTGATGAAATTGCTAATGCGGGAGAAACCACGATCTTGAATTCCGATGCTACGGGAAGGCGCCGTGTACCACGTTACGAAGGCTGGAATTCTTTCTTGCGACTTGATAAAATTCGGGTCCGAAAGACCATCTTGACAAAGCCCCGGATCTGAGTAGGCAAAGTCCAGATTTTGAAGAAGCGATTTGGCGAGTCTATCTCGTGGTGAAGAACCCAGCGTGGACCCAAAGATGACTATATAAGCCCCGGCTTGAAGAGGCGCCACGGGAGAACACAGGAGAACCGCTTAGCTAGCAAGCCCCGGCATGAAGAAATTCAGAGTAGTCTTACGGAGGGGGAACCCATCTTTTCGGACCTTAGTCAACCGATTCTTGGACAAGACTCGAAATGTTTACGTGCGGGGGCATATCTTTTGAAAGATGGGAATGTCTCCCGAATTTGTGTATGACACTCTCGCTTTTGGTTTGACTCTTTTGAGAGAGTATAAGCATCACAAGGTGTGGAAAAGTGTATGGAAGCCCTGCAGACGTAAAGACAAGAGTGTTTGGCTCTATTTCTCTACATGATGGAGAGAGAGAGAAGACTTGTCGAGACACTTGAAAACTTGTCTTATTCATGATGATCACAAAGTTTGCTTAAAACCCTTTGTTAATGTTCGGGTTATTCAATCCCTAAATACGATATGAACAAATATTTTGATTAATCACAAGGAGAAAACCAGCGATATCGAAAATCAAGCTTGGAAGGGCGGAAAGTGTATAGGGACGATCCTTGATGAGACCAGGATTTTTTTTTTTTTTTTTTATTTTTTTTTTTGAGATTTGTTTGTGATTTCGGCCAGGACCATTTACGGTTGCCTACGTTCCCTCCATTATGAAGAGCTCGGGTCGCCGTAGTTCGGGCCTATCCCGAATGAAAAGAGAACGAATGTTGAAATTCGAGGGTCTGAAGACCTTTGGGGATTTTGAGGATTGAATAACATATCCCCTTAGAGTGTCCATGAAAGACACGGATGCGAAGCCCCAGTGGGACATCCACGGCAAGTGTTTGTGAGGAGAAATGAAATATGCTCACATGAAGGGAAGGGTTGAATTTGCACAATCTTTGATTGGTAATTTTGGACCAAGATGGATTAGATTCCAATTTTAAGCAAGCAATGAAGCATTAATTTGATCCTGACATCGAGGATATTAGAATAAAACTACTATCCAGATAGGACCGTAGTTGGGTTTCCGGGCTTCGATCGGCCATCGGGTGATTTTGGGAAATTTTGACCTCTTAAGATGAGAGGTCGGCTGGGCCTTTTGTTGACTGAACCTCTAAAGATGAGAGGTTGGCTTGTAGGGACGTGTTTGGGAAATCTATGGCGGGAAGATTGATTGCCTCTAAGAATGAGAGGTCAAATTTTGACTTTGGCCAAAGGCGAGGGTAATGGGAGTATCCTCTAAAATAGAGAGGATGGCTTGGGATTGATTTAAGGTAATGGTAAGAGGAAGTCAGGAGCTGCGGCAACTTTTTGCGATCTTGCGAGAATTCGGGCTCCTTTTTGATCATTGGAGAGCTTCTTGAGATGTCGGGGACTTTTGAGTTCTTCTTCTTTTTTTTTTTTTTTTGGAAGGCTTCCGAGGAGCTTGGAATTATATCCGAGATTGTGAGGATTTTAAAATCCTTCTTTTTTTTTGTTTTTTTTTTTTGTTTTTTTTTTTTTTTTTGTTTTTTTTTTTTTTTTTTGTTTTTTTTTTTTTTGACTTGGAAAGCTTCTGAGGAGTTGAGGATTATCTTTGTCCTTCCTTCATGGCTTGAGATAATTTGCGCATCGCCGATTCTCGAAGCTAACTTCTCGGGCTCGCTTGGACTTTCTCTCGGTATGGAGCAAAAATGATGGCTAAATCGGGTTTCAAAACACGCCGATCTTGAAATGAGAGGGTAGTGTTTAGTAAGGGTGAGGTAATGGCTTTCCTATGGGTGAAAGGTTTCAACCGCAATCCCTCTTGGATGACCTAAATGAGATTAAGTCTTCATTGCTTGCTTAAGCTTTATATGAGAAAAGATCCATGCAAATTCATCGAGCAACGAGATGATGATGATGAAAGGGATGTGAGCATATGAGATGCAAGATGGGAGTTGGTAAGCCCCAATTTGGGAAGGATATCAATTGATTTTCTCACTCCGATTAGTTTAAATATTAATTATTTTCGAAGAATTAGTGGTTGAGCGGACAAGTGATCATTTTGGATAAAACCATTTCAATTAAGTGTAACGTGGGTGCGCAAGTGATGTCTCGAGTCTAGCAAGAAAAGAAAAAAGACTTATATTAAAAATTAGACACTTAACCACTATGTCCAAAATGAACTACAACGACAAATGTCCGGGAAGGACTTAGGTGAAAGAAAAGTACTAGAACCTACGAAGGTTGACTCAAAAGACTATTTTAAAGATAGGTAGCCCCAGTCTAGCCGCTCTTTCTTTGTTGAACCATGCATCTATTCTTCGGCCGGAGACGGGAGCTATTGCGAGTGCTTTCCATCGGGATTTCCTTGGCAATCTCTTTCTTAATCCAAACACTTTCATCGCTGCGATGGCCGATTCACCGACCTCACGAGGGCGTGTCAAATTCCATTATGCCCACAAGGCTTGAACCACCAAACTTCGATCATGTTGACACTCGTATGTTGTTAGGGAGCGGGTTATTGATGGTGTTAGGCCCTTGAGCATCTCTAACCTCCCTTGCTCAATCAAACCTTGGATGGCCCTTTTCGGGGACGCAATCATCCGTCAGTGCCCGTAGTGCGATGAAAGGCACAATGCTTGGAGGTATCCAAAGGAGCATTGGGGTTTCTAGAGGCGATAATTTTCCAAAGGCCGGAGCAAACCTTCTCTCACCAAACCTACGAAGATATCACTCAAAAGGCATCCCAAAGTTTCTCAAGTCTTGGAGCCGGGATGCGGATGCATCGGGCTTCTTGGGAACAAAGGAAGTGGCATTGTTACGATCTGTCCCGCGTAGCCGATCGCCTCTTTGCCTTTAGCGAAAGTGAGAGTAGTTTTGGAGGGAGGAGTCCGATATCCGTGGCGGGTGCAGCGATCGGCTGCTGATTGTAAGCCTTTTCAAACTTAGCCCCGGAATTAACCATTGCACGCAAGTCGGCGTAGGGAAGTGGGCGAGGGAAGCTCTCAAATGCGGCTTCAAGCATGGTGAAAGATGTCTAAGCGCTCCTCGTCGGAGGGAGGAATGGCCATTTCACCGAGCTTTAAGTTCCATCTCTTATAGAAATCCCCAATATTCTCATTAGAGGCGCTGCATCGTTGTTTGCGTGAGTCAACTCTGTTTGTCTCCCACTCCAAGTTGGCTTTATACTTATACGCGTGAAATGCGGTAATTTGTTCCCAAGTAGCCCTAGCAGCATCGAGCCGCAATCGGAAAAACCATTTCAAAGCCCACGACTTCAAGAGAGACTAAAGTAATCGGCCAAGCTATTTGGTTTGTGCATCCCTTAGCCTTCATTGCCAAAGTATAGGTGTCCAAGTGAGTTTTAGGGCATGCACTCCCGTCAAACAACTCCAGAGTGGGCATCACAAACTTGTGAGGCGGGGGACAATCGAGTCGGGATACGTAGGCCGAAGAGCGGTGTTCTTTTTGGCGGTCAATTCAGCAATCTGTGCTTTCATTTCCTTGTGTTGCTCCATAAACCAAGCCAATTGGGGATCCAAAGGTGGAGCGGGAATTCTGAGCCGATATTTGAGCCGGGAAGAGGACTAGTCATTGGTGGTGCATTGGTGGAAGGAATACCATACTCCGGGGCATAGGTGAAAACGTCCCGGGCCGAAATTACCACAGGGAGCATGAGTAGGAGCTCGAGCAAAGGGTAGAACCTTGCGGCTTCTTTGTGGATTCAACCGGCGAGAGAAGATGGAGCGGATGCGAGGTAGCCGGATGGCTTGGATTTCGGAGTGAGGCCCATAAGTAGGCTTAAGTGCGGGGCTGCTGTCCCTGGTTGTTGAATTGCATACTGGTTGTGGCAAGGATGCATAAGCGAGAGGATACGTGGTCTGGTGATTACGATGAAACGGGGATGGGGGCTTGGTAACCCGTTGAACCACTGAGTGAGAAATGGGTTTCGGAAGGCTGTATGAGGAGCAAGCGAGCTAGCATCATTACGAGGAGGGCTCCTGTTCGTTGTCCCGAACCAAAGCTGTGGTGGCATTCCAAACCGTTGCTTTGCGAAAGTCCGGATTGATCGGTCCCTGGCGAGGCGGGATCCCAATTTCTTTGTGGCATTCGGGGTATCCCCAACCGTGGGAAGGCATTCCGTGCTTGACTTTGTCCCCACTGAGGCATTGCGGCGGCTTGTCCCGTCAGCTGCATGGATCCAGTGGTGCGGTTGGGGAGCCGGGCGACCTAGGGATCGAGGAGCATGGGCTCGGTGGTAGTACCGTGGGAGGCCGGTGGTGGCATCTTGGAGTAGTCGGGCGACCAAGAGTGGGGTTGAGGTCTTCCTCTTCTTCCACGGTGAAGGTGCCATCAGGTTGAGGCGGCGGCCGCACCACGGCTCTTAATAGCCTCGATAAGGCTATTCGTGCTTCTGTCGCACTCTCATCCGTTGCGCTAAGCCGATTCCATTCTTTGTTCTGCCCGAGGAGTCCGGGAGGCGGAGTGACGTTGTCCCCATCGTTACCACTGATGCGAACATTACGAAATCCGGAGTTGAAACAAACGACGAAGGCGATGATGCGCTTGACTCTTTCCAGTGATCAAACGGTGACCGGTGCCGAAACCAAGCTTTGTGCGGAGGCTGCGGGGAAAGACACGAGGGTTCGAGATGGCGGGAATTGAAGGTGGGTAGGTGTTTGGGCTCAAGAGCTCGTGCAACATGCAATTATTTGTTCATGTTTACTTAAAACACGTTTTATTAACCTAATCGGTTGGAAAAGATTGCTCTTTTTTTTTTTGCAAACTACTCGATTCTGGATCGGTGGGCCCCGTCACTACGTCTATAAGCCCCTCGTATTCCACCTGTATTTCGACCTCCCGGGGTGGGCGGCCCGGGCGAGGTCCTATAGGGCAAGCGGGTCCCACCGACCGAAAGAAAACGATCCTAGAAGTCGGCGGGTAATCCGGTCTTAATGAGCATTCGATGTAAATTACGGACAAGGCGACGTCAAAGTCAAGATCATGTCAGGAAGCTCGACGATAAAGTCGGCATGATTTGGGTGATGAATGTCCACGATTGATCTTGACTTGTCGTCAATTAGGCCGTAATTAGGCATGGAATAATCATTAATCCTTGATGACTCGGTGTCATCTTTGGGAGTCGGTGTATAATTTGTGCCGATCGGGCCCGAAGTCAAGGCGCCGGTCAATATCTTGGTCAAAGTCTGCGGCGGAAAACCGGCGAGAACTTCGGCGATTAGGGACCGAAAGATATTGAGTCGGTATGCCGACAAAGGCTTGAAAGGAAAGGTCTATACACGAGACAGGGCATGACACGGACCGGACTAAAAACCAACCGGGTCTCGGACAAAGTGTGTCACGGACAAGTGCATGGTCGACACGAGGCTCCATGGGATGTTTGGGTAGTCTGTGCTCATCCGAGAGGCGTAATAAGACCAAACGGACCGCGACAAGGATTTCCGGGTTAAGGACGTAGTGTGCAGTGTACGGTCAACGTGCGCGTAGTGTGCAAGCAGTCTATCTTCTTTTTCTGAGTAAAATAGAAATTTTTATGTGTTTTAAAAGACATGATGCATGATTTTTTTTTTTGAAATTTTTTTTTTGAAAATTTTATGAACACATAAGCACATAAGCACAAAAATTCCGACGATTAGGGATTTTATTTCCGACAGTCAATATTTTGACTTTTCCCGAGGCGGCCAAAACAAACACGAAAACGTGCAAAAGTCAACACACACAAAACAAAGTATTTTCAAATGTTGAGACGGAAGCTTGACCCTCAAAAGTTTTTCTTTTTTTTTTGAAAAGATAAAACTTGTTTTTTCCCCAGCGGAGTCGCCACTGTGATGTACCCGATTTTTTTTGAAAATCAAACGGAGTCGCCACGCCATTTTAATTTTGAGGGCCAAAACTTTGAAAAAAGCCCGAGATCAGAAATTTAGGTTCGGAGGTCACGTTACGTGCCGGGAAGGACGTTAGTGTGCACCCGGAACGCCTCGTAAAAACGAGTCTTCCAAACATTTGAAATCCTTTGTTGTGTGTGTGTGTTTGTGTGTGTGTTTTGGCCAAAATAAGTTGAAACTGAGGTAAGTAAAAATTGGGAACTCTTTTTAAGGCTTTAAACTGATCCCATGATTTTTTGGGTGATTTTTGGGTTGAGATTTGGCACTCAAAAGATTTTTGGAAATTGAAAACCATTTCTGCCAGAATAAAAAAGGCAGTTGACCCTTGACTTTGAAATGGACTTTAGGGCTTGAAAACTCCAGAATCTGGGAAAAGTCCGGGAATGAAAAGTGTTCAAAACACCTTAAAAAAGGTTTCTGTAAAAGAACTTTTCATTTTGGAGATGATTTGAGGGGTCAAAACCTTCTGGAAATCTCAGATCTGAAATCTGGATTTCCAGAAGCTGATGAACTGGCCTCTAAAAGAAAAAATTGAAAAAGGAGTGTTACTCACGCAAAAAATAAATTAAAAATATGTCTGGAAATCTCTGGATGTTGGCTACAAACAGTATTTTGTAGTCAACACCCAATTCCAAGTTTTACTGGGTCCAAAAAATAGGAAAATGGACTGAGTTCTCAGAACAATGCTACTGGACAGCAAGATGTTCTTGAGGAGAAATGTGATTTTTGGGGGGTTTGCATCTATGTTCACCCCATTTTCATCCCTAGACTTGATTCCACTACCTTGTGCCAAGTGGTTATCATACTCAAGTCATCCTTGGAGAATTTATGGGGTTTAAACATATCCTTTGCAAAGGGAGAGGGGATCTTTGTAAAGATGAATTTAAAGAGAAAAATCAATTTAGAGATTTCAAATGTAGACCATTTGAGATGGTCATTCATGAAGATGAACTTCAAGATGACCATCTTAGGTCAAAACTTAAGTTAAACAAGACATCAAGTAGATCCAAGTGAGAAGAACAAGATGAACAAGAAGTTAAAAGAGGATTTTAGGGTTTTGAGAAGGAGGGCTTTACCAATGGTGACACCCTATCTTCCTAGGCTTGGAATTTGACTTGAGGAATATCAAGATTTGGTGTTTGGCTTGAGGAGTATCAAGGTTTGGTGTGTTTGGTATTTGATTGGGAAAGATTCAAGAGAAAAAGGTGGCAATCAAGGGATTCCCACTGTTTTCTCTCTATATTTCGCCAGAACTTCGTTGCTGTGATCAAATTCCTCCCTTAAACTGAGAGAGGAGGGTTCAATTTATAGGACACTGGAAATGTCATACATGTCCGCGCGGATTGGATCGATGGCGTGCACTTGTTCATTAATTACGGCTCCACTTTGGACGGGAAGAATAAAAATTCAAAAACCCAAATTAATCACCGGTTTTGTGTTTCGGCCTTTTCTATTTGTGGTTTGATTCTTTTGTTTTGCTTTTTAAGATGCTTTCTTTGGTTTATCTTTATTTGGCAATGCCCATTCTACCCTCCCTTTGTTAGGAAAGTTAGGATTGTTAGGAATGTTATAACTTTCGTTAATTTTCTAACGAAAATTCTAACAAGCTCAAATTGGAGCACTTACAACGGCCTATGTTTGCCCGGTTGATTCTCATTCTGAGGGTGAGTGGCTGTGTGGAATGAAAAAGGGTGGAGGCAAGTTCACTCCTTTTGAACTCAATTTCCTGCTCTTCCTCCGGGGCCAGGGCGGGGATGGAGAAAACCTTCTCTAATGTCCGAATTTGGAGGGACAACTGCCTACTAGAGGGAGGTTCCTCCCCAATGAAGTTAATGTCATAGTCCCCAAAATCGTCATCATTATTATCTCTTTCATTTCTGCAGTCCCCGCGTATGTCGTGCCCGCCGCCGATCATTGTTATTGGGGGCGAGATTGTTTCCTTAACCCACTTGGTTAGCTCCCGTTATTGATTTTCTATTTGGATTACTCGCTTCACTGGAAACGATCCTCGATTCCGTGCAGTGGTCGTTGTGAAACTCACGAATTTAAGTCTACTCCTCTCATTTGGCTTTCGAGCATGGGGAGGAGCAGGGAAAGTCTCGAGGCTCTCATGATCACCACACCAGGTCGGTGAGCTCAGTAAGCTGTTTCGGCCACGGCCTTTTGAGCCTTTCGATCCCCGCCTACTGTTTTTGCCACGACTATTGGCATGAGCCGAGTGCTGCAGGGTGGTCTCTGGACTTGGCTTATCCTTTCTTTCGCGAAGCTCGGGGAGCGGCACGGCTAGGCTGCGGCGGAGGCAATGGCCGAGGCCCTTTCATACATTTCCTCCACCGATTTAGGTTTCTTTGGAGGCAAAATTCATTTTGAGGAAGGAGTTACCGAGGCCGCCCTCAAAACATAGTCCGATATCTCCTCGTCCAGTCCACAATGTCCTCGCTCACCTTCCCGAACCGGATATATAATCTTTTGTAGGCTCGTTTGGTGCCTCGCTGACACGACAAGATCTGTTCGGGTCTAGCGGGCACACTGCTCCGGCAAAGGCATTGAGGAAGAGGACTCGAACCGACTGAATGACCGGATACACCGGGCTTGAGGGCTAGCATCCAAGATAGGGCCTTGCCGGTGAAGGTCGCAGCCTAAAGCTTTGCACATCACCGACTCATCCGCGGAGAATAAAGCCATCTCGGCCCTCAAATCTTCCCATATGACTCTTGGCATTTTTGGATCCGTCATAGGTGTCCATCCGGGGGTTTTCTTTCGGATCGGTGCCGCGCAATTTTATCGCCGAAGGCGTCCATGGTGCGGCCACACTTCGGGCGCCCTTCGATGGGTTTCCCACATCTTCGCATGAATTCCACAAACTCTGGGTTCTCGATCATCAACCTTTTGCTTTTTAGCTCGTGGAGCCACGGCCTTCTCCTGGCCGGAGCCGAGTGGTCCGGCTTTGGACTTCGCACGGCGATTTGACCGTGCCTCTTCCCCATTTCCTCGCTATCATCTACATGTACCACGCTCCGTCTCACGGCCGGTCCGCGCCAAGGGCCGGGTCAACCCGGTTTGCCCCCTACGGCTTGACTAGCAAGCGAGTTAGCGGGGCTCGTTGGGAGAACCTTTGTGACCCTCGAGGGAACCGTAGCCCTCCATTGGCCTCTATTTCAAAGATTTCCATCTCCGCGTCTTTGATGGCTACGGCCTCCGCGACCCGCTTTGGACTTGGAGGCCAAGATTTCCTTCCTTCTCGGGATTTGCCTGGGGAAAGTGGGGTGGTTAGAGTGGTGTTTTTATGTGAGCTTGGGGAGTTTTGGGCTATTGTTTAGTAAGGCCTGGGCTTTCTCAAAGACGGGCTTCCTCGGTTAACCTGTAGAACTCGTTGAGCCGGGGATTTTTGAGGCTGAGAATGGGCCCCCATTCTATTGAAAACAGAGTTGGTTTGCCTTTCCCTATTGATGTTGGAGGGTTCGGCTTGGTTCTCCTCCTCTATGGTCAAATGACCAGCATTTTTCAGAATTTGAGACATGTCTTAGAAAGGCGAAAATAATCGAAAAGAAGTGTCTTTGACGCCGGTTGTTTAGACTACAAGGTGTGTCGAAAACAAAAGTTTTAAACGGGAAAAACTTAGTGATGTAAAAAGAAGAGCCTTTCGGCATCGAATTTGTTTAGGACACGTGAGGTGCCTTGAAAACAAAAGATTTTTAACGAGAAAACGAAAGAAAGTCGGTTTCCTAAGCAATGGAACCACCGATGACGCCACGGCTTTCGGGGGTCGGGGAGCGGTTCAAGGATATCCGGCTAGGATATATTTGGTGGTTTTATGTACCTAGATCACAACACAAACAAGCACCGTTAAGGTCAAAGTTGGATGTTACTCCAACTCAGCTCTCTAGTGAGAGTAAGAATACCGAGTAATAAGGCTTTGAATACCTTTAGAGTGTGTGTGTGTTTAGGTTTAGAGAGTAAAAGAGCTTACTCAATTGTCTATGGAATTTACCTTGCCCAAGGGGGTAAAGACCTTCTATTTATAGGCAATGCCACGGTGCTTGTTGAGGTAAGCACGAGATCACCCTGTGGGGGCACTTTGGTATTTGACCGCCTACACGTGTCCGCAGCCTAATTGGTCCCGTCGGGGAGGGAACATTGACCGTCCAGTGACATGGCCGAAAGTGACATGAGCCGTGTAGCCGGCTTATTGCATTAAATGGAATAGTAGGCGCGGACCGAGCCGCATTGAATGCGTGATGGGGAGCCGGCAAGTGGCCCGTCGAGCGCAAGCTAACTTGCTCGCAAGGCTTGACATTAACCGGGAAGCGAAGCATGTGCCCGCGGCCAACGCTGTGCCCGCGGCCAAAGATATAAGACACGAGCACGGTTGATGCGGGCATGACTTCATGCGGGCACGGATCCGCCGAGCAGTGGTCCCAATGGTGCTCGATGGGGACGATGCGAGGAGGGACACCTGCCTTGACCACAAGGGCCTATTTGTCCGCGGTATTCCCTCCAGCGGTCTAGGAACTGCCACGTCACTGGTTCCTTGGACTAGACCGAGCGCGGGCCCGGTCCAGTAGATCCGGGCTCATCAAGTATATTTTATTAAATAAATATATTTCATTTATTTGTATATCGGTTTTATAATATTTTTTACTCCCTTGTTACTCCAATTAAAAAATAAAAATAATATGCATTAAGACTCTATTTAATTTTGTCAAAAAGTTTGTTTTTGTTAATCCAAATAAGTGGTTAGTCGTAAAGCCTTACGCTCGGTGAGCGTTAAATATCGTAAAAAAAAAAGTGTTTGTTTTTGTTATTAATTAAGAAGAAGTTATAAACATAAACTCCCTCCGTTCCCGCCCAGCGTACACTTATTTTCCTTTTGGTTCGTCTCAGTCCAGTGTGAACTATCATAAATGGTATGTCCTTTAATATTTTATATTCTCCCTATCTCACCCACTCATTAGCTCCACTCATTCTCCACCATACAATTTATTCAACCAACCTACTATTTACTGCACTCATTCCCTCTCTTCGTTTTCTACCACACATTTTCATTATCTTAATAATATTTCTTAATCGGCGTGCCTTGATCAATGGTGCACACTTGGGTGGGACGGAGGGAGTATCTTCCAAAGTAAATAGCATTCCTCTGTCCAAGAACAAATATCCTACTTTCCATTTTAATCCGTTCTAAAATAAATATTGCGTTTTTAAATAAAAAAAGTAATTTAATTAATTTTTATATTATGTACTAAGTAAATGTACAAATTAGTAAAATATTTTATCTTATTTAAATAAGTTGACAAGTTAACTGCAAAATTTATTTTGTGACGAAGGAAGTAAGTATATACTCCCTCCGTTTCAAAAAATTCGTCATTTTTTATTCAAAATGGCGTCCCGTTTGAAGCGTCACATTTTTTAAAATGAAAATGTTTTATTAATATTCTATGAGTAGGTCTGCTGAGAAACGCGTTTCTCCATAACTACGGAGAAACGCGTTTTTAATAGCCAGAAACTATACGTTTGATAACCAGAAGAAAATTTCTGGATATCAGTCCTCGAAAGGGTTACGGATATCCGGAAAAGTTTGGAACGGATATCCGTAAGCCTTTGGGCGATATCCGAAACATATTTGAAGCCAAATCCAAGGCCAAGACCACAAATTGCTTATCGAAGGTTTTACGGATATCCGAAACCTTCAAATGTATATCCGTAAACCATCAAATGAATATCCGTAAAACATATTTGAAGTCAAATCCAAGGCCAAGACCGTAAAATGCTTATTGAAGGTTTTCGGATATCCAGAAACCTTCAATGTATATCCGTAAAACCATCAAATGAATATCCGAAACATTTTGAAAGTTTCTCGGATATCATTTTGAAGGTTTACGGATATCACTTTCATAAGCTTCTCGGATATCCTTTCAAAGGTTCTTCGGATATCCAGAACCTTTGATCGATATCCGTAAGAACTACGATGACAAGGTCATGGCCAATACAAAAAGTTTCTGGATATCCTTTCAATAGCTTCTGGATACCCGTAACCCGTTTCTCCATAACTTATGGAGAAACGCGTTTCTCCCTAGATTTTACGATATTCTATTACACCCACTCACTATTCCCTCAACTCATTCTCTCTCCTAAAACACTATTATACTCACAACACTTTTTAAATTTACTATTTTCTCCGCTAATTCTCTCACCTCTTTTCAAATTACACTCACAATATTTTTCTTCCCACTTTTTCCTTAATTTGCGTGCCGAACCTAAAATGGTGACACTTTTTTTGAGACGGAGGGAGTATAAGGAACTATACACCGCAAATTTTTTATTTATTATTATTTATTTATTTTGTAAAGGCTGTTATGTTAGCCTGTAACTACGCCATCCAATCAGGGGTGGATTTAGAGTTAAAATTGAGGGGTTTCATAAATTACATTATTCAAAAATTTCAAAAAAATAATAATTGTTTTTTATATTACTACCTATATCGATTCTTTCTTTTTTGCTAAAGGGGTGAACTGAACTGTTAATTGAGAATGCAGTTAATAATTTTTATTTTTTTTTACATGTCCACATTAAAAAGTGGGGTTCACAGCCACCCTTTACCAAAGCATGTGTGCACCCAACTCATCATCTATAGGCCAAGGTGACCACAATATCCCTCCACCAATGGTAAAGATTCCAAAAAATGTAGAACGTACATGTCCTCCACGTTTTTATCCAATTGTTCGAATTGAATCCTATAATCATCAAACATTAAGCAAGTATGAAAATAGGAAAAAAAATAAACAAAAAGAATAAGAAAAGAAAGAAAGGATTAAAGAAAATAGGAAAAAAATGAATAATATTTATGATAAACAAAGAAAAAGAATAATAAAAGAAAAGAAAGAAAGGATTAAAGAAATCCCCATTATTGGAAATAATTAAACAAAAAATCTTCTACAAAAAATCAATATTAATATAATAATAAAATAAATTATAAGCTAATACTTTCTCATATATTCTCTCCGTTCCATGTTAACATTCTTTGCTAGATTTTTTTGACAACTTTATTTAAATTATCAAAAAAGTATGAAAAATAATTTATTCATAAAATTTTAAAATAATTATTGATATTATTTTATTGGTACATTTAATGAGGATAAATATGTTTTTAATATCAAAATCCAACCAAATTGATCCAAAATTAAATAAGACCATTAACATGTAAGAGATTGAATAAGTTGCTTTTATGTGTAATGAAGCAATAAACTTATACCCCCGGGCACAGTCGAGTGGTAAAGGAAGCAGTATTGCTGGACTTGCAACCTCAGCGTGGGGAGTTCGAATCTTGGTAGAAGCATCTGGAGCAGCCAATTAATTGGTGATGTAAGAGTGATGTAAGTGTCATGTCAGAGGGTTCCTTTTTGGGGTCAGAAGTATAAGGGGTGCTGCCACCCTGACTACCGAACATATCTCGCAATTTATCTCTGCCAATCACTGAAAGATCGATGACCGGTGGTCCAGGACTTAGACTCCTGGTTATCAAAAAAAAAAAAAAAAAAAAAAAAAAAAAAGGAAGCAATAAACTTATAAGAAAAGATGTGTAAGAAGATAAATGGTGCTCTATCTATTTGATATTCTTATCTTTAAGACAAGTGAAGGGTTACTATCTTGTCATTGTTCCTTTATAAAGGCAGACATACCTTATGGCTTACGAACACCACCAAGGGCAGATTCTAATCCTACAAAGTAAGCTTACCCATTAAATCAATGTGAAAAGAACACAACACAACTACTAGACATAAACTCATAATAGATAGCTAACCTTATACTCTCTTTGTCCCATTTCATTTGATAACAAAAAATTTTAATATAAGATTTAAAGAAAAATAAAAGAGAAATTAATTAAAAAAAAGTTATTGTGAGTAGAAAAAGTAAAATATAACAGAAAATGAGTAGCAGAAATTGTAATTTGACTGATGATGTGGGTATAAGAATTTGTCAGTTTGAATAGTATTAAATGAAGTGAAATGAATCAAAAAGAAAATTAATATCAAGTGAAATAAAGCTAGACGGATGAAGTATATTATTAGTAGTGTTTATTTATTATTGCACTTGTCAAGTCACATAATGACTTAGGCTCCGTTTGTTTTGGGGAAAATGTTTTCCGGAAAACATTTTCCCCATTTTCCGGTGTTTGTTTCGCACTGGAAAATTGAGAAAATGTTTTACGCTAAACATGTTTATCTCATTTTCCGGAAAATATTTTCATTTTTTGGAAAACATTTTGCAGGAAATCATTTTCCGGAAAATGTTTTACGCTAAACAAACGGAGCCTTAAAGTAAAATTAACACGTCAATTTTCTTAGCTCAAGCGAGATCAAATGTACGTTTTATAAAGAAGATGAAGAGTAAATATGTGCCGATAGTACATTTCAGTCTTCAAATGTAACAATTATAATATACTCCCTCCGTCTCGGGTTAAGTTTCACTATTTTGGTAATACACACAAATTAAAAAAATAATATACATATTCAAAAATATTGGGAGTGGAGAAGGGTTGTTAGAGAGAAGAAGTGAGTGAATATAACAAGTGAGACCCATAATTTAAATGTTTGAGAAAAAAGTTAATGGGTATAATAGAATATTAATAAACATTTTCCATTTTAGAAAATGTGAAGCTTATAACGGGACGCTCTTTTGAGTAATTGGTGAAGCTTAAGCTGAAACGAATAGGATAGAGTATTAAGTTATCGATTTTTAAAAAACTGAATTTGAAAGAAATAAAGTAAACTTAACACCCTTTAAATTTTGACAAAAACTCCAAAATTTGAAAATTATCCTCCCTCCGTCCCGTTCGACTTAAGACATTCACTCCCGACACGGAGATTAAGGAATACTATTATAATATTAGGAGAGAGAATGAGTGGAGGATGTGTTGTGAGTGTGAAAAATTAAATAGGAGAGAGAATGAGTGGGATAAATAGTGATGAGATTATTGTTGTGAGAGTATGACAAGTGGGTCCCATTTAATATAAAAGTAATATAAACTTTCCATTTTGGGTCATCCTAAGTCGAGTGGGACGTCCAAAATGGCAAAATGTCCTAAGTCGAACGGGACGGAGGGAGTATTTTTTAAGCATAAAAAGATAGAAAACTGATGCAACAATTCGGTCATGCTTACAACATTACGAGCTGCGCAACAAAACCATACTAAATATTTTGATCATCTCAACCGTTCGTTTCACTGAATCAGAGATGTGGTTAAATTTAAAATACGCATCTTAAAGTCTAAGGTTTCACCTTAAAATCAATTGGTACTAAGGGGGGTGACCCATGATCTTTATATATTATAGACAAGGTTTGTCAATTCTCAATGTTTCGTTGTAGACACCCCATTCTGAACCAATAATTCATGATTACACTACTCTTCGTCTCTCTTTTGTGTTTTGATGAAAGCACATTACTTTCGTCATGTTTCGTTAAGTTTCTAACTAACCTCGTTAGTTTTGGACCTAACTGACTAATGGAATAAACTGAAGAGGACAAAATAGTCATCAGACTAGATATCTCGCACGAGATATCATATCTCGCGCGAGATATCCCCTCGACAGGATGTGCAGAAATCACTCTCCTTCTCCGTTTCAACCTCTTTTCTTGATAAACCTCATCTAATCTGGTTCTCCAATCAGAATTGAGTTCTGGAAGCTTCCTAGGAGTGTTTTACCTCTCCACCTCTACCTCTTAAACCCCTATAAATACTTGGTGACTTCCACTATTTCAAAGGTCCAGATTTCCACACAACACACACAATTTGTTGGTTTCTCTCCACGAAAGATCCCTTCAAATCACTCACAAAACCTTCCTAAAATCACCTAAAGTTTGTTTATCAACCCTGTTGATCAACAAACATCCAAACCCGAATCAAGGATTGAGGCGAAGCTCTGTCCGCATCAAGATTAGACTCCCATATTGAGTCGAAACTCTGCCCAAATCACTTCTCGATCGAGAAAACATCTTAGAACTACGTTCTAAATCAAATCCTCCCTAAACTAGGTAAACTCCTATACTTTTACTCTTTTCTTCTTCATCTCTCTCTATTGACTTTTAGAGTGGTGTAATCCAATCAAAAGGATTAGCCTAGAGTCCCTTCAATCGATGAAGGCGATCTCGAAGCGTACAATACGACATTCCTAATCAAGAAATTGATTAGGGTTTTCTTGTTCTTTATTTAATTAGTAATTAAAAAGATTGATAATACTCAATTGGCAAGACCGATCTCCGGATTGGGTGGAATGGATGCTCCTCGACCTACCCATTCGATAACTTAACCCCCGAACCCTCAAATCTCTTTTTAAGGTATTTCTTATTGTTTTCCTAAATAAATAATAAGTGGCGACTCTGTTATTTCAAAATTCACGCATCGCTACAGTTTGGCGACTCCGCTGGGGATCGATTAATTAAGAGGGTTAGACTTGCGTTAACAATTGAGTATTATCAATCTTTTTATTTTTCTGTAAAAATCTGATTTTTCTGGATTTTTTTGAAATTTTTCGACGCTGTTTTAAAAAAAAAAACTGTCCGAATACTTATCCCGCGCGAGATATACTAATCTCGCGCGAGATTAGTACACGGCTTTAAAATCAAAAGTCCAAGCTGTTCTGGCGGCGGCGTCATTATAAAAAATAATAATAAGGGGATTTAGGTCAAAGCAACTTTCTCAAGGTCTGACATTATTAAATTAAAAAAAAAAAAGGAGGGGTAATTAAGCCTTGATTCTGTTGACTGATTTTCAACTTTGACCGTAAAGAAAAATAGCTTGGCACACAGTTGACTTTTCTTAAATTTAAGTTGACTTCTTAAAAAAAAAAAAAAGGAAAAAAAAATCAAAACCAAAACAGTTTCGAAATCTTCAAAAAAAAATTCCAGAAAATTCAAAATAAATTATTATTATTATTTTGCTTGTGCTAACTTTGTAGGGTAGAATAATTTTAATTACTCGAATTATATACCTGCGTGTGATTGGTTATTTAATTTAAAGTCCGGTCCATGGAGGATTCGGGAGTTGTAATTTAAATTAATTTATCTCTCGCTCTCTATCTCTTTAAGTGGAACTACGACGGCCTGAGTCTCCCCAAATTTGGGAGAAACGTAGGCAACCACTTGGTGCGGCCATTATCTGTTTTCTTTTATTTTCAAAAAAAAAAAAAAACTTTCTATTTTACTCTATCACCTAGATTGACTCTCACACACGCGCACTCATATATAACTTTCATTGCACTACATACCCTCTATAAACCCGGGACCCACACTAAGGACGGATGACGGTAACCACCTAGTCGCCGGTCTCTCCGAAGTTGGATCATCCCACTCCGCGTATTCAATCCATCTAGATTGTCATATCGCGGGGAGCCTAGCCTTCCAGCCCTGCATCGCCACATATCATGTAGATTGACTTTTTAAGACACTCCTTGACCGGTCGGTTTGATCTTGGAGTCCTTGTAATCCCTTGTCAAGATCGTTTTGTGCAATAATCCACGGAAAAGAAATCAATAAATTGTCACTTCGGAATTGTCCCTTCGAAAACGTCCCTACGGTTGTCCCTTCGGATTTGCCCCTAAAAAGAGAAAATTTTCTCATCAAAATTATTGCACAAAACTTGATGTTACTTTGGATTACTCCGACCCCTAGGTCCCTAGGTTTGGTTCTTGAACTTTAGAAACCCCCAAAACGGATTTTCCGTCCGACCAAAATTAGGATTAAAATCAGAAAAATTGTGACTTTCCGTGGTGAAGTCTCGCGCGAGACTACTTGTCTCGTACGAGATAAGTGTTCGGTCTTTTCGTGTTTTGGCCAAAACCTTCAAACCTTCAAGCCTTCATTCACTCTATTCAGCCGACTTGTTGGGACTCGATCATGGTTTAACACGGTTGCTACACGTCTAGGTTCTTCGCCCACGGTCGACACGATGTACGCTTTCCTTCTACCACCGAGGCCGATTTCAACGATGCTAAGGTCCAACTCATCGAAGCCATGACTAGGTTGGATGAACAAAGTAAGCAAATTGATGAGCAAAACGCCCAAATGGCCGCCCTCATGAAAGAACTCAACGATTTGAAAGTCAAGAAAGGAAGAAAGCAAAAGCAGAAAGTGGAATCCTCCTCCGACGAAGAGGAATCCTACACCAAAGTGAATAGAAAAACCAAGAAGTCAAGCAAGAAAAAGGAAGAATCCGATTCCTCCTCTTCCTCATCCTCCTCCGATGATGAGGAACATACCTCCAAGGGTGCTAAAACCAAGAAAGAAGGCAGTGGTGAAACTACTAAACTTGGTGACCATGTTACTAAGAACTACCTCGAAAAGAAGCTTGCAACTCTTGACACTTCCAAAGGGTCATTCGTTCCATTTGATCCCGATGCTCTTCAACAATCCATCACTAAGTTTCCTCGCAAGTACAAGACACCCGATATCGCCAAGTTCAATGGTACTACCTGTCCTCGAGCTCATGTTGAGACCTACACTTGGGCCATGCTTCCGATGGGCGTTGATAACACAATCTTGGCCCAATGCTTTCCTCAAACTTTAAAAGGTGCTGCAAGGGATTGGTACATGTCTCTTCCTACGACTACAAGGCTTGATTGGTCATCCGCATGTTTGGTCTTCCAAAGGCAGTTTGAAGACAACTCCACTTACCGCCCCACTAGGAGGGATCTTGAACAAACCAAGCAACATGCAAATGAGTCCTTTGCTGAATTTGCTAGAAGATGGAGACTCAAACTTACTGAAATTGTCGAAAGGCCTACTCTCAAAGAGCAAATCCACATCTTCCTTCAATGCCTTCGTGATGAATTTCAAGAGAAGCTCGCCGGTAACTACTTTCCTAGTTTCAATGAACTCCTCGAGTCCGGAATTAGGGTTGACGACTTCCTAAAAAGCAAAAAGAAGGAAAGTACTTTCCGCTACAACAAGCCCACCACAAGTAAGGATGCTTCAGTCAACGCTATTGCACTCAACCGCCCCAACACCGGAAAGTATTCTGCTGTCCCTCCTCCCGAAAAGAAAAAGAGGCACTGCGACAAAATTGAAGGAATCACTCAAGAAGAACTCTTCGATGTGCTTGTCCAGAATGAAAAAATCAAACCAAGGGAAGGTGGTCCTCCGAAGGATATGGGTCCGAATCATGCTCATCACTTATTCTGCAAGTACCACAACTTCACCGGCCATGACACCAACTCCTGCCACCACTTGAAGGACATCATTCAAGACCTCTTTGACAATGGAGATCTAGAACGTCCCAACGTCATCACCAATCCTCTTCCTTGTACTCCATGAAGAAGATGAAGCTCCAAGAAGAAATCTACACTTACCACTTTGGGGCTACCACTATCCTCTCCCTTTCTCCTTTGATAGAAGTAGATTAGGTTTAAAATTTCCTAGTATGTTCTCGAAGAGTCATTCTGTCTTTCTAGTACTCCTCACCTCCTCTAGTTTGTGTCTTCTAAACTATCGAGTCTGTTCTTAAATTTCCTCAATTAATCAAAGTCATTTTCCTAAACACTTTCCCTAAGATTGTTCTACCTCATGAATATCATTTAATTCATAACAAAACAATGGACCCTCCATTCCCTAAATCATCGCAAAAAATAGAGACTTCTAAGCGAGTTTAAGAAGAAAGTTATCCTTAGGAGGCTTAAGGGCTAAACATTACCCCTACTGAAAGTGAAGGTCAACAAACGAAGAAAGCCAAAGACGCTGCTATCAACATTCATCCCAAGAAGAGTGGGGCTACTCAATTCAAGGCTTTGAGAGTACAAAAATAAATAAAAAGCTCGCTAGGACGAAACTCCTCAAATCGTTCTAGGCAAAAATAGAGCATCAAAAAAAAAAAAAAAAAAAAAAAAAAAAAGAGAAAGAAAAACTCTCAAGCCTTCATCGCCCCACAACAAGGATAGAATTTCAACAAAGGCAAGAAGGACTCTCCCACAAAGAAGAGGAGTCAAGTGATACCAATAAAAGAAAAGAGGATTCCTCAAAATCCTCCTACATCAAGTGAAGAAGACTTTCAGTATCAAGAAAAATATTTACCCTTAAGTCATACTAATGATTGGCTTTCTCCTCAATCTTGTTTAGAAATTTCTAGATGAAGCAAGGGTCCATTAAAAGTAGAACAACTTTTCTAGACCTTTGAGCCATGTAGCGTTCTTTGTTGAGTCTAGGGGCTTCCTGTTAGCCACTCTCATACACACTCTTGAAATTCAAGCATCAAAACTGGGGCTTCCTAACCTTTCCTCCCCCAGTCAATCTCTACTTCAAACTCTTCAAAATAATCAAATCGACATTAAGAGCTTTCCTCTTTGCTTCTCACTTTCATCATTAGAGAATACACTTCTCCAAAAAAATCAATGCTTGGATCACCTTCCAAAAGTAGAGTCCGTCTCTCCTAAACTAACTTGAGATCTCATTTATCTCTCCTCAATAAGATTCTCTCCTCTGAGTTCTCTTCGAGTTACATACTATTCAAAAAAAAATGAAAAAAAAAGACGCAAAAGAGATGCCCGCTAGATTGAAAACTCGAAAGGGCGGTCTAGGCAAAAACTAGGGTGCGCACTAAGAAAAAAAAATCAAAGGACAAAGGGAGAGTATTCTTCAGTCTTCTTCATCGGACATCATTCGATCTTCTTCAAATTAAACCAACAAGGAGAGTCTTCTTCGATCACCTTCAAATCAAAGAGAACAGCTTCACAAGCCTGTTCACAAAGTCATCTACCACTTGCAAGCAACTTGGGGCTTGAGAGACCAAAGGGCCTTGGACATAGAGCCATTACGACAATCGACAGATTTGTAGTCGTTTGCCTCCTAGAGACACGACTCAAGGAGAAGTAAGAATGAAGATTCTCAACAGACCTAGATGTGTTCACACAAGGATACTCACTGAACGAAAATCTACAACAATACAGCCTTGCTAACTAGCGACGTATTCTGCATAAACCTGATTTGGTTCCAACTTGTCAAACACAAGTTCACTCATACAATTCACCCATCTCAAATATACAAATCCATACAAATGTCCCTATACATATCCATACACCATATACTCATACATAAACTCACTACCAAAATGTCCGACCGGCCATTTACACGAACAGACGTGAGCACCACCACGTAAGTCCAATTGAACAACTAAAATCTGCAAAATCTATTTGGAATCTTTATGTGCTGACAGTACATGTAAAGGTAAGAATCATTCGGGTCCATCCGAGACCAAAGATGCATATACACTCGACATTACGACGTAACCTCCATCTCAACCGAAAACTTCAAGTCCGTGACCTCGGCAACATCAACAAAGTCTGTGATGGTAGCAAACTTCAAGTCCGTGACCTCGGCAATAACTTCAAATTCTGTGATGGCAGCAAACTTCAAGTCCGTGACCTCGGCAACAACTTCAAAGTCTGTGACGGCAGCAAACTTCAAGTCCGTGACCTCGGCAACGTCAACAAAGTCCGTGACCTCGGCAACAACGGCAACGTCAGTAACCTCGGGCGGCGCACTTCAACAAGTTCATAAAAAACGGGTATCATCGTAATCGGGTCAAGTCTCGATTCCTCGCATGATTTTACCTTTTCAAAAAAAAAAATCCCTCCTCAATTTTCAAAAATGATTTTCAAAATACCTAAAATAGCCTTTTTAGTATTTTGGAGTCGAACTACGTTTGGTCTGATTCTCTCTTAGAGATACGTAGGCAGCCGTGCGGCACGACCATCCCAATGTTCAGAATGATGTCTTTTCTATCGACGACACTTCTTCTTTCATAAGATATGTCGCCGAGGGGCTCTGTAGACACCCCATTCTGAACCAATAATTCATGATTACACTACTCTTCGTCTCTCTTTTGTGTTTTGATGAAAGCACATTAGTTTCGTCATGTTTCGTTAAGTTTCTAACTAACCTCGTTAGTTTTGGACCTAACTGACTAATGGAATAAACTGAAGAGGACAAAATAGTCATCAGACTAGATATCTCGCACGAGATATCATATCTCGCGCGAGATATCCCCTCGACAGGATGTGCAGAAATCACTCTCCTTCTCCGTTTCAACCTCTTTTCTTGATAAACCTCATCTAATCCGGTTCTCCAATCAGAATTGAGTTCTGGAAGCTTCCTAGGAGTGTTTTACCTCTCCACCTCTTAAACCCCTATAAATACTTGGTGATTTCCACTATTTCAAAGGTCCAGATTTCCACACAACACACACAATTTGTTGATTTCTCTCCACGAAAGATCCCTTCAAATCACTCACAAAACCTTCCTAAAATCACCTAAAGTTTGTTTATCAACCCTGTTGATCAACAAACATCCAAACCCGAATCAAGGATTGAGGCGAAGCTCTGTCCGCATCAAGATTTGACTCCCATATTGAGTCGAAACTCTGCCCAAATCACTTCTCGATCGAGAAAACATCTTAGAACTACGTTCTAAATCAAATCCTCCCTAAACTAGGTAAACTCCTATACTTTTACTCTTTTCTTCTTCATCTCTCTCTATTGACTTTTAGAGTGGTGTAATCCAATCAAAAGGATTAGCCTAGAGTCCCTTCAATCGATGAAGGCGATCTCGAAGCGTACAATCCGACATTCCTAATCAAGAAATTGATTAGGGTTTTCTTGTTCTTTATTTAATTAGTAATTAAAAAGATTGATAATACTCAATTGGCAAGACCGATCTCCGGATTGGGTGGAATGGATGCTCCTCGACCTACCCATTCGATAACTTAACCCCCGAACCCTCAAATCTCTTTTTAAGGTTTTTCTTATTGTTTTCCTAAATAAATAATAAGTGGCGACTCTGTTATTTCAAAATTCACGCATCGCTACATTCGTGAAGTAACATCGTGGGCCGTTAGGCATGCACGTGTAAAGAACCTGCTCTGATACCATCTTAAAGTCTGAGATTCCACCTTAAAATCGATTGGTGCTGAGGGGAGTAGCCCAAAATCTTTATATATTATCTATAGTATAAATTAAACCCCTCCGTGAACAGTTTTATGAACAATTTCGGAGGGTTTTTTTTCTATTTTGCCCTCACTATTTAGTCTGTTTCCTATTTTGCCCTTAATTTGTGCTAAGACTTTGAGTTTGGGCTAAGACTTTGAGTTTGGGCTAAGAGTGGGCTTTAGGAGGGTTTACTTAAATTAATTAAATAACTTTTTTTTTTTTATATAAATTAAAAAAAAAATTAATTTGAAAAAAAAACAAAAAAAAACACACCCGTGTCCTTGGACACGGGCATATGTACTAGTAGATTTATAGGCAAGAATTGTCAATTTTTAATATGAAATAATATCTCTGACAACACACACAGTACATCCAAATAGTAAACTCAAAGTTGTTCCTTTGTGATAATGTGATAAGCTAGAACAAATGCATTCATTCATTGACATTTTTACTTTGTTATAAGCCTCAAAATGACAAAGATCCTATCATCATGGACTCATAGAATTGACAAGATTCTAATATACTTGATCCTATTACTATATTCCCATGTTTTTTTTTTTTTACCAGATTCCATAGTCACAATTTCCCTTGTCGGTGTAACGATATTCTTTGGTTTGGGAACATTAAATACCACAGGTTGTAAGTTTGATTTGCTACCTGTCCAAATCCTACAAGTAGTTCAAGCTCATTTATACCTCATCAATAAATGCTTGCTTGGGACCAAGGGCGGATCCAGCCCTATATTTGACGTGGACTTCAGCCCACCTTAAAATTTTGATTTTTTTTTTTTATCTAAGTCACCGACTATATGTAACTTTTTTTTATATATGAAGTTATTATTCACTGTTTTATTGTTTACAATATTTTTTAAATATCAAGGACACGCGATTCCAAAATTTTGGATTCACGCCTGCTGAGGACACTTTTTTACATTTTCCCAACTGAAAGGGGGAAACTGTAAATGCTCAATTATCTTTTTCAGCTACCATATGTTGATTATTTTAGTGCACAATGTATGATTTTCACATTTATAGCTTACCATAACGCGTTTGGGCTTAAAAAAGACTTCCCTACTTTATGCTGTACTCCATCATATTTATATTTATAGCTTGAGGGAGGAAAAAAAAAAAAAAGAGATTTGTGAGAATATTTTATTTATCTATATTATATATTACAATAGACAGAGACGTGAATTTCAACAGCCACATAAAGAGTGGCTGAGATTCATTATTATAAAACACAAAAAAATGGTTTAGATTTAATTTAATGACAATTTTGAAATTGAAAACTTGATCGATTTTATCATTTCACATTTGTAAGATAGTGACTTGATATAAAGAAAAAAGGGAAAAATAAAAGGGAAAGATGTGTGACGTGCTCTATGGAGAGCAACTTCTCCTATTATTTTTAATATTGTTTTAAATAGTTTTTATCTGTGCGTTTAATGCACGAATATAGCAATAGTTAGAAAATAATTAATGATTTAATTACAAAAGGGATAGACTGGCATAAGTTTGTGAGGCACAGTTAGTGACACGAGCTAATCAGAATTAATTGGGAAACATTGGACCCTATTATGGATATCATTTGATATTTGCATGTCTACATTTTAGAATGATTAAACATAAGGCCTTTAATGGTTCAAAGGTCCCCTTATCCCACCCCCCTTCTTCCCCACCCAACTAATTTCAAGGTATCGCCTCCATTTTAATTTTATTTTCCTTGCCTTGTTTTTTTTATTTTTACCTTGAAATTTCACTTGTTTATTGATAAATTCATTTCATTTTTCGCAAGAATTAATTAATCGTCACATGCTCAAAAATTTATTGATTTTTCGCTTAATTTTATAAGTGCATCAATGAATATCAATGGACAATCGATGTTTATCAAAATGTTTAAGCCAAAAAAATGTATTAAAGGGATGTCAAGATTGCTTAGAGAATCAAACTCTGATATCATATTGCAAATTTTATTACAAGCTAAGAGTGTTTAAAGTGACAAAATTCATATTTTTTTAGTGTACTTTAAAAAAATAAAAAAATCGTAGGTACTAAATCTATATTTTTCAAAATACTGAGGTCTGACACTGTCATTTAATTTTTGCTTTGGATCTGGTTTTCCCCTTCTTTTAATTCAAACATTCCCTTCAACTGCCTGTTCAACCTGCAATTTCGGAGAGGAAGAAAGAAAATCCATGGAGAATTTTGTGAGCATGAAAAATCCATCAAATTTGTTCCAAGAATCTCAAATTTCCTTCTTCAACAAGTTCAAAGAGTGGTCCCGGGAGATCATGCATGAGAAGAGGTCATTTTTTGAAGAGAGGTACAAGGTAAAATGTTTGTGGTCCCTCAAGGAGTTGATCCCGAATTATGATCTTTTGCACTTTGCATGTTTGGGACGTTGTGCCATTGATTTTGGGGGAGACCCTTCATGCTCTCGACCGGTTGGCTACCGGGAGGCGGTATATGCACGGGGGAAGCCCATTTTTGTTGACCATGTGTCTGATGGAGCGTTTGGGAGTCCTTCGTGAGACTTCTCATCTTGTCATGCCTTGGACTTTTGCCAGAGGGCAAGCTATTGCAGGATTTTGATGATCGTGGCTCGCTGAGTACCGGATGGCTTGTCATCGTACCGAGGATATCAGTGGTTGGTGCCGCATTGGCAAGGTAGAGACTCCTGAGAGTGCTTCAGATGCCATGTGGTCATGCTTTCGGGGCTTTCTCAGTCCACTTTTTATATTCCAGCTCTGGTTCATAGGCAGTTTGGCTTAGAGCAGACTTCTTTAGAGGGATTTGAGGACATAGCTACCAGTGTGGTGGCTTCTGTTTCGATGGACGATCCTTTTGTGTTCTCGTTCCTTTCCCGAGCATGGAGGTATGACATCTTTCCTCCCAGGGTTATTCTCAGGCGTACATGGCACGTGTTTCTGACCACTTTGTACTTGGATTGGTACGAGAGACATCTGGGGGAGACACAAGTGGCTATTTTAAGGAGGCATGAGGCCATTATTGGTTTGGAAGAGCCATATGCGACATTCGTCTTGAGGAGGCTGAGGAGGCCTCAGGTTCTGGATAGGGAGGGGCTTGGGATCCCGCGGTACCCTCGGACAGATTTTTCCTATATCCAGGATGGGGTCCGATTGAGGGTGCAGATTCCTCAGCTCGAGCGGCTTCCATGAGCTTTCCGGCCTCGTCCGGGTATGAAGGTATGGCTTCACCTTTTCCCCTTCTTTTCTTTCTTTTGTTTCATCATCTTTAGCATCACTTCTTTTTTTTTTTGACGCCATCATTTAAATTTGGGTTAATAACAATTTAGGGTCTGTAGTATAGGAGTAGTGCTACTGCTACATTGGGGCCTGAAGTCTCAAAACTATCAATTTGGGGCTCGAATTTACAATTTTGATCAATTTGAGGCTTTTTGACGAAAAACGTTAAAAAAACCCGTTAAGTGACCATGTGCGAGGCATGTGACATTCAGTGAGGACATTTTGATCATTTCAGAGACTTCAGGCCCTAAATTGACAGTTGCCCTATAAATAATAAATAATAATATTTAGTTTTTTTTTTTAACAAAAAATAATTAGTATATTTAAAATATTGATTTAAAAAACATTTAATACAAAATAATATTATTTTCTAATTTTCAATTTTATAATTTATAATTTCTGATTTAATTTTGATAAAATTATAATTTTAAGTTTATAATTCTGAAATTGAATAAAAAAAATTAAAAATATATTAAATAACTTCAAATAAATTTAAAAGATAAATACAAAATGAAAATGAAAATAATTTCTTTTACGGTCTATCCTTCCTTCCCCGTAGTCTTCCCTACCACCATCACCATCCGTTCATCGCCGCCACAACCGCCACCAATATTACACCACCACCACCATTAATCCCTCCACCACCATCAGTTCTATCGTCACCACCACTACCTCCCAACCACCGTTAGCATCAATCACATTTCCATCAAGCAACCAGATTTATACCACCATCAATATCAAAATATTAACAAAATTAATTTATGAAGGAGCGGAATTAGGATGAAGAGAGAGAAAATAAAGAAGGAAACCCAATTTGAGAGCAACCAAATTTATACCACCGTCATTTCCTTCAAGCTCCATAATCGTCATTTGTTGTGTGGCTGTTTGAGAAGAAGGCAGAGGAAGAAAGAAGGTGATAGTGGGTTGGAGACCGACGCCATAGATGGGGATGAAGATGGGTTTGCAGATCTAGGGATGGGAGTGTCGAATTTGGCTCCGATTTGAGAGCATATAGGGTTAGGGCGGTCGAAGGTGGAAATGAGATTAAAAGGGCGGTGAAAATGGAGGAGCGAAGGTTGGAAGATGAAGAAAAAGTAGGTTGAAATGGGTTGGAAGGGTGTGGTAGATGGAGGTGGCGAGAATGGTGAAGGTGGCGAGAATGGTGAAGGTGGGGTTTGGCTGCTGGGAAGGAAGTGGCAAAGAAGGAAAGGGGTGGGGACGTGGGTTTTTAATTTTTGGGTTAATATATATATATATATATATATATATATAGAGAGAGAGAGAGAGAGAGAGAGAGAGAGAGAGAGAGAGAGAGAGTTGTCAATTGAGGGCCTGAAGTTTGGGACTGAACGCGAAATGATCAAAATGCCCTCACTGAATGTTACATGTCTCACAAATGGTCACTTAACGGCATTTTTTAACGTTTTTCGTCAAAAAGCCCCAAATTGATCAAAATTGTAAATTCGGGCCTCAAATTGATAGTTTTGAGACTTCAGGCCCCAATGTGGTACCGCCCCTATACTACAAGCCCTAAATTGTCATTAACCCTTTAACTTTACATTTGACTTCGACATTTATTTATCGGTTCTATTACTTATTGATATAAAGTTTATGAAAGTTCCAAAAACTAAGTAAGAAATCAGAAGAATTTATAAAATAAATTACTTCAAATTGAATGTCCATTTTTTAAAATGGGGGGATTTACCATATAATCACTCAAACTTATCAATTTTACTTCACAATAAAAGCAATATTTCATCTAACCATATAATCCCTAGTTTAATAATAAGTACACCCTCCAATCATTTTACTAAGTTTATCCTTCCATCATTTTACTAATTCCACATTCTTTATCAATTTTCTTTCTCTGCAACCACCACACCTTAGGTCACCCCTCCCCATCTTCTCCAGTCAACACCCCCGGCAACCATCAATTCCGACGACCAACTCCGTCGACTTTTTTCTTTTACTCTGGCGATCAAACAACTGAGAACTTAACTTATCAGTAATTTCTCAGTTGTCAACTAAACTACTAAAAACACTATTAACTTCGGCGACCACCAACTCCGGCGACCGCTCCGGCGACCAAACAATTGAGAACTTAACTTAACAGTAAGTTCTCAGTTGTCAACTAAACTACTAAAAACACATCAACTTCGGCGACCACCAACTCCGGCGGCCTCTCCGGCGACCAAACAATTGAGAACTTAAATTATCAGTAAGTTCTCAGTTGTCTCCACTAAAAACACGATCAACTCCGGCGATCACCAACTCCGACGACCACCAACTGCGGAGACCAAACAATTGAGAACTTAACTTGTCAGTAAGTTTTCAGTTGTATCCACTAATAACACTATCAACTCCGGCGACCAAACAATTGAGAATTTATCAGTAAGTTCTCAGTTATCAACTAAACTACTAAGAACAAGATCAACTACGGATAAGAACACGATCAACTCCGACGATCAAATAATTGAGAACTTATCAGTAAGTTCTCAGTTGTCAACTAAGCTAATAAGAATACAATCAACTCCGGATAAGAACACGATCAACTCCGGCGACCACCAAATTCGGCGACCAAACAACTGAGAACTTATCAGTAAGTTCTCAGTTGTCAACTAAACTAAAAAACACGATCACTTCCGGCGACCACAAATTCTGGCGACCAAACAACTGAGAACTTATCAGTAAGTTCTCAGTTGTCAACTAAACTACTAAAACTACGATCAAATTTAACGGCTACATAGCCTAAGCCGCTAATGCTAACCCCGCCCAAATGCAGCTCGGGCTTGTCAAGTCCTAGTACTTTAGCGGACTATAAACAATGATTCCAGCACATAAGAGGGGCACACCAGCAGCAAGAACAAGGCTTTCGGGCCGAGAAACAATGAAATGCTCATTGGCAACCAGGCTATCTGAATAACATCCATAAGTTATGGTTCCATCTTGGTTCTTAGAGTTATAAGTTAAGGTCATTTTGGGGCAGTAATTTTCTTGATCGACTTTACAATTTTCACATTAATGGAGTACAAAATTAGACGACAAAAAATCCCAAAATTCAAGAAAAAATTTCAGCTGAGCAATATGTCAAACACCTTGAGTGCATGAAGCATAACATTGCAAATGTCAAAGCAAAATTGGCAACAAAAAACCCCTAGATTCAATCCATTGATTACACAGTTAATTAAACATATCACATCTAAGGCTTGGGGAGACATGGCTACTGTATTTTTGTAAGGCTTTCCAAAGCTATTCTCAAGTTCTATGTCATGTAAATGAAATGTGTGTGACCTTTTAAATGAATGCACATGAAGGTAGTAAAGTACGTCCATGAATTTACATGTGCTAAAGAAATGAAATAGGGAGTCTTTAATCATTAGAAACATTTTTTTTAAGGATTTGGAAAGCCAAAGTCGAACAAATATATAAAAAAAAAGAGAGAGAGAGAGAGAGAGATGGAGGTTTGCAAGTGTAGATCTCTCCGGAGTTATAAATCTCATCGAAATTATTGATGACAACGAAGCATGGTGGAGGGGAGGGGTGGGCAGAGATGTGGAGTGGAGCAGGTGGCCGGAGAATTTGGAGTTTAAGGGTGGCCGGAGGTTGGGAGACGGTCGCCAGAGTAGGGGGAGACGGTAGCCGGAGTAGAGGTGGGAGACCGCCGCCAGAGCTGGGGGAGACTGTCGCTGGAAGTTGGGGTGGCGAGAGAGATAGAGTAGAGAGAGAAAGTGAGTGAAAGAGAGAGAGGGAGAGAGGGTGTGTGTGATGTGGAGGGGGTATAGTTATTTGTTGGTGTTATGCCCTAGGTGTATAACTATTTTGACTCATAGTTAATACCGTTATGAATAACTAGTATAAGTTGGTAATGGATAATCATAGAGATGATTATATGCATGGGGATGCACATTACGCTTATGGGTACTTGTTAGAAAACAATGTACTGGACCGACTCATCTATGAGATTTATGACATAGTCTATGGTCATATATGTCATGATTAAATCTCATGATAGTCGTGTCATTAGAATTCTTAGTACCTGAGATTATAATCGTCTTCCACATGATGAACGATGTGTTTGATGTAGTCTAACACTATCTTTAATAGGATAGCAATAAGGGTTATGTTGGCATGATCGAATTCTTGTAGGGAAGAATGATAAGTTAAGATGGAATTTGTCCATCGTTAAGAGAGATGTTTGCTTGGGCCCCTCGATGAATAGCGTTGATGAAATGTATGGTCATACTCAAGAGATTTGATAGAGATCAAATGCACTTGAATTATAACCATATTCGAAATCGAGAAAGCATTGAACAATATAAGTTGACGTGGACCATGACTTATGTTCAATATGACATCGTGAGAAAAAGGGATTGTGGCAATGATCTATCTAGGAATCAAACTTTGATGTTATATTAATTGGGTGAACATAATGACTTACTAGAAATCACTTATGTCTTGTGAGGATTGATGTTTCAACTCATTACCAACATAAATATAATTTCTATAGGGTCACACACAAAGAACGGATTGATAAATGACTCAAATATGAAAAACAGGAATCTGAGGTTTTGCACGGCCGTGCAAGGAAAAGGGCACGCCTGTGCAAAAGGATTGGAGCAGCCGTGGATTATAATCTGAGCGCCCGTGCAAAAAGTGTTTGCACGACCATGCGTTGTAATCTTCACGGCTGTTCATAGTGGCGAAAATCAGAATACAATTTTGATTTGAAAAAGGTTCTTCCTAAAAGTTAGGAATATCAGTTATTTAAAAATATGTTACTGATCCGGTTCGACTCAACTGAAGAACATGTTTTTACTCCTCACAGGAAAAAATATATTTTTCATAAGACCATCCCCATCAGTGATCCTGACCCAACCCAACCTCAAATAAAATATTAATTTCTCTCACTTCCATATACACACTTCCAACCTTATATAATTTATACTCCCATCAGTGACCTCGACCCAACCCAACCCAACCCAACCTTTAAAAAATAAAATTAATATATAAAATATATTAATTTTAAAAATATATTTATATAAATACAAAATCAAAATAATTTGATAAAAAAAAAAAAAAAGAAATGGTGCACAACCGGGGCCAACCGTAGGGCAACCAACCAACCGGAGTCATGCATTTTCGTGACTTTCAAGTGCTTTTTTTTTTTTTTTTTTTTTTTTTATTTGGGGGGTGACTCTCACTTGGAGAGTCACCATAGTGGATGGTCTAAGAACAACTCATTAAAATATTATTAAATTATATGTGCGTCCATTGCTTCATCATCGATCATAATCACGAACCGTTTGAATGATGGAGTGAAAGCTGTAAGCAATTCCCCGCAAATCAAGCTTGAAATTTGCCAGTGAGTAAATCACGGTGGCTTTTTGCAAATTGCATGTGTTGCGGCCGGCTTCACCTTTCTCTTTGTCTTTTTGATTGTTGTGGATAATTATAATTATTATTTTTGTTATTATTTCAATATTGGACCAGCCTGCGTTGTATGTGAATAATATGTTTAAGTATATAAAGTAGAGTCAAGAATTTAAGAATGCTATTATCACGATTGAAGGGTTGTTTGTTTGAGGGAAAATGTTTTTTTTTTTTTTAATATTTTTTCTTTTTTCTGATGTTTAGTAACGATTGAAAAATAAATTCAATGAAAAAGATTTTTCGTTCAAAATAAAATAAGTTTGTTTCCTAAAAAAAATGAATTTCGAGTTTCTTTTTATCAAAACATTTTCCGAAAATTGCTTTTTAACACGATCACCTACCACCACCCATCACACCTCCCAAAACACCCACCACCCATCCACACCTCCCAAAACACCCACCACCCACCCCGCCAAAAAAAAAATAAAAATTGCTCATATAAAAATTGGTTTTTAACAACTCTCCTCTCCTCTCCTGTAGCCCCTCCAAACTCTCTCCCTAAAAAAATGTTAATATTAAAATTATTTTTTAACAACTCCCTCCCCCTCATTTTTTTTTTACTTATATTAAATTTATTTTTTAACTACTCTCATGTCGCCCCTCCAAACCCCCCCTCAACCTCCCCCACCCCATCCTACCCTCCCCCCTCCCTCCCCCCCCCCCAATCAAATATTTTTTTACTCATATAAAATCATTAATCAAAATATTTTTGGTATGTATGTACGAGTGCACAGTGCATATATATATATATATATATATATATATAGGTAGGTGCTCAAATGAAAACCATAACAAAATGAGAATCGTGAGAATCACTTATATACACTTGTTTACAGTAGATATTTAGCTATTGTATACATATACAGTCTACTGTATATGTATACAGTAATTAAGTATCTACTGTATACAAGTGTATAACCACACGTATACACTTGTATACAGTAGCTAAGTATCTACTGTATATGTATACAGTCTATCGTATATGTATACAGTAGCTAAATATCTACTGTATACAAGTGTATACAAGTGGTTCTCACGATTCTCATTTTAAACGGTTCTCATTGGAGCGTGACCCTATATATATATGTGTGTGTGTGTGTGTGTATATACATATATGTATATATTTGAATAATACTGGGGAATAAAATATGATGACAAAAAGTTGCACATAATGTAATTTGCTATCATTGCATTGGTGATTTTAATTAAATTATAGCGGTTACATAATCGATTTAATCAATAAAATATCGTCACCTCAATTTATCAATTTATGTCCAACATTTTGTGACTATATTTTATGGCCATAGTATTGTTCTTCAGATTTTGTGCTATTGAGCAAACTTTTAAGTGATTTTTTTTTTTTTTTTTTTTTTCGGTTTACATCAACAAGAACATTAAATCATTATTTCTAAGTGATATGAAGTCGAAAGTATATTAAAGGTCTTAATTTTCATTTGATATTCTATATTATTCCCTTCTTTTTTTTTTTAATAAATATTACATTTAACTTATTAATAATTTTTTTTTTTACTTATACATATACTACTTGTACATTACAATGGTAAAATTGAATTTATATTATATTTCTATTTTAAAAATTAAATATGAAATTTTTATTTGAATCAAACCAATTGATGAATCCTGACTTTTGTTATATATTTATACATACACTTATACACATATATACAGTCTTATACAGTCAAATATATCACATATACACATATATCAAATATATACGATGAGACCCCCACAAAGTGACACATATACCAAATATAAATGGTGGGACCCCTACAAAGTGACACATATACACTTATTCCCCTATAAATATTATAACCCTACAAAGGCAAAGGTAATCTCTAATCTCTCATTTACACAATACACTCTCTCTCTCTACAATACTCTCTATATCTCTCATATACAGAGACTGATCCTTACGCCCGAGGGTTATAACGGGGCAACCCTCGCACTCCTAGTGGTGCTGTTTTGCCACCCGAATTGTGGCGTCATCACCGATGACAAAAATGCAATATCTGTTGTAATGGGGAATCATGGGAATTATTTAATACCTAAATCCGTTAGGCTTAAAGGCCATAGAAAACGAAATCTCTACACAATCTTGACCTATACCGAGATATTTCAAACTCATTATCATTATTTAACGAATTTTTAATAAAATATAACTATACTAGAATTGCCTTTATTTGTTCCCCTACCACAACATAAAACAATTAATAATATCCTTAGCCCATTTATATTCCTAACAAACAAATGTATGGTTTTGAATTACCCATGTAACCAAATTTATTTTAAACCGATAAAAATTCATTTTCTTGACATTTAATTAAAGCCAAAATCTTTAAAAAAAAATGCATTTTTTCTTAATATTAGAAAAAACGTGTTTTGATTCCGCCGCTATTGCCAATGTTAAAATAACAAAGTGCCAGTGCATGTATTATTAAGTTTCATTGTAAAAAAATGTCAGTGTTAGTGTAACAAAGTGTCAGTGTAAATATTGTCAGTGTATTATGTATTAATAAGTTCCAGTGTTAGTGTAAAAAAGTTACAGTGTTAGTGTAAAAAAGTATTAGTATTAGTGTGACAAAGTGCCAGTGTAAAGAATGGCAGACCAGTGTAAATAGTGTCATTACATGTATTATTAATTGCAAGTGTAAAAAAGTGTCAATGTTAATATTAAAAATTGACAGTGTTAGTGTAAACAAATGTCAGTATATATATTATTAAGTGTCAGTATAAAAAGTGTCAGTGTAGGATAAAAAAGTGTCAGCGTTAGTATAAAAAAGTGTCAGTGTGAATAGTGTTAGTGCATGTATTATTAAGTGACAATGTAAAAATAATTTATTCTTAAAATTTTATAAAAACTACAATTTTTATAAAAATAAATTTTAATTAAAAGGTTAGGATAAAAATGCTTACGGTTGAATTTATTATTTAGATTTTGTTTTGGAAGGTAGCCGTTAATTAGTGGTTAGGACTTGCAAATCTCATTTGTTTTGTCTATTTATACAAAAAAACTGAAGCTCGTGGCTGTCGCTTTCACTGTCTATTTTGTTGCTCTTGTCATGGTTCCACACAAATTAATATTTTTGTTCCGGTTTAGGTTTTTATTTTCGTATTTATTTAGTCTGTTTCAATTTAAAGTTTTTAGTTATTTTATTACTTAAAATTGATAATGAAACTCACTTATTATCAGTGTTTTAAAAGATTTCGTCAGGCGTCAGGCCCCGCCAGGCGCTGCGCCTCTCTCCAACGCCTGAGTTCCCGCCAGGTCCCCGACTAATCCCGACTAGTCCCGCTGTGACAGGCCGCTCCGCCGCCAAGATCCGCCTGGGCCGCTTTTTAACTCGTTTATTATACTTACAACAAAAACTTTCCACCCAATTTCTCACTTATTATACCAAGTGCATCCCTCACTTATCAGCTCAGCCCACCCCCTTGACAAAAAAGAAAGAATCAATGTAGGTAGTTATATTATAAACAGTTTTTTTTTTTTTTTTTGAAGTTTTTGACTAATGTAATTTGTAAACTCACTCCATTTTGACCATGGATTCAACCCTGCATCAAATTGACTAATTTCTTTTCCGCCATTTGCTTTTAATAAATAAAAAGTTTCAATATTCTTGCATATCATCAACTCCCGCCAAGATGCTACAAATAGTGGGGAATTTAAATTTCCCTCCAATTTATTAATTATTATTACAACCCAAAAAGATAGAATCATGACAAGAGAATCAGGTTAATAGAAAGAGTGGTGATTGAATGCGCATGCAAAGCCTTTGACCAAAACAAAAATTAAAAAAAAATTAATAATAAAAAAAAAATTGAATCGAATGGAAGCATGCCCAAAAGCTTCCCACTATGTGTTTTAACAAGTGAAATCAATGTGGAGTAAGACATCGGTCTTCTACAAGACAACACCCATATTTAAGCTTCATTGGTCCCTTTCTCTTTTTTTTTTTTTTTAACGTGTTTTCTATTTACTAAGGCTCAAAATAAATTAAATGTTATATTTGATCTGTTAAAGTTTTTATAAAATGTGCGTTACTTGTTTATGTACCACTGTAACTATTTTCAAGTTTAAAAATGCAACATTAAATTCGTAAAATATAAAAATTAATAAAAATATACTCCCTCCGCCCCATTTCAAGGATTTTAGGGTAGTATTTCACGCTTTTTAAGAAATTTATTAAAAAATGAATAATGAATTGTAAGTGGATAGAAGATTAGAGGAGAGAGAATATAAAAGTTAAAACATTTATGATAAAACCTCTTTTTGACTTTTTTTTTTTTTTTAAATATGTTAACATTATATGGGTATAATGAATGATTTTTTTGTAAATATATTTACATTATAAGAGTATAAATGTCCGAAACATCGTTCAAAATTTGTCATTTATGGAATGAGACTCTTAGGCTATTTCCAATAAGGGAGTTGAGGTGGGGGTTGAGGGTGAGGTGGAGGGTTTAGTTGGTGCAATAGGGTAGTTGAAGTGGGGGTAGTTGAAGGGAGGAGTTGAAGTTGTTCAACCCGGTTGAAAGAGTGAGTAGTGGGACACGTGGCGGCATTTCATTGATCCGTGAATGATGAGGCGCGTGACCCCTTTTTTTTTTTTTTTCAGTGTTCAATGCCACGTGTCACCGCGTGATTGGACCGTACTTTATTATTTTTTCACCCAATTATTTAAACTCAATTATCTCATAATAAATGATTTAAAAAAAAAAAAAATTACCAAAATTCATCATTTTTTTTTCCCTACAAATTGATATAAGTTTCATTTGATTTGGACATAAAAAAAAACACTCATTTTTCAATTTGAGTTGAATTATCACCTAGTAAATTATTTTTTTTTTAAATTTTTTTTTCACCAAAATTAACCATTTTTTTCCCCCTACAAATTGATATAAGTTTCACTTGATTTGGACACAAAAAAAAACACTCAAAATAGTGGGGTATAGAATGATGAGTTGGGAGGAGTTGAATTTTAAACTAAACTAGCTTATTGTGGGGGGTGTAGTTGAGAAAGTAGTTGAATGATTAAGTGGATGGAGAGAGAAGATGAGGTGTCGTAATATTAGGGTAGTTGAATGTAGACGTGGCCGGTTCCAAAAACCGCCGGTTAGCCGGTTTTCAACCGGCGGTTACAAACCTTGAAAACCCCAACCGGAACCGAACCGCCTAACCGGCTAGACCGGTTACGGTTTAGGCGGTTCACGGTTTTAACGGTTATCCGGTTAACCTCCGGTTTGACGGTTTGGATATGCTCGTAGTCCTTGGTGTTGCTGCCGAGCAACCCTTTTAGTGGTTTAGGGTTTTGAGGGTTGCTCGCCGAGTCTTTGGTGCTGCCGGCCGAGCAACCCTTTTAGTGGTTTAGGGGCCGAGGGTTGCTCGGCCGAGTCTTTGGTGTTGCTCGGCCGAGCATATCATTTTTCAGCTTAATTTTTTAACGGTTTTTTTGAAAAAAGTTAACTTTTATTTTTTCAATTTTTTTTGGATAGATAAGACTATTTTAAACTTAAGTTTACTACATACATTTTTACAAAAAGGTTTATAAAAAAAGTTATGAATTTTTAAAGAAATGAAAGTTAACGGTTTTTTGAAAAAAAGTTAACTTTTAATTTTTTTCAATTTTTTGGATAAATAAGACTATTTTAAACTTAAGTTATCTACATACATTTTTTGAAAAAGGTTTATAAAAAAAAGTTATGAATTTTGAAAGAAAGAAAACTTAACTTTTTTAAAAGAAACAAGTATATAAAAGAAGAAAGGGACGGTACCCTTTAAATTTTATTAATCAAAATAAAATTACAAAGAGGGGGACAACCAACCTTACCCTTTTATAAATAAGGGGGACATTTAGGAGCCTTTACCTCAACCTAACTATTACAATTAATTAAAAATAAATCTAATCTAAAGTCTAAACTAATCTAATTAAAATAAAAATTAATCTAAAACATCATTCATTCATCACTACTTTCCGTGGAGTCCTCGACATCGTATTGATATCTTGGATCCAATAGATCCTCATCATAAGGCATGTCTTGTTGCCTTTTTTCCGCTCTAACCCAATCGCCAAGTAAAAGTTGATGTTCCAAGTTTTCACTTGTTAGTTGAGAACGTCTTTCATCCAAAACATTTCCACCAACGCTAAATGCCGATTCAACCGCCACCGTTGAAGCGGGAGAGGCTAATACTTCTTTACCAACTATGGAAAGTATAGGATAAATGTCTTTCCTTCGACCACCATTGTAAAACATCAAATTCATTTGAATTTGGATCTTGATTTAATTCAAAGTTTGTAGTGAAATACGTTTCTAACTCCACGGGAAGGTTTGATGATGATGAAGATGAACCTCGAGAAGGACCATATTTTTTACTATACAAATTTGCAATAAAACTATATGGATCCCCACTAGTAAAACTTGGTTGAGAAGTAGAGGAATCATATTCATGTTGTTGGCTTTGAGAAGTGTTTCCATATAAGGCATTATACTCATTAAAAAGGTTAATCAAATCATTTTTTGTGTCATTAACAATAATTGACGGAAGTTCATAACTACCGTCACCATCGGGATATAATTTCATATAATAATAAGTTATAATGGACTCTAAATCATCTAATTTAACTCGAGGATCTAATAACTTTGCAACCAAGAAAAGAGACGGAATAGTGTCAAAATATTTAAGCCACTTTTGTCTCATGTTAAAAATGCGTTGGTTTAAAATAGGGCAATCTTTTAAATTGTCAAAAATAGTAACAATTGCAATACAATGATCTAGCACCAAAACGGAAGTTGGATAATAAACTCCCGAAAAGCCAAAGTAGCGGTATTAAAAATCTTTAACAATTCACATAAATTAATGCATGCATTCCAATGATGAGTAAATAGAGGTTCATGATAGCCAACCGACATAAAAAATTGCGTGAGGAGATCTTTATAAGCAAAACCATCGCTTAACATTTTATAGGTGGAATTCCACCTAGTTGGAACATCGTAAGTAAAATATTTGTCCCAAGACACTTTTACTTCTTAAAAACATTATCCATTTTTTAGTATTAGAATTTTTTTTAGAAATAAATTGAAGAGCTCGTCTAATTGGCTTAACTTAAGTTTCTAATGCATCTAAACCATCTCTAACACATAAATTAATTATATGACACAAATATCTAATATGAAAAAACTTACCCCCAAGTGAGAGTTGACAAACGGTAATTAAATCGGGCAAACTAGCCGTATTAGCACTTGCGTTGTCAAATGAAATAGTAAATATTTTATTTAAAATACCATACTCAAGAAAAATCTCAAGCAATTTCGCACAAATATTTTCCGTGGAATGCGGTGGCTCAAAATCTTTGTAAGCAATTAATCTTTTTTTGGATTTTCCATGAATTATCTATCCAATGGCAAGTAACGCCTAAATAAGTATTTCTTTGTCAATGATCACTCCAACCATCAGCACAAATTGAAACTTTATTTTCTAATTTTGATAAAACACCAATTAAATCTTTTTTATATATTTTAACCACTCTAGTAATATTACGTACGAGATTCGTACGTGGTACTCTCGTGGCGACGGGGTTTAAAGAAAGGGGAGCAAAATTTCATAAAAATCACAATCCGCAAAATTAAAAGAAAGGCCTTTAACGCAAATAAATTTGGCTAGTTCAGCCCTATAAACTCACTATTCAAATTTAAAAAGGACGGAAGAAGGGGAAGACGAACCTTGTGCACCCGAACCCGAACTACGTTGAAATTGTAATTGAGTTTGCGAAGCGGAAATGCCACGTTTCTCGGGATGTTTTGACGCCAAATGCCCGCTGAGCGTCCCATGCCCTCCGCCTCTTTTGAATGCGTAAGTCGCATTACAATAGTTGCAACATGCTCGAAAATTATAATCATCCTCGGCAGTAATTTTTCTTTTGGTGAAATGGATGGCGAAGGTATCGGATTGCGGCTCTCTTTCTCTAGGGGTTGTCGTTGTCCCCGACCCCGACCACCTCCCCTAGCTCGACCGCCCTACCACTCCTAGCATTACCACTTTCAATTTCAACTTGTTCTTCTTCCTCATTTTGTTGAATCTTTGGATTTTGATGATCAAAATCATCGTTGGGGAGGAAGAATCAACAACGGACTTGCCTAAATTGCTTCTTCTTTGATTTGCAGCCATTTGTATAAGAGAAAATGAAGTTTGGAAACAAAACGGAGCTTAAAAATGGATGAAAATGGAGAAAAGCACTAATTTCGTTAGAAAACTAAGAAAATGAAACAATATTTAAGCTGAAAATTGGATGAGGGTGAGAGTATATGTGAATATTTGAGAGTAGAAGAGAAAGAGTAGAGAGAAATAAGGTGAAAATAAAATGGGAGGAGGAGGGTGATATTTATAGTTAGTAAATTAGGCAAAAAACATTTTTTTAATTTTTGATCGCCCATTAACAAAATTAACGGCTACTTTTTAAAAATAACGGCTAGTTTTTGAAAAAGTAGCCAGTTGAACATGTTCTCAGCGCTCGGCCGAGCACCTCATATGACTCGGGCCGAGCGTAACCTTCGGTTGTTAATAACAAACCGGAAGGTTCGCCGCTCGAGCAACTCATATGACTCGGCCGAGCAAGTCAAAAACCGGCGGTTAACCTGGGCGGTTGACCGGTTTTTCAAAAATTTCAATCCTTAACCGAACCGGCCAATAACCGGTTACGGTTAGCTGATTCCTAAGTAACCGCCGTTGACCGGTTTTGGCCGGTTTTTGACCGGTTTTTCAACCTCCCGGTGACCGGTTCGGTTTATAAAATGGACACGTCTAGTTGAATGTTTTTGGTAGTTGACCTATTGGACATAGCCTTAGTCTTAGTCTGAGACGGACCAAAGGAAAAGTAGGACTCTTGAAGTGGGACGAAAGGAGTAATATTTATTACTCCGTCGCCTCAAATGCTTATAGTTCTAGAGTTTTTTCATACAAATTAAAAAATTCATTTAATATATACCTTCTTAAAATATTTCAAGTACCTAAATAATTAAATATTTTTATAATGACAATAACTAATCATAAATAAGGATAATTTAGGTAAAATGTATCAAAATTTTATGAAAAACTTCAAAACTGTAAATATTTTGGGATAAAAAATACTCCCTTCGTCCCACCAAGCGTGTCACCCTTTTAGGGGTGGCACGCAAATTAAGGAAAAGTGTGGGAAGAAAAAATATTGTGAGTGTAATTTGAAAATAGGAGAGAGAATTAGTGGAGGAAATAGTAAATTTAAAAAGTGTTGTGAGTGTAGAGGAGAGAGAATTAGTGGAGAAAATAGTGGATGGAATAATAGAATATTAATAAAACATTTCCTTTTTAGAAAAGGTGACACTTTAAACGAGACGCCATTTTGAGTAAAAAGTGATACTTAGGCTTAGGCTTAGGCTTAGGCTAGGCTGGGGCGAGAGAGTATCTCTTAAAATTGCAATTATTTTGGAAAGGAGGGGTATGAGACTTAAGAGTATACTCCCTCCGACCCGCTAGAAGTGTCACTTTTTAATCAAAATGGCGTCTCGTTTGAAGCGTCATCTTTCCTAAAAATGAAATGTTTTATTAATATTCTATTATCCCATCCACTATTCCCTCCACTAATTCTCTCTCCTCTACACTCACAACACTTTTTAAATTCACTATTTCCTCCACTAATTCTTTCTCCTATTTTTAAATTACACTCACAACATTTTTTCTTCTCACCTATTTCCTTAATTTGCGTACCAGGCTAAAAATGGTGACGCTTCTGCCGGAACGAAGGGAAGGGAGTAGTTTTTAATCGCTTTATAAAAAAACGATCTTGAGTGGGTTACCTCGAGAACATTCTTTACACTCCAATTCTTTAAGGTAACACATGCTTTATTTTTCCCGCCTTCGCTAAAGAGTAAAAAAATATAAAATTTCGTTTATGATAAATATTGGAGTGAGTATTTGATTTCTTAAAGCCAAAATTTTAGAATTTTTTTTTTTTTCAAAAAATTATGAAAAATATGTTTTTAACCGGGCAATTACGTCCTCAAACAAGTGATCCAGTGATAAAGCCAATCCTAATACTTGGTGAGTGCTAGTGTTCGATCCCTCTACTCGCCTCCTGACATGGGTTATCATAAAAAAAACAGGCAATCAAATTTTTATAAATTAGTGAAACTTTATTTAAAATGCGTAATAACATTTTTATATATAATAATTTGCTTACATCTATTACATATATTAACATTTAATCATTATAATGGGATTAAAATAAATGATTTGCTTACATCTATAGCACTATTTATTTCTCCGAGAATATATAATTTGAAAAAAGAGCATGTGCGAATTCAGAATTTTAAAATTGCGTAGCTTGATATTTAAAAAAGGTTAGATCCGCCTCTGAAAAAGAAAAAGAGTAGAGGGGGTGGTTGAAGATAAAATAGGAAAATGAAAAAAAGCCGACACCCGAATCCTATAGATATAACATAACGTTCGTTCAACTGTCAATGGATTTTCCGGCCCCAAGCCTTTTGTAATTACTTATACAGATTTGGGCCATACTTTGTCTTTACTCTTTGCATCTTCTTTGGCCATTTTTTAGCGATCGTGTAAGGGATACACTTTAGACCACCTTTCTCTTTTTCTCATTTTCTCCTTTTATTTAATTTTGATGTCTTTTTTATCGTTTTGATCGATCAGTTACGAGGGGACGATACTAGGCAACGATAGAGATCGAACCCTATAACTCACAGAATATATGACACTTGACTTTTACGAGACACTTCCAAGGACTCAATCAATTTAGATGTCTTGAATATTCAATGTTGGTCACTAATTACTAATCCTATAAAAGCATTGGTTACCACATAAAAGAAAATGTGGAACAATTTCAAGGTCCCAACTTTGGACATCTAATACGTTTTTATTTGAGCAGATAATAAATTATATCGCCTACCCTGCAGGGGCGTACACAAGCCACCCAAAGGGGTGGCTGTGAACCCCCAAAATCAATGTTAACATGTAAAAATAAATAAAAATATTATCAAGTGCACCCTCCAATTATCAGTTCAGCCCATCCCCTTGATAAAAAGGAAGAATCAATGTAGGTATTAATGTAAAAAACAATTATTTTTTTGAAATTTTTGTGTAATGTAATTTGTGACCCCTCCATTTTATCCATGGATCCGCCCCTTTGCTGCTCTGTTTCTGTCATATAATATTTATAATATTTACCCTTTTGCACGTTTTTTTTGTACGTGTTTATCTCGAAAAGCTTATTTTGTGCGTTATACAAAATTAAACTTAAATTGCGGATTATCGAATTGTATTTAAAATCAATATGACGAGTGCACGTCAAATTAAAGCCACGAATGTGCCACACTTTACTAAAAAAAAAAAAAAAAAAAAAAAAACCAATTATGAGAGGTGCTTGCTTGGCATGCCGACACTATTTAAATATCTTGACCAATTTGAACAAGGAAATGCCATGTACAACAGATCTGAGCCGTCAAAATAAAATCAGTTTTCACATCGCTTCTCCACCGTCGCGTGTGTGGGTCCAGTTTTATAAATGCAATCAGCGGTGATTTTGCACTTTGCAATGGTCCGGCGAACCCGACCCGACACGTATGCCGTTACCTGAGGTTTTCAATTAATTCCTAGTCATGTGACTCCTCGTGCAGCTTCTGACAGATTATTGCCAATATGGGACCCGCCACGTGTGTTAGGGTCCCTAATAGTAGGGGTCCACCTGTACAAAGAACAAAAGTGTAAATAAATAAATTAACGCGAGTAGGACGAGCCTTCACGGATGGATATTTTCAATGAAGACATGAAATGTGTGACATCCAAGATCCGCCTCACATGCTTCTAACTACAAATGAATTTTGGCTATATATGTAAAAAAGAAAACTAAATCATTTATTATTTTTTTTTAATTTAATTTAATTTGTGCCTCCTTATATCACATTAAATTGAGAAGAATCATCATGGACCTAGAAAAAAAAAAGAATATTTTTCAGATTAGTCCTTTTAATGAAATTTTTAACTGTTTCTGTTAACTTTTGTATTTTATATGCCCTTTTTATTTTTATTTATTTTTGAATAAATAATACTTTTTGATATTGAGATGTTAGTTATTAGTGATTTTTTTTGAAAAAGTTATATAAAAACTGACTGAAACGTTAAAAAAATTACTGAAATTCTAAAAAACTAACTAAAATTCCTAAAAACGTTAAAAAATTGACGATTAATCCGGTTATAATCACCGGTTATTTAAACGGTTATAACCGGTTAAATAACCGACGGTTATAACCGCAGGTTAGCCGATTTGAAAAATCTGTAACCTTAACAGAACCGATTAACCGCCGGTTTCAGTTAATTCGATTACGGTTAAATCGGTTAACGGGTTTAACCGATTAGTTGACCGGTTAAAAACCGCCGGTTAGCAGGTTTCGGTTAGATTTTGAACACGTCTAACCAAAACAAACTCATATTTGAGCTTTATTATCTTAACAGTGATTATTAATTGGTTGGACCACTTATTGTATTATATATGCTTTGGAAGTTAAGCATTAAATCTTGTTTTTATTTTAATCCAGATAGGGAAAATGTTAGTGAAAGGTGTAAAATGAGTACAAGGAAAAGGACAAGGTAAAAGAGGAATAGAAGAATCATCCAAGGAGATAATTTGTACGTTGTGCCATCACTATTGTACATGACAAATTTAATTATTAGGCTAACATGCAGATAAAACCAGATAGAATGTCGAATACACCAAATCAATTATTAGCCTAACATGGTCATCTCCGTCCGGGAAATAGATAATTTACTTACAAATTACAAATAAGAGTATTTTTTGAAAAGTTTGACAAGTAAATCGTACTCCCTCCGTCCATAAAAGATTGTCTTGTTGTACATTTTGCAATTATTAAGGAAGAGCTTCACCTTCTTGTACCTTAGTAGATTTGCACTAACATTCATGCTTAAGTTTAAAAATGGGACATACTTTTTGGGACAAGTCAAAATGGCAAATGGGACAATCTTTCAAGGACGGAAGGAGTAATAATTTAAGTTTAATTATATACACACAAGCAAATCGTAATATTAAGAAATTTCTATTAAAAAGAAAATCGTAAATCAGACAAATGCGAATGAAGCGAGTTTCTGTAGAAACTGAAACCCAATTGTTACAAAAGTTTGTGGTTGATTTTTTGTTATCCAAACACTGGGCAATGTTGATAAAATTTGAGGCGTCTATATAATTTTGATAAGGAATGACTGGATTTGGAGGTGAAGTTTGGATTTGGGAGTGGGATGATTAGGCTGTCAACATAACAAGTGCACGTGTGACAACAATTTTCATGGGAGGACCAGCCAGCCCCCATGCCCATGTTCATCAAATTTTTGTTTTATGGCTTTTCTTTCATTCAATCATATAATCAAATACTAAATTGTAGCAATTTTTTGCAATGGGTAAAGTATTACAAACAACACCACCATAGTTACTAGTAGGGGTGTGCATGGGCCTAAAGTCCACGTCCGGTATGGATTCATTTAATTGTGGGCTTCAGTTTCAAGAGCCCAACATAGCGGGCTTCATGTGTGCTCAAATTAACGGGCTTTAAACGGGCATTGAGCGAACTCGAGCTTGACGGGCTTACAAATTAGATGTTGTATTTTGAAAAATTTATACCTATTACATTTTGGGCTTTAAATTATTTTCAACCCATCAATCCATTACCACTTTATCATTTTGACATTGAGTTTTTGGAGCCCAATTATTCAAGATCAAAAGAATTGTCATATAAATTATTTTCAGTCCATCAATTCATAACGAATGAAAAAAAAAATCCAAGTTGTAATCAACTGATGAAAGAAGTAAATGGATTTTGAGTCTTTTGGCTTTGTGAGAGTTAAATTTATTATATACTCCCTCCGACTCACTTCAATTGATACTTATTTCCTTTTTGATCCGTCCCACATCAATTGATACTTACCCAAAATGGAAAAGAATCTTCACTATTTACTCCACTCATTCTCTCTCCTATTTTACTTTTTCACTCACAACATTCTCTCTCCTAACTATTCCTCCCACTCATTCTCTCCTATTTTACTTTTACACTCACAACATTCTCTCTCCACTTTTTCTCTCTCTTACCTTTCCTTAATATGTGTGCCCTTTTTTTTGGTATCCATTGAAGTGGGACGGAGAGAGTATATAAATTACAAAACGACGTAGTTTTGAAAGAGACGGATCGGACCGGGCTCTAACGGGCTGTAGAACAATAAGAGCCCGATCTCAGTCAGAGCTGTGGGCCTTCAAGTTGTCAAACCCAACAATGTTGAAAACTTTGTGGACGCGGGCCTTGCGGGCCGTGTTTTTGCGGGCTTTGCAGGCTGCAGGCCGATAAGCGGGTTTGCACACCCCTAGTAACTAGCAAACTTACGCTCCTTCCCGTAATAAATATCATAGTTGACTTGGTAACATTAAAAAAAAAATGCTTTATTAATTTGTACAATACAAAAATTACACTCAGTTACCACTTTACTTATTTGAAAATGCTAAATTTATTTGAGGATGAATCAAAATAAAAAAAAATAAAAAAATGCATCATTTATTTCGAGACCGAGGGAGAACCAACTACGTATTCATGCCGGGCCAACGTCAACCCAAAGAGAATTCGGCCCAAAATTATTGATACCACTCTATGGATCTTAGTCTCAAGTCCCAACCAATCCTCAGCCCGTTACATTTTGGTCCAAAGCCTTTTGTTAACCTCATCATATCATAGGAGATCCTAAGCAATGGAAAAATCATACAGTACCTGACATTCTGAACCTTTGGGTGGCCCTAAAAAGACGATCTTATCTTTAAGGGAGCCTATGTTTTTAGTTTTTCAGCCTTATTTGCCTCTTAACACTTATTCATTAAAAGGATTAGAGAAATAAGTGTGTTTATTTTTTTTGTGAATTAAGGCTTGTTAGGCTCTTAAATTCCTCTTAATTTTAAGTGGTTAAAATGTTGCTGAATTGCCTCTGAAAACCTCTGAAAGCCACTGTTTCATATTTGATTTTGGTTAATTTTTTTTTAAACTGTTTACTGTTTCATACTCCCTCCGTCCCAATAGAAGCTGCCCAAATTTTGCCTTGCACGCAAATTAATAAAATGGGTGGGAAGAAAAAATGTTGTGAGTGTAATTTGAAAATAAGAGAGAGAATGAGTGGAGGGAATAGTAAATTATAATGGTGTTGTGAGTATTAAAATAATGTAGGAGAGAGAATGAGTGGAGGGAATAGTAAAAATTCCTTTGCCAAAAAAGGAAAATGGAAGCTATTAACGGGACACCCAAAATGGCGAAAGCTTCTATTGGGACGGAGGGAGTATTTGGTTTTGACAATTTTTTTTTTTAACTGTTTCAGAAAATGAATTCAGATAGAAAATCAAACAACTTATTCAATTCAGAATTCAATTTTCAGTTGCTGCCTCTTAATCATTCAGCCATTTTCAGAACTGAAATCAGATTTCAGAACTTATCACTTAAAAAAAACAAAAACCCTAAGAAACTAATCCAATAGGCCGGGAGCCAACTGTCATGACTTTCTACTACCACATCTCCTAATAGAGTCATTCCGTCTATATGCTTAGAGGTTGGCCAAAAATCGAATTGGATAGACTAATTTGTCGATTTTGAATCGGTCAAAATCATGAAAAATCGGTCAATGCAATTGAATCAGACCGGTTTAACCGAAACCAAATTTGGAGCAGTTCGGTTACGGTTGAAACTTTAGGAAAACCGATTTAACCGTTGGTTGAATCGGCAAAACAGTTAGAAAATTAATTTTTTTTATTCAAAAACTGTTAATATACAGTAGTATATAACTTAACAGAAACTGTTAAACAATTAGCTTTTTTATTCAAAAACTGTTAGAAAATTAAATTTTTTCGTAACTGTTTTTAATTCTATTAAAAACCTAATTTGAAAAAAAAAACGGTTTACCGAATAAATCGGAAAACTGTAACTGGATTAACCGGTTAACCGGTTTGGTTTCGGTTGATCCTCTCCCAAAGTTTAAACCGCCGGTTAACCGAACCGGCCACCTCTAATATACTCCCTCTGTCGGGAATTGATCTTCCTACCTTTTTGTCATTAATGTGAAGGTAGTTTGAGCATTAAATTTAGGTTAATATAAATATCTAAATGAAATTTTAAAACATGTTATTACACCATTATAGATACAATAAATAACAATTTCTCTATGTTCAATTACGATAATAAAATTAACCTAAAATTATTGCTTGAAAAAGTACCTTCGTGATACCAATTAAAATAAAAGTTAGGAAGATTATTTGGGAGGAGGGAGTATTTATCAGCCCAAATCTGTATTCCAAATAGGCCCAGATATGCCAAGCAGGCAAACCAATCATCATGGACTTCAAGCTCTAGTCCAAATGGGCCAAGACCAAGATATGCAAGTGTTCATAGGATCACTCCATGTGCATTCCACATCAAGTTTTACTTTTGTAAGATATGGGTCATTTCCTTGCCTCACTAGAATTTGATTGTTTACTAAAGTAATCAAAAAAAACAAAACAATTTCTCTATTTTTCAAATAATTTCTCAATGAAATCCACCATTTGTGGATATTGAACAATGACCTAACATTTGAAAAGTATATTATTCCCTCTGTCCCACAATAAATGTCACATATTTTCTTTTTGAATACATTACCCAAAACATAATCTAGACCTATTTGAGGTCGGCTCGGAATTTTGAAAAAAAAATATTTTTTTTACCTAAGTCACCGACTATATGTAGCTTTTTTATATATATATATATGAAATTATTTTTCACTATTATTATTGTTTACGATATTTTTTAAATATCAAGTCCATGCGATACCAAAATCCTGAATTCGCACCTGCTACTACTGTTTTATTCAATGAGACTTCGTGTTGTACTCACAAAACTATTCACTTACTAATTACTATTCACTTCTTTCTCCTATCTCACTTTTATATTTAAAATATCTATTTGATTATAAATATTTTAAACTTATCTATTTTTTTCTTTAATTCCCTTACACTTTCATTTTTTTTTTCCAATTTTGTGTCCCTTATTAATGGAAGTGGGGAGTTTATCATTTGTAAATTAATCATTTTTAGTATTGAATCTCTAACCTTAAGTATTAAAAGATCACTATTAAAAATATAATAAATGTCATTTTTGAACAAATTACAAACTGGACCTGTGCATATCTAATTCGAATCTTAATTCACAAAAATATCAATCTCATACACTTTTAAATGTGACCCAATTGCACATCCCCTAACTTTCCAACCTAAAAAGTGCCACATAAACATGTCCACGTGTCACCACATCAAGGCTAGTATGCAGTGACGGATCTACACCAAATAGTTTGATATTACTTGTTCTTTACTAAAAAAAAAAAATTAGCGCAAAACTAAAATTCAAAACGTTTACATACATAAGAGATAATAGGCTTCACTAGGCACCACTTTACATACATAAATATAATAGGCTTCACTAGGCGCGAAACATTTGTTGTTGTATGTTCTTTAAAACACGTTAAAACGACATCGTTTTGCAAAAAAAACAAATAAAAAAAAATTAATTGTCTGGTGTTGTTTGTTCTTTAAAACACGTTAAAACGACATCGTTTTGCAAAAAAAAAAAAAAATTGATTGTCTGAACAGCACCAGACACTTCTGTAGATCCGCCCTGCTGCTAGTATGTCACATTTAAGAAAGTCAACTTACCCTAGTCTTAGGGTTTTAATAGGATCATTACAACTATTCAACAAAAGAAGAAAGAAGAAGGAAATGAAACTTACCACTTTCAAAAAAGGAGTTCAATAATTGAATTTGAATGTTTCAAAAGATCCAATAATTCTGTAAAGATTATCTTAAATAGTCCAAACTTTTAGTGATCAAATTGTCAAACCGACCTCTGTCCAAAATGCACCTTTTTGAATATATTCCAATTTCCAAAGGCATGATTTGGATCGAAAGCTACTTAAGTGGAGGACCTTAATTGATAAGACTAATTAACTTTTGATACCATTCATTCGCAACAACTTGTTTCAATTGCATATTATATTATAGATATATTAGTCTAAGAACAGATGTAGATGTGTACTGTGATATCCTCATCTCATATCGAAAATATGTGAGAATTTAGTGTGATATATAGAAGACTCATACACTACTACTAAGCATCAAATCATTCATTGGACTTTTGGAGACCTGTGATGGGCTGTGGTTAATCAAATTGAGAAGGTGCTTAGCGGGTCGGACTAAAGACTCGAATAGTTACAATTATTGAATTTGAAAGCTACTTAAGAGGAGGACCTTAATTGATAAGACTAATTAACTTTTGATACTTTATTTTATTTTATGATAACTATATTTACAATTATTGAATTTGAAATTTAGTCTAAGAACAGATGTGTACATTCCAAATTCTTCAAATGAAGTCTATTTTCAACGAATTTGGAGTAAACTTGTCGCAATAACATCTTCACTATAGTTGGCTCTTGCAATTAGAGGACCAATATGCCAATAAAAAAAATGGGGCTTTTTTTTTAATAATGAATGTCTTAAGCTATTAAAAAAGTAACACTTAAGCTATTAAAGAAGTGCCACTTGAAAGTGTCTTTTATGGAGATTGAACCCCTGTAATTTTGTATAAAAAGGGATATCAAATACCCCTCGAGCTACGACTTTTTTGGGGAATATACTCCCTCCGTTCAAGTAGTTACTTCACAGTTACTGTACTCACGTAAATTAAGGAGAGAGTATTATATTGAAAGTATTGTGAGTGTAAAATTAAAATAGGAGAGAGAATGAGTGGAGGGAATAGTAAATTATAATGGTGTTGTGAGTATTAAAATAATGTAGGAAAGAGAATGAGTGGGGTAGGGTTAATTTTTTAATATTAAAAACTTTCTATTTTGGGTAAGAAATAAAGTGTGAAGTATGTAATTGGACGCCCAAAATAGAAAATGTGAAGTATGTAACTGGACGGAGGGAGTATATGCCAATACACATGATCATATTTGATGATCTATCTGTCAAACTTAATCAAACTCAATTTCTTTGGGGTTGGGGTAGGGTAACTGAACGTAACAATACACTTGTACAGCCATGTTTTGTAACGACCCGAGCCCGAAGCCCGACTCACTATGCAAGCACCACATACTGGCTCACTAAGCATCTCCTCATTTGGGTCGACCACGGCCCATCACATGCCTCCAAAAATCCAATGGATGATTAGATGTTTGGTAGTAGTGTATGAACCTTCTATATATCACACTAAATTTTCACATATTTTCGATGTGGGATGGGGATATCACATGTTTAGCGCCGTGTTACTTTAGGCCTCATTATCAAGTGTAAAATCAGAAATAAAATGGTGTGACATAAGTCTGACATCATTATACTTGAATTTGATGTGCCATGCTTCCATGAGTGAATTATTGGCTTCTTTTTTTTTTTAACAAAATTAATCGAGCGCAAAACTGGAAGACCGATAAAGTAGAAGACGGTGTCGTATGGCAAGAAAATAAGCAAAACCGACAGTCGTAAGAAGCAAGTTGATTGAAAAGGAATCACGAGATATTTGAATAAATGTTACCTTATTTGTGCATTAATTTCTCCCCAAAACGACACTGTTGCAGTTTGTTGAGGAGATGAGCAGGACGTGTCAAGGTCAGGAGCGGGAATTTTGGGACCACAATGGAAAGCAGTCGGCGTCTCCATGCTGTGTCAACTTGGTACGACCAATTCTAATACTGCCAAAACTCTACTTTTTCAATGTCCTGCCAATTAATACCTTTTCCTGTTCAACAAATGAATGCAGACCAGAAACCCTAAATTTCATTTATCCAAACAAAAAAAAACATCTATATATCCGTTTACAAGATAAAAATGGACATTTATTTGAGACAGATAAGTAATACTCACTCCGCCCCATAGCAATAAGTAATACTCACTCCGCCCCTTAGCAGCAGTAGTAAGTATCCATTTTATCATTCTAGAAGTTCCATTGGTTATTGGTGTTGGAAATAATACAATCTATGTAGTCAAAATATTATAAAATAAAATATAAATAGATGTATTTCCACAAAATACTTCTAAGAATATATTTATTAAAGTATTTTCGCAAAATACTTCTTGGAAATATTTTTTCTAAGATTTAAGATATATTTTCTCAAAATATATCTTCTAACAGAAGAAGGAGATGAAGTAGAGATACTTACTAATTTTATTAGTAAGTACTCCCTCCGTCCCACGTTAGTTGAGACTAACTTTTTGGGCACACCAATTAAGGAAAAGTAAGTGAGAGAAAAAGTGAAAGAAAATGTTGTGAGTATGAAGAATTAAATAGGAGAGAGAATGAGTGGGAGGAATAGTTATGAGAGAGAATGTTGTGAGTGTAAAAGTGAAATAGGAGAGAGAATGAGTGGAGTAAATAGTGAAGATTCCTTTGCCATTTTGGACAGTCTCAACTAACGTGGGACGGCCCAAAAGGGAAAGAAGTCTCAACTAACGTGGGACGGAGGGAGTATATTAGTAAGTATAGTCAAAGAATAAAATAAAAAGTAAACACTTACTTTTGAAGAAATTGACCGAGGCTTGCAATAGCAATTTCCCTAAGACAATATTTTTGATCTTTGCTTTGGTGCACACAATGATGGATCAAAAGTCTCCCAAGATACAACGGTCTTGAATCTCTTAATTTGCACTAACTAGAGATTTTTCGGCGAACTTGAAATAAGTAGAATATTTAAATAGAGAGAAGAAGTGAGAAGACTAGGATTATAGCTTGAAAAATTAAGTTAATGAATTGGCCAAATTCATCCTCAATTTATAGGCATCGTAGTGTCCCTTCTAAAGGAACACATCCATTGAAAGGCTTGAAAAGTCACATCCGTTAAGACTAAAACTGAAAGTTTGTTAAAAAACTGCCAGTCCAGTTAAATATCTAACAGAAAACAGCGAATCTCTTTACTAACAGGAAAAGGCAGTTACTGTTATCTTTTTAACGGATAGTGGCAGTTCCGTTAAATTTCTAACGGAAGGTCATGTCTTTGGATTAAAAACAGCAAAAAGACATGTTTTTTCGTTATCTTTCTAACGTAACTGTAGCGAAAAATAAAAGGAATTAAGTTTTATGATTCAAAAGTAAAAATATGTTTACAAAACTTATTAAAACTTTTGATATAAACTATCATTCACACAATTTGAATTCCCCTTAGAACCCAAATGTCCTTATTCACTTTCAAGTCTTCTTCTTTTCATTTATGAAGGATTTTATTTATTTCAAGATCAAGATATTTTAGAAAACATTTTGCATTCACTATATTTCAAATATTGATAAAAGTGAAATTAAAGTTTCCTTTAATTTAATCTTGAAATTCCAACAATTGGTTAGTAAGATCACTTTCTCTAAAAGGAAATTTTATAATACTTACTCTCTCTGTCTCATTACAAATTACACACTTACTATTTGCACATGAATTAAGGAAAATGTTAGTGGAGTATGTGTTGTGAGTATGAAAATTGAGGTAAGATAGAGAAAGTGGGGTAGGGAATCAGGGGCGGATCTACAGTGTATGGTGCGGGTGCACGTGCACCCGCAGAATGCCCAAATTTAACTAGAAAAAAAAAGTATATTGTTTTTAGTATATATTAAATATGTGCAATTGATGGACATATTTGATCGCTAGTATAGATGGTAAAGCTTCAAGTGTGTAAACATTCATGTCATGCGTTCAAATCTTGGCAGCATCTTACATATTCATATTTTTTTAAGTGCTTTCTCACTCCCCTCCAATTTGAAACCATTGTCAAATATTTTTTTTACTTTTTAATTTTGGCTACTTGTTAATTACGTTTTAATTTAGTCCAATTATTAAATTACTTGTACCAAAATATAGATCATGTTTACCTTTAATTTCTCCTTTTGCTTGTCCTTCATTATTCTCTTTATTAATACATTAAATGATTATATGTATATATATACAATAATCATTTAAAATTTTTAAACCTCAAAAGGATGAATATAATTCGATGTTTTATACTATACTCCCTCCGTCCCATTATTTACTTCACCATTTTGGTTTCGGCACGCAAATTAAGAAAATGGGTGGAAAGAAAAAATGTTGTAAATGTAATTTGAAAATAGGAGAGAAATTTGAAAATAGGAGAGAGAATGAGTGGAGGGAATAATAAATTATAATGGTGTTGTGAGTATTAAAATAATGTAGGAGAGAGAATGAGTGGAGGGAATAGTAAAGATTCTTTGCCAAAAAAGGAAAGGTGAAGCTTTCAATGGGACATCCAAAATGGCAAAAAGTGAAGTTATTAATGGGACGGAGGGAGTATTTGTATAGAAAACAATTGAAATTTAAAGTTTTAGTACAATTTTGTGCACCCTCTAAACAAAAATTCTGAATCCGCCACTGTAGGGAATAATAATTGAATTGTTGTTGTTAGTATGACATGTGAACCCCATTAATATAAAAGTAATAAAACATTTTCATTTTAGAAAGTGTTTAGTTTGTAATGGGACACCCTACGAGGAAAGTGTGTAGTTTGTAGTAAGACGGATGGAGTATTTATTAATGACAAGTATTTGTCATACTCACATGTCACAACAACTATCAATTTACTATTCACTACCTTCTTTCTCTCCCCTACCTACCCCCAATACACCTACTTTCCTTAATTCACATTCGTAAAAACAAATAGATACTATTATAAAAGATTAAAGAAATTATTGTAATTTTATTAAAGTACAAGGCTACAAGTGATTAAAGTGCATAACAAAAAAAAAAAAAAATAGTCCCAAAATAGTTTGAGCTCCGGCAAATATGAATCACAACTTTTTTTCTTTGGGGAAGGGATGGTCCAGATGGAGCACTGACGGACTTAGAATAAGATACACCCAATTCCTAAGCTTACTTGGCTCAGCTTTATTTTTATTTTGACTAATGAAAACTATGAAATGGTAACTAGGGCAAAAAATGCAATTTAGAATAGGAAGGATAAAGGAATACAAATACAATGAAAGGGAGACAAATGCAATTTAGAGGAGGCAATGGGCACAAATTACAAGGAAATGGATGCAATTCAAAAAAGAAAAGTACAACGAAATCAAGTTATTCTATAAAAAGAAAGCTGGAAGGGGACAAACGCGTTTTACAGTAAAGCGTTTTACAGTAAAGCGTTTTACAGTAAAGCGCTCATTTAAATGAAATCTGGTTGAGAGGGTCGACAAAATGTGATGTCGACGAGAAGAGTACAACTCGAAGAAAATTATAGATATCAATCACTTCCTCTAGGAAATACTTAATTTTCAAGTAAGAATTTGTGATGTAACATTTGAGCTAGGGGTATACTTAGTAATAAGAAATAAAGAGGGGATGGAATATCAAAGTACTAGGGTCCTGTTAATTTCACTGCACGCCCCTGAAGTTTGCACAAGTCTCACTACCACCCTAGAGTTTGGTTTTGTTTCACTTACCCCCTTTTATCAACTATTTAAATAAAATAACTATTTTATTTTAAATCTTTGAAGTGCCTGATTCGGTATTTGGAAGTAAATTTAGGCGTAAATTTGTCATTTCATTTCAATAAAGTTGACAAAAGGGGGTAAGTGAGATGAAACTAAACATTAGGGGGCATCAAGAATTGTCAAAAATTTCAGGGGTGGATAGTGAAATTAATCCTATCAGAGTATGGGTAGAGAAAAGGTAACATGGCATGAGGGAAGGGTACTGTTTTGGGATTTGACTTTTGTGTGAGATAAGAGTTAGGTTTTGGTTCACATGCAAGTACACAAAAGAAAAGAGTTGCTTAATGTTTGAAGAAGGAAGGAAGGAAGGATGGATGGACCATCACGGGCCATGTCTTTAACAAAGCCCATGATGACCATTCAAGACTCAACTTTTTGTATTCAATGCAGAAAAACTGGAATTGGGCCCCTCTTTTATTAAGATATTTACCTACCTTTCTTGATTCCCATTCATAAGAAAAGTGGTCCTCCTATATGCCCATATCAATCACTGGTTGAGTGTTCAACTCTCTCTCTCTCTCTCTCTCCAGCACAACACACCTACACACAGAGAAACACAAATGTTATCAAACTCTTGATGATTTTACGACTCTTTTTACAAATTTTCAAAACTAAAAGAGTAACAAATTCAGTATTATACTCGCTACATCCTATATATATAATGACAAGTCTTGCAATTTTCTTTTTATATGTCCGAAAAAAAATTGCATTTTTGAATGAAAAAATAATTTTAGTGCAATTTTATCATGGTAAAAACAATGTACAAACAAATAAATCACATTTCATAATTGTAACACTTATTATGGGTGGGGTGGGGGGGAGTAAGAAACAAGAAATACAGAGAGATTTGCACTTCAGAAGTTCAATCCATTTCCCACTACACACATGAAACACAAATTTGAAGTTTGATTAAATTCTTGATGCCGAGTGTTTCATGAAACACACACACACGCACGCACTTTGTACCGCACATACAAACAAAACACACATCTTTGATCATTTCTCATAACAAGAAAGTAGCTTCAGACTTGAGCACTTAACATTGACCGAGTCATTACAAAAAAAAAAAAAAAAAAATCACCACACTCAAGCCGGCAAAAAGGACACCATTTTAATCAAAATCTTTGAAGCCATTTATATTTTTCTACTTTCGGAAAAGATAAAATTGGCTTTGAGAGCCTTAAGATGGTAGTATTACCTTGGGCTATTATAACCCACTGCAGTAAAATTATAGTCTCTTTGTTTATGGAATTTACATCATTTTTTGCTACCCATTGACAAAATTGGAGTGCATACTGCATAGTGCCCAAACATTGATTTCCCATCTACACAAAAATTCAGCCTATAACATGGGGAGGGGGGGCAAGCTGTTAGTTATTTCCATCTTTAACATTTTATAGGGTTTGATTATTAGGTAACTTGTCTCGGACATTTTTGTGTAACTGATTACATGGCACATGAGACACATGAAAAATCAATAATCATGGAAATGGGTGTTGAAGTTATCAACTTCTTTACCCGAAATTTGGCTTAATGTCTTCAATTGGGACTAGAGATTGTAGCCCTTAGGGTTGGTTTATCTTTGAATTTTGGCCTCAGCATCATGTGGTTTGTTTCACCAGACCACTAGTAGTGTTAAGAGGTATTGTGAACGTACTCATTCAAGACTCAATGCTAAATACTTCCTTCTCATTACAAAAGGCACAAAAGCCCCATTTTGATGTCCCATTACAAAAGGCACAAGCCTAAAAAGGAAAGTTTTTAATACTTGTTTATTCATGAGACCCACTTGTCATACTCGCATCATCTATCCAATTACTATTGCCTACCTCACTTTCTCTTTCCTACCTCACTTTCATTTTCACAACACTTACTCCACTATACACTTTCTTTAATTTTTGTGCAAAACCTATTTTGTGCATTTTGTAATGGGATGGAGGGAGTATCAACTAGTTTTAACAGTAGTTTCATTTGTAAATAGAGGTACCACGTCCAACACCAAACTCCTATTCCATGTATGCCTCAATTCGATCCCCTAACATCTTTTCAATTACAGTAATTCATTAAATAAACTTTTTTCGGCACTTATACGTTCGAATAGCTTATCTATAATACGCACCAAATTCAGGAGACTGGGATCAACTACAATAAGCTCAATAACCGTAAATTATAAAGTAAGGGCTATCACATAAGCTCATACCTTTCCAAAATTAACATCCACTCCATCGAGAAGTTTCATCGTTACTCCGAAATCCACGGTAAATTTGAGAGATGGGAATCATTCAACTTAACTGAATACCTGCATGGTAAATTATATTTTAGCTTTACAAAAGTGGGAATGAGCTGAAGGCAGGGGCATTGATGGTAAAAAAAAAAGAAAAAAAAGGAGTAGAAGCAAATTTCTCCTGCAATAAGACCATCACGTATAATAAAAGCAAATTTCAACCACAACACACGTGTCTCCTCCAAGTTGAGAACTTATTCACTATCCATAACTGCTGAAGCCCTTTTTCACCAGAACAAGAAGCTGACCATTTCTTGCAATAAATTACAAAAGTAGCTTTTTATGATTGGGGTCCACACGGAGTCAAAATGTCAACTCAACAAGTTTTTTTTACACTGGATTCTAAAGAGAGACATTTGCCTTGTGTTGAGTCTTTTTCACCTTTTCCATGAGATTATATCCCAAGTGGGTGGTTTAGTTACAATATTACCCTTGTTAATATTTCCTTGACCAAAATGATTGACCTGGTAAATAATACTCCCTCCGTCCTACTAGTCGTACTTTACCTTTTGGTCCGTCCCAGATTAAGAGTCTCATTCCATAAACGGCAAATTTTGAACAGTGTTTCGGACATTTATACCCTTATAATGTAAATATATTTTAAAAAAAACATTCATTATGCCCTTATAATGTAAATATATTTAAAAAAAACATTCATTATGCCCTTATAATGTTAACATATTTACAAAAAAAATCAATCAAAAAGAGATTTTATCATAAATATTTTAACTTTTACATTCTCTCTCCTCTAATCTTCGACTCACTTGCAATTCTTTATTCATTTTTAATTTATTTTTTTAAGAAGCGTGAAATACTACCCTAGGACCCTTGAAGTGGGACGGAGGGAGTATTGTTTATTACTATGTAATAACTGAATGTTCAAATTCGATAAACGAAAACGAAAACAATTTCAAAGACCTGCATGTAAATGAAAGGATTAGGTCTAGTGAGGGATATGGGTGAATGTGGAGCACTAACAATGTATATCAAGCTCTTTTTTATCAGAGCCAACCCCCTTTGCATGGGGTCGTCAACCATGTTGGAAAATAATGCATAAAAGGCGGTACATTTGAATTCAAGGGCAATAAAGTCATTTTGGGGATAGACAAACCAGTAAATCAAGTTATGTGGAAGTTTAATGTGAACAAAGGTTTGGGGCCTTTGAAAAATATTTACTCCTTCGCTATAAATACCTCCAACTGGAGACCAAACTATTGGACACATCCAACAATTTTCCTTGACACCCATTCTCTCTCACAAGAGTCATATCTTTCTAATGCTTCTGTTCTCTTCTCTCTCCTCTGCCCAACTGTATTGCTCTGTTCATTGCAAAACTTGATATTTTCAAGTTCATATCTCTAAAATTTCTCCACAGTTTCCATATATTTTGGATTCCCTTCCTGCCTAGTTTTGTTTCACTGGGATTTTTTTTGTTTTCAAAGCAACACATCATCTCTCGCTATCTCTATCTTTGCACTATAGATCACCCATTAGAGAGGAAAAGGGACATTTTTTTTAGTGCTCTGTTTCCTCCCTTCCCAATTTTTCATTTCCAGGAAAATTTGCCGGAGAAATGACCAACAGTCATGAAAACATCATGCCATATGGTTTTGAAACTGGTACTGATATTCGAGCTTCACTATCTAATCTGATCTTAACAGGTGGGACTAATACCTTGGATTCAATTTTCTCTCACTGCTCCCAATCATCATCAGCAGCCACAACTAATCATGTTTATGAACCATTAGGCTCTTCCATCTATCTCAAACAAAGAGATTTAATCCAAAAATTCTCTGAGCAAAACAGGCCGAAGACTCAAATTCATAGACATTTCTTGACCAACCCAATTGAGAGATTTGAAAATTCTCTGTATCCAAACAGCTGTATTGTTCCATACAAGAAGAAGCTGTATAGAGGAGTGAGGCAGAGGCATTGGGGAAAATGGGTGGCCGAAATAAGACTTCCTCAAAATAGAATGAGGGTGTGGTTGGGAACTTATGATACAGCAGAGGCAGCAGCCTATGCATATGATCGTGCGGCCTACAAGCTGCGCGGGGAATATGCTCGTTTGAATTTTCCCAATATTCAAGATCCCAGTAAGTTGGGTTTTGGAGATGGATCAAAGTTGAATGCTCTGAAAACAGCTGTGGATGCTAAGATTCAGGCAATTTGCCAGAAAGTTAGGAGAGAAAAGGCTAACAAGAACAGTAAGAAAAGTGGTAGTGGTAGTGGCGGTTGTGGTGTTAGTGGTGGTAAAGGTGGCAGTGAGGTGGGAGAGAAGGTGATGAATGTTGATACTTCATCTTTCGTGACATCTTCATTTGTCGGTAATGACAGCTTCAGTAATGAAATGGGGTCATCAAGTGTTTCTGAAGATGGGTTCTGGAAGAGAGAGAATTCGTCATGTTCTTTCTCTGGCGAGGGTCCGGCAGGGGTGACAGATGAATCTGACTTTGAAGAATGCTCTCTTGAGCATATGCCATCATTTGATCCAGAGTTGATTTGGGAGGTTCTAGCTAACTAAGAATAGGCCTACTTTTCTGTCTATTTAATCTTAGAGAGATTGTTCAAGTCGAGCAATAGTACATGTAAATGGTAGTTTTGATGAAGAGACATATTAAGAAGTACGAAGTATTCACTCTCCCTTTGCTTTTTAGATGTTTTATTCAATAAATCTGTCAAGGTATAAAAAAAATTAAGCTAGGTTGTCTTGCCTTTTATTACTATTCTCAGACAGTAAGAACTTTTTTTTTTGTCTGTTATTTTGTTCTTCAATCTTCATTGTATTTCCTCCCGATAGTCACGTATAAGCATTTTGATATGATTATTATAAGGACTTTGAAGAATAATCGACTTGTTTCTCTATAAGGATAAAACAAGAAAATCGTGAATTTGGGAATGGAAATGGAACCTTGATAGCCTATCTATTGAGTTCGAAAAGAGGGACTCTCTAAACTTGCGGGGAAATTTTGTTGTTGCGATAGAGAGACTTCATCAAAGAAGAAAAAGACTACTTATCTAAACATGAATTGATCTATTATTGATATGAGATTCTGAATGAAGCAGTATTTACTTTTAACTGAGGGAGGGAGAGAGAGAAACTAAACCACATCTTCAGGGTTATCTTGAAGGTGCAGAAGTTCAAGACGGTGTGGGCCTAATCCTGATAGCACTATAGGGATAACTCTCAAAGACAGCATAGTGATGGTCCATTTGGAAAATTTGCCTAACACCCGTACAAAAATGACATAACACAGTTTTCATTCCAGCTCCTGCACATTATGATAATGATCTTTGTTTGCCTTGTGAAGGCACCTAATAAATGCTGTAGAGACCCCATGATCTGGAGGACGTTGTGTAGTCTGTTAACTTGTCGCTGCAAACGGGCCGAGTCCTTGATAGTTAATACTTTTGTTTTCCCAGCTCAAGCTTTAGTCGAGCCAAGAGCCTATGCTCAAGCTAACTTCTAATTCATCAAATTGGCTATGATTGACCTGTTCTAGTTAGCCAAGCGCAAGTAATTTTGTACTCTTGATCATTTCTAATTACATAAGTGCTCTTATTTACCAACAACTGCCTAGACCACCTGGTAAAAGGGTGTTCTAGGCTTCTGGCTTAACCAGATGTCTTGGGTTCGAGTCCTGGGAATGCGGCAACGTTAAAACTTTGTTCGGAGACTTTTGCAGCCCTTGTGGTCTTACTCGGCTCGAACCAGATTAGTCGGCATCCAATGTGATGTTCGGAGACTGGTGTTCGGACAAAAAAAAATAAATGATCTTATTAGAGCTGAGCTCGGCTCATTTAGAGCTTGGGCCAAGAATTAAGTTTCAGGTCAATTCGAGCGAAAGACGTCAAGGTCAAGCTTAAAACAAGAAGAGTCTGGGGGCATGATTCAACCTTACAGTTCTGTGTCCCACAATTGATGCATTTGAGATCCAAAAACTGTTTCTTTCTCAATGCAGGGTGAACTTGTGAAAAAGTACTTGGTATCTGAAGTAGGCTAAAAGTAGGCCCTTTTAGTACTTAAAATACTGGCTTAGGTCAAGGAAATGAAGTTGAATGTAGGGGAAGAAAGATTCATATACCACTGCATGATTGGATCCTTCAGTTTCAAATTGACTAGCACCTAGAATAGGATAATGGTGAAATACTGCACACACTGGTCTACCTCTTGCCGGTCGTGTTCTACGAGACCTTGGCTGCAAGATTCAAGCAATTTCTGAAAAAAGGCCACATCTGGGTTTGCCTAACACCTGTTAGAAACTAAAATCACATTTCAGTTCATTCTCCTAAATAGAATGACAACAATCATTGTTCATGGTCCGAAAACTGTGGAGACCTCATATTCTCATAATGTGGATAATTTGATAGTCAGATTAATATGTTCCCAGATAGATTTATCATGAATCTAAGAGATTTTGACGCTGTTCAGTGCAGAATTGCAGGTCCACTATCCAAAATACTTGGTATCTGAAGTAGGCTCTAAAAGCCAATTGCAGTAGCATCATACGACATTGTTGTGAAAAATGAACTTCAATACCAAGAGATAAAAGGGTAGCAGGAGAAAGTTTCAAAACTAGACAAAAAGAGCAGTAGTCTAACAAAATGGATCCTTCAGTTTCAGGCTGACTCTTACCCAAGTAAAATATTATTATTTTCATAAAATATAAATATATTGTCCTAAGACTAGCAGGAATCCAGCTCGTCTTCCACAGGCCGTGAGGACAACCTCAGTACCACTTGACTAAAAGCTGATTGGTCCAACTAAAGTATATTAGGTGAAATGCTTGAGCTCAAGCCTTTAGTTCTTTGATGTCTTCAACCCTTGAGTAGTTCTCAAACACAAATAGAGCCATGCTTGAAAACATTACAATACAAACAACAAAATAGGAGCAAATACGTGTTTTCAAATATCCATCCTGCCCAACAATAACTTCCTAAGATAAACATTCTTTGAGTTTAAACTACAAGCAATGTATATTGTATTGAACTCCAGATGAGATATTTGTTACTCCCTCAGTCCCTAAATGAATGTCTAAATTTCAATTTGAGGACATTTGCAAGAATATTGAACTTAAGCATTTTTAGGAACATAAGTACATAACAACCCTCAATGATCTCACTATATTGCATCATAAGTCTAAGTGTGAATTAGAACTTGTTGTATGATGAGGGCAGATTTATAACAACTTACCCAAAATTTGGACATTCATTTTGGGACAAAAAATTTGCAAATATAAACATTCATTTAGGTACCGAGGGAGTATGATATGTTGAAATAATGTTTACAAATGACCATTGTTAATATCCTTCACCAAGTATCCATCCTAGTGAATTTTATAAATCTTAGTAGAATTTCAATCAAGTCAACCAAAAAGATTGAAACGAGACCGTATGATACTCATTACTTTGACTATGTAAACCTGAGTTGTTTTATTGAACTTAATATCATTTCGAGCTCAATGCAGACCCAAAGAGACCGAGCTAGCTCAAATCATCAAACATCCCTAAAATTCCAACAGAGCCCTACATATAAATTATCCCTAAAACCTAAAATCGATTTAGAAAGGCATTGTTGAGATTTTTGAATTTCCATACTTGATTTCCATTCCCCTAGAAGAAACACAGAGCGAATTGAAAAATCAAAACAAATTAACAATTATAGATTCATGTGAAATTGAGATCTTAACTAAAGTGAGCAAGTGACATGCATCATCATTACTCAGACTGACACCTTTAAGCGCTTGATTCATTGAGCAATAACTGTCATTCTACTCCATATCATCTACTCAGTACAAAAATCTTAATGAATAATATGTAATGCGATTGTTACTAAGTACTAACCTAGCGAGAACGACGACTGATAATTGTCTGCAGGTAGACATGGAATCTAGAGATGGAAATCTCAGGGAGAGAAGATAGACGGAGAAGTAAGGGAATGCACCGGCGGGAGGTCATAGTTCCTCGCGTCGTCTCATCGCTCTGAAATCTCTGGCAAATACATAAAAAGAGGGAAACGAAAGAGGATGAAAATGCAAGGGAGTGGGCGGGAAATGTTTGGGCCGACGATGAGATGGACTTAGGAGCTGTCGCATTGAGCTGGCGTTACAAACGGATCCGGCCCATTTTGTCTATATCGATCATCGTACCAAGATAAAACATAAAAGCTAATCATCCTCTCGAAGCAGCTACTGAAGCATGGTGCTAGACACACCGCACCAAAATCCAGCCCAAGAATGCCTTAGCTTGAGTGTGTGCTAAGGTTAGGGAGAGTATTTATAGTGTACAGAGATCTGTTGGGTGACATCTCTATCGTTGAGCACGTTTGTATTAACCTAGGACACGTGGCGAGACCTGATTGGTAAGTACAATAAAGGGCATTAATACTGTAGAGGATGTCATTGAAACGACGAAGAATAGAGGGGCAGGTAACAGTTGGTTTGGCGACACAACGCGCGTGATGGTCGCCTAAGCCTCAATTTAATGCGACAGGGACATGCCTGCCAACTAGTGTCAGACGTAATCGTGATCCAAAAGTTGTTAGGAATCGAGAGTATTGATGATACCGTGTTCCAACGCGGATAGGGGGTAACTCGATTTGAAAGTGCTACATCATTTAGTTCGGTTTGGACCAAAGCGATCTTGAGCCCGGTTTAGAGGGTTCGGGCTCATCAGTGGCCCATTGCTTCGAGTGCTGGATAATTTAAGTTCAGGGCGGGAGGCCATACATGGAGCTTGGTATACGAACTGTATTAATGTCGTTGGCAAAAGTGTTGTGAAGATTTGTCACTTTTTTGGTGTAGACTCCCTGCTTGGGGCACTGCACGTGTTTGTGTTTGTGTTGGTGAAAGTTGGTAGAAGCTTAAGGAAGCTTTCCTGACAAGGATGAGTGGCGCCAGAGCTGCTGTCGAACCGTCAGTGCGTGTTAGATGCGTACGGGACATTTCACGAATCTCAGAAGGCACCTTAAAGAGAAATGATTAATGCAATAGAGTTTGGGGTTTCACCTGTTAGTGAGAGTTTGGCGGTGAGATCTTCGTCGATAAGGGAAACATCGGTGGTGACGGCGAGTGTACATTAATCGGGTTTGCGAGATCTAGCTTGCAAAAGGAGATTTGAATACAGCCTCTGAATTCATCTTTTTTTTTTCAATATGAAACTAAGATTAAGTGAGTCAAAAGAAGGAGAAAAAGGTGAGGTTTTGATTGGGATTTCATGGTTGGATGAATATCATGCTCTGTTTAGTTTCCATTTAGGTGAAGTTGAATGAAAAAATGAGGGTAGCTATGTGTGTTGGACTTTTGATAGGCTTCTTATTAAGGATTTAACTGAAGAACTAACGGAAGAGGAAACGGAAATTGAAAACAAGCGAGAATAGTCGAGTCTTGTGTTTAACACAATTTCCGTAAGAAGTATTTGCCCCGCACAGGTGCTTACGGTTGAATGGCAAACTCCTCGTAAGATAAAACGACTTCTAGTTATCTATAGGAGCACTCCAAATAAATAACTCTAGCGAACAATTGGCTATTTGGAACATTGGACTTGAAGGAATTATATGCAACAATATGAAGATGATTAGGCAATGTTAATCTATCTCAAAGAGGGTAGGAAAGACTCAATTTACTGTGCGTAATAATTGAAATTCGGTAGGGAAAGTATATAAAGAGAGTTAAGGGGTTTGTGCCTTTTCCCACGAAAAGACACAACTTTTCTGTTTGAATTGCGATCGTTCAGATCTCGCTCGCCGAGCCGGGACTCGCTCGGGCGAGCGCCAAGCTGCACGGCCGAGTCAAGTAACTCGCACGGGCGTGTCAATCAAACTGCTCGACCGAGTCAAGGACTCTGCTCGGCCGTGCAAGATTGTCCAGAGGCTTGGTCAATTTCCTAAGCTCTGCTCGGCCGAGTCAAGGACTCTGCTCGGCCGTGCACATCAAACCACTTCAAAAAATCCTTTAAACAACTCTCGTTAAGTTACAAATCTTTTATCATTAATTTCCCATTCACCCGGAAATGGTTTCGAGACAATAAATGAGATTCGTAATCTACACTAAATGTAGAATACATTTTGTAACTTACTTCGTTAACACATAACGAATTCCGTTGGGAAGTTAGGTCAACGTTAAGTCAAACTTAACTTTCGTTACCCATTTCCAACAATCCCCCCACATGAATGACAATTAATGCATGTATGCAATTTCGTCCAAAAGTTCCGGCGAACTATTATTACATCGGGATAGATAGCTTGTGGCCTTGAATCTTCCCTAGTGAAATATTATTGGATATACTAGCCATTTGGTAGTGAGTCGCTTTGAACCAGTGACTGTATAATGTATACCAAGACAACAATACTCACATAATAATAGCTCTAGCAGTTATTGTTCTCACGTTTTCTCCATTTCGGCCTTGGACCGTATCTCATTCATAAGCGTTCATTTAGAGGCGGCCAAATTACCTCTCGCTTATATAGGTGATTCTCACTATAAGGAGTATCATGCACTACTCCACCCTTAGGTATAGAAATCATTAAAAGTTTTCTCAACTTATCCTTACCACTGCTGCATGTGCTTGTACTTGGATGTTCTGGGAATGAGTATTCAACATCTCCAGGTCATTCAACCGAGTTGTTGTTCTGGGATTTCCATTTCTCAAGGTTGAGTGTCCGCTATAAGTCCTTTTGTTGTGGGTTTTAAACCCATTCCCCTTAACAGTTTATACAGTTGATCCCGATTTATACCTTTGGTATACGGATCCGGTTTTTGACTTCACATGGCCAGTTGTGACAGTCTTATTTGAGATCAATTGTTTTATGGTAATATGTCAATGACCATTGTGTCTTGACTTACCACGATGTTCTACACCTTTTCCTATTTCTTCTTTGTCGTCACAATGCCTTAGGTCATGTAGACACAAACTTATTTCACAAAGGAATATCTTCCAAGACCATTCAACTTTTATCTTTATCTAACGCTATCGACTCAGATTCCTTAATGAATCGAGTTGTTCAAGTTGTCTTGGAAGTTTGACACCGCTGCTCCATTTATTGTGAACACATTTTTCACCTTGGGGTTTATTTGTGTCTGTTATCCAATCAGTATATCATTTTCATACTATTGAATATCTTATTTATTGTAATATGTAATCACAAGAATATCTTTAAGTACTCCAAGTACTTTGACTATCCTTAGTGATTTATTACAATTTTTAATTAGACGAGTGATCATTATCTAGAATGATCAGTCCCTTCGAGTGATCAAATTCTTCTATCGGTCAGTTTCTTCAAGTGGTTATTATCTCTGTACCGTTTCGACTTCCCAAGTATTCAGTATCTCTAAGTGGTTTGACCTCCTTAGAGTCTACTTTTCAGGAATCTACTTTACAGAGATTACCTCTCAAGATTCTACCTTACTAGAGTATACCTCTCAAGAATCTATTTGAACTTTCGAAGTACTTTTTCAAGATAATGGGATTGTGATAGGACTACTCCTTCTGATGTTCTAGAAATCTTTATTTCTAATATGACATCGGCTAATCCCATATCTTTTATGTCAAAGTTCTTCTTTAACATGTCTTTGGTATTCATGATCAATTTATGACTACCATTGTTATCCACGTAAGGACAGACTGTTAACAAATGATTCAGATGTTCCTTTAATGTAGACACATTTGTCACATTCATTAATCTTGAATCCATTTGATAACATAGTTCTATCGAACTTCTCATGCCACTGTTTAGTTGCTTGTTTTTAGTCCATATGAATACACAAGTAGATCCAACACGGTTGTGCGACATAAAACGCTCTGTTGTGTCAATGGGATAATCTTGCATGAATCATAATGTCCTTTTGACAACTAGCCTGGCTTTATACTTATCAACAGATCCATCGGCTTTATACTTTCTTTTAAGAATCCATTTGCAACCTAATGGTTTGCAACTTGGAGGGAGATCTACCAATTCCCAAGTATTTATTAAGCATTATGGATTTTATCTCACCGTTAATAGCCTCTTTCCAGAATGAACTATCCGGACCAGATAACGCATTCCATAACAGTTGCTGGTTCGTTTTCCAACATAAATGATAGAAAATCAGGACCAAAAGACTTTTCCACTCTTGCCCTTTTACTACGTCTAGGTCCTTCATCTTCTACTTGAGATGGGCCGTTTGTAGATTCATATGTTCTCTTTTGAGAATTACCTTATTTCCTGTCCTTAGCAGGAAAGATATTTTTCAAAGAATACTGCATTCCTTGATTCTATTGTCTGTAGAGACTACCTTTCAAGATCCTTTTATCAAGAAAAGTACTTTTCTTATAAATTAAAATTTATACATTTCCTATCATTTCAAGGAAGTATATTCTTAAAGAATATAACGTGTCTTGCTTAAGTATTACTACTTTTAGCCGAATATCCCCACATTTTAGGTATTTATAAAACAGCTTACGAATACTTCAAATGTTCAAGTGAGGTTTCTTTAACCCTTTTTCTTGTAAGAAAACTTGGTTTCGAAGAATACACCAACTTCACTTCAATAATCGAATGGAAACGTAATCCATGGTTTTTGGGTCTTATCTTAACCTCTTTAGGTTTAGACATTTCTACCTATACTAGGTATCCCCACATTTTGTCAAGTAAGACGGAACTTATCAATAAGGAGTTCAACCTCTCCTTATAAGTTCTATTCTTTCTTTGGGTGTGTAAGTAGCATTCGTTTGATAAATAAGTATCAGCGTCCCAATAATTATTTTTCAAACAATACTACATACTCTCCACAATTAGGATGAATCACTAACTCATTCTTTATTACTTAAACCTCTTAAGGTTTCATCTTTACTATTTCAAAAGATGTACTTTGCATTATCGAGTGCAAGTATCAATAGAAGTAATGAAGAACTGATTTCCACAAAAGAAATCACATTTGGTTTGCGAATCAAACTTCATCTTAGGTAGTAATTTTAAATTCACTAGTCGACGGAATGAATTTAAATTTACAAGACCTAAATGAACAAGTCATAACACAAGCCAAGTAGGAAATAAAAAACTGATATTTTATTCTTCGCTCTTAGGCGGATTACATTCAGATCAAGGTACCCTTTTCTAATGTAATACAATGACCACATTTGGTCAATTCAATCTTATGCCCCTAGGCTAAGTTGATCAAAGTCCAATGGAACATATCGATCTTCAGTCACATTGGCTTGAAGAGGGTTTCCATCTAGGTTGTTGATTCTAGGATGTCGACATTCCCTAGCCATATGACCGGGTTTGCCACAATTAAAACAACTACCTTTGAACTTCTTGGCGGTTGTAGTTCCCCTCTTTACTTTCCAGGTGTACTTCCTCTTGTTTCCGGTACTTGTTTCCACCAAGTTTACTTGCCGTCTTTTTGTCACTATACACATAGAATAGTGCATCTCGAGAAATTCTCAAAGTTCTCTTGCGGTCTTTATGCCACAACACACATAGTATTGTGCATCATCCAAGCCATTAAGAATATACATGCGACACAATAAATCGCTGTGATTCCATGTATCCAAGTCATTCTTTGCTTGGGGTTCATCCCCTTCGGATATCAATGGTGGATATTCCCAAAGAAATCGCACCAATTTTAATGTTGTCAAAAAGACCAACATTTTCTGTTGCCACCTCTTAAAGTCCATCCCGGTAAGAATACCCGGTCTTTCCGCATGTACGAACGCATGAGACGGAGGGGGAGAATTATGAGGTGCGACACATGAGGTTGTACCTGAGCCAGGTGAAGGAGGTTTCTCACCTTGTACCGAGTGAGTCGGTGAAGGAGCGGGTGCAACATTCTTTAGCGTTGCTTTGCCTTGAAGAGGAGGAGGAGTAAGCCCGGATGATTCGGAGGTGTCTTTCTCACTTGCCATTGTAGAAATGCCTTAAGAAACGTCAAATACTTCTTACGATTGTTGGACTTTTGATAGGCTTCTTAAGGATTTAACTGAAGAACTAACGGAAGAGGAAACGGAAATTGAAAACAAGCGAGAATAGTCGAGTCTTGTGTTTAACACAATTTTCGTAAGAAGTATTTGCCCCGCACAGGTGCTTACGGTTGAATGGCAAACTCCTCGTAAGATAAAACGACTTCTAGTTATCTATAGGAGCACTCCAAATAAATAACTCTAGCGAACAATTGGCTATTTGGAACTTTGGAGTTGAAGGAATTATATGCAACAATATGAAGATGATTAGGCAATGTTAATCTATCTCAAAGAGGGTAGGAAAGACTCAATTTACTGTGTGTAACAATTGAAATTCGGTAGGGGAAGTATATAAAGAGAGTTAAGGGGTTTGTGCCTTTTTCCACGAAAAGACAAAACTTTTCTGTTTGAATTGGTGACTGTTCAGGATCTGCTCGACCGAGTCAAGGGACTCGCTCGGCCGAGCGCCAAGCTGCACGGCCGAGTCAAGTAACTCGCACGGCCATGTCAATCAAACTGCTCGGCCGAGTCAAGGACTCTGCTCGGCCGTGCAAGATTGTCCAGAGGCTTGGTCAATTTTCTAAGCTCTGCTCGGCCGAGTCAAGGACTCTGCTCGGCCGTGCACATCAAACCACTTCAAAAAATCCTTTAAACAACTCTCGTTAAGTTACAAATCTTTTATCATTAATTTCTCATTCACCCGGAAATGGTTTTGAGACAATAAATGAGATTCATAATCTACACTAAATGTATAATACATTTTGTAACTTACTTCGTTAACACATAACGAATTCCGTTGGAAAGTTAGGTCAACGTTAAGTCAAACTTAACTTTCGTTACCCATTTCCAACAATGTGAACTGGCCAAAGGATAGTGGTGGGAGAGTCAAGAGGATATAAATTATCATATGATAATTATATAGTACAAAATTGGTTCATTCAATTTGCTGCACATGTGCAATAAGGAGTAGGCTCCTTTCCCTTGTTGCCAAGATTGTCTCTATTTATAATGCCATGAGGTAATTTGACAAATACTCCCCAAAATAATGGTATTTCTTAAAAAAAAAAAATTGTTTGTTAACACGAAGATACTTTGAGTATTAATTTTAAATCGGATTAAATATCCTAATGAAGCTTGAAAACTTGTTATCGATACACTATTATAAATATTATCAATAACAACTTTTAGATATTCATCGGATAGTAAAATCAATCTCAAACTATTGCTCAAATTACCTTCGCATTAACGAAAAAAATAGGAAGATCATTTGGGAACATAATCTTATTAAATAGCAAAAATAGATGTCATATAAAAGACTTAAAACGACTATGAACTTGACTAAAATCAGCTGTAACCTTAACAAATATATCAAATAATCATAAAATAGCAATAATAAAAGACAAAAATGAACAGTATAAATCGAGATACGAACATGGGCTTGTCCTGGTCAGACCCAAGTGGATTGGGCCATAAACATAATCCACCTCAAGTTACGACATGGGTCTCTCGGACGTTCATCTCGGCATCAACAAGGCCGACCAAGGCTTACCACTTGTAGGTGTTAGTGCCCTAGGCCTATAGAGATAAACTTATATGTAATGTCATTATTCATTTATATAAGAGATTGTTATTTTGATTATTATATATATTTGCATGTTTATTGTAATAATCGTGTCCCTAGTACTTATGAAGCACTAGTATGAAGTTTAATGGATAATCATGTGATGATTATATGCATAGGGATGCACATTAAATTCATAGGTACTTGTTAGAGAACAAGGTACTGGACTTGACCCATTATGAGATTTATGTCATGGTTGAATGTCATAATTAAATCTCATATAGTTATATCATTGATATCCTTTGACCTGAGATTATCATCGTCTTCCACTCGATGAATGTTATGTTTGATATAGTTTAACGTTATCTTTAACCGGATAAAAATAAGGACTATTATTGGCATGATAGGATTCTTGTTGGGAAGAATGATAAATCAAGATGGAAATTTGTCCCTCGTAAAGAGAGATGTTTGCTAGGCCACTCGTAAGTAAGATTGATGATGTACATGGCCATGTCCGAATGAATGAATGTGATTAATGACATTCGATTGATCAATTTACTTGATAACGAGAAAGCATTGAACAATATGAGTTGACGTGGACCATGACTCATGTTCAATATAACATCGTGTGACAATGGGATTGTGATATGTTCTATGTAGAAAATCGAACTTGATATTATATTATTTGGATAGGCATGATGGCTTGCTAGAGTCCGCTCATGTCTTATGAGGATCGATGTGATCGAACTCATTGCCAACATAATATAGTCCTATGGGGTCACACGCATCGAACGAATTGTCAAAAATGGATATTATGAAATTTGGGCTGATGGGCGACCGCCCAGGTGTTCCATGAGCGACCGCCCACAAGTCAATCATTGACTTGGGCGACCGCACAAAGGGGTATGGGCGACCACTCATGTGTTATTCGAAATTGTGCATCTAAGCACTGTACAGGTGGGCGACCGCCCAGCCCCATTTTTGAATAAGATTTTAAGCTCTGTACAGGTGGGCGACCGCCCATCCCCATGTGGGCGACCGCCCACATCCCGTCTGGGCTGAAACGGATTTGAACTAGGGTTTTCAAAAGGGAATAATATTTATAAAGTATAAATACTACCACTCTTCAGCCCTAGCAGCCAAGTGACGTTTTAAGTTTATAGAAACACAAAATTGAGAGTTTTTCAATTGTGAATTGAGAAATCAAAAACACCAATTCCATATTTCTTTATTGATTGAAAGGAGTTTCAATCAAAGGATCTAGCAATCCACCTAGAACTGTTCTAGGGTTCGTTCAACGCGTGGATACACATAGAGGATCTTCGCAATTCAAGATCTAAAGTTCGTGATTCAAGGTTCGTTCATCAAGGATTCGTAAGATCATCAATCCTGGAGTTGGAACGCATTTATCAACGACAAAGGGCATCAAGGTTGGTATTTCTATTTCATCTTTCTTAATTAATCATCTAGAACGGATCCTTGGCTCCGGGTTTTCGAGTTAATTTGCATTATTCCGCTGCGCATGGACCCTCGAAACCCAACAGTGGTATCAGAGCCCTGTTCATGATGTTTATATTAGATAATCATGATAAGTATATAATGTGATTATGTTAATTTTCATGATGAACATGATATAGAATATGAATTTATATGGGATTTGCTTATGGAAGTAATTGTATATTTTGATATGTCATGATTATGAATTGAATTATATGATTAATGTGATTAATCTAGAATATGGGATATCAATTTCATTAATATAATTATTGTAAATTGATAAATTTCTAGGTCTTGAACAAAATTGTTTGTTGGAGGTTTATGTTCATATTAAATGAGATTTTGCATGAATCATTGAACCCTAATTGATTAGAAATTATGATGTAAAGATAAAATGAGATTTGTGATGCATCATCCCATGTTCATAATTATGCTCATATAGTTTTCATGAATCAACCCTGCCATGTTAATTGATGAACATGAAAATTGAACCTTCATTGAAATTTGAGTTTGTTTATGCCACCCATTTTAAACACTTGTGAATACACGGATAATTTTATGTAGGCTACGCCATAGCGAGGTACATTAATTCTATCTTTGTATGATCAAGATGAGGAAATGGTGATTCCTATACGTTTAAAATGGTTGAACTTAATTAGGCTATCAAAACGGTTTTGGGCCTAAGGCATAAGATGAGATTGAAACATGTGACATATGATGTCTATAATCTCATAAAGGATCTAAGAGTCATATGTAGATATGATTGATAAATGTTATCTACCTTTTTAGTTTAATTTTGAGCATTCGTGCCATAGCCGACTTGAAATTAAATTAAAGTTGGATCTTAGCCTATTAAATTATATTATGCATATTTGTATAAGAAGGTTATATAATTTAGTGGGAGTATTTAAGAAATACGTTATTTAAATCTCTTAAATGAAACAGGTACTTATATGTGTTCATATTTGTTGCATATCTTTGTAGATCAATGGCTATAAACACTAATCAAACTCTGTCACTGCGATCAGTCCTTGAGAAGGACAAGTTGGAAGAGAATGGCAACAACTATGTGGATTGGATCCGCAATTTGAGAATTGTTCTCAAACAAGAAAGGAAGTTGTACATTCTTGATGGACCCGTTCCACCCGAGCCTGCTGCTAATACAACTCGAGCTGAAAAGGATCAACACAAGAAACATATGGATGATTCTATTGATGTTGACTGCTTGATGCTCGCTGCCATGCGTAAGGCCCTTCAAAAGAATCTTGAACACATGGATGCTTATGATTTGGGAAATCATTTGAAGGAAATGTTCCAGTTGCAAGCACGTCAGGAAAGGTTTGACACCATGAAGGCTCTTCATTCATGCAAGATGATTGAAGGACAACCTGTTGGGCCTCATGTGTTGAAAATGAGGGTCACCTCGAACATCTTGAGAGGCTTGGATATCCTATCCAGTTGGAACTGGCTACGGATATGATATTGCATTCATTCCCTGAAAGTTATAATCAGTTTGTTATGAATTATAACATGAATGGGATGAATAAATCTCTGTCTGAATTGCATGGGATGCTTAAGAATGCAGAGAACAATATCGCCAAGAAAACCAATCAAGTGTTGATGGTGAATAAAGGAAAAGGGTTCAGGAAAACCAAGGTTAAGGCAAAAGTTGCTAAACCGGAGGCAAAGGTTGTCGTTGTTGAGAAGCCTCAACCCAAATCCCAAAAGGATGTCGTTTGCTACTATTGCAAGGAAATTGGGCATTGGAGGCGTAACTGCAAAGCTTATCAGGAATGACTGAAGAAGAAGGGCAATGAGATTGCCATGACTTCAGGTATCTATGTGATAGATATTTTACTTTCTACTTCTAGTTCTTGGGTATTAGATACCAGATGTGGATCTCACATTTGTTTAAATGTGCAGGGACTAAATAATAGAAGGTTGCTCAAAGAAGGTGAAGTAGACCTACGTGTGGGAAATGGAGCAAGAGTTGCTGCATTAGCCGTAGGGACTTATGAAGTGGCTTTACCTAGCGGACTAATATTAGTTTTAAATAATTGCTATTATGTTCCGGATTTGAGCAGAAACATTATTTCAATTTCTTGTTTAGACAATGAAGGTTATAGTTTTCTTATTAAGAATAAGGAATTTTCTATTTACTTAAATGATGTGCTTTATTGTATCGCAAAATTATTTAATGGCCTTTATGTCCTTGATGTTGAAAATAATGTTGAAAATATCTATCATGTTAATAAGAAATCTAAACCAAACAATGTGAACAACACATTTAAGTGGCATTGCCGTCTTGGTCACATAAATGAGAAACGCGTCTCTAAACTCCATAAAGATGGATATTTAGACTCATATGATTATGAATCATATGATGTTTGCGAATCTTGTTTATTGGGAAAGATGACTAAAGAACCTTTTACTAAGAGTAGTGAAAGGGCTAGTGATTTGTTGGCTCTCATACATACATACTGATGTATGTGGATCAATGAATAGCATTGTTAGGGGAGGATTTCGATACTGCATAACTGTTGGTGTAATGCCCTAGGCTTTAGTTATGTTTAACTGAAAACCGTTATGTATCATCTTTATCGTTTATGTTTATTATTTGATTATTATATAGATTGCATATTTATTATAATAATCACTGTCCCTAATTATTAAGAGAATAATTAGTATAATTGTCAATGGATAATCATGTGATGATTATATGCATAAGAGATGCACATTGAAATTATGGGTACTTGTTAGAGAACAAGTGACTGGACATGACCCGCATGAGATTTATGTAATGGTCAAATGTCATACTTAAATCTCATACGGTTACTTCATTTATTTCCTAGACCTGAGACTATCATAACCTTACATATGATGAAAGCCATGTTTGATTTTAGTCAAACGATATCTTAACACGATATCTATAAAGGCTATCATTGGCATGATCGGATTCATGATGGGAAGGATGATAAGTCAAGAAGGAGTTTGTCCCTCGGAAGAGAGATGTTATGCTTGGGCCCTCGATGAGTGATAATGATGAAAGTGTATGGCCGTACCCCAATATGATTGGAATTATCATTATACTCAAGAATCGAGAAAGCATTGAACAATAACAAGTTGACAAGGACCATGACTTGTGTTCAATATAACATCGTGAGACAAAAGGGATAAATGGAAGTACACCGTTGGAAACGTGAACTCTTACGTTACATCATTTGGGTAGACATAATGGCTTGCTAGAGTCCGCTTATGTCTTATGAGGTTCGATATGATCGAACTCATTGCCAACATGATGTAATCCTATTGGGTCACACACAACTAGAATGAATTGGTTAAACCGGAGGAAGAATGATTGAGAGGCACGCATCGGCTATATATACCGCGCGACATATCAAGCCAACGGCTTGATATACCGCGCGACATAATAGGCCAATACGCGTTTTTGACCTGTCTCTCCTAATTCGATTAGAAGAGGTATTTACACTATTGTAGTATAAATACAAGGGTTCCGTCGTACCTAAAAGGTCGGCCGAAATTTTAAAGCAAAATTCACAATCAAATTCTCTCAATATTCTTCAAGGTTTAGATCTAGCAATCAACAAGAAATTGTTCTTGGATTCATTCAAAGGTGTGGATACCAAAAGAGGGTCTTCGCTCGTTCATCGATCAAGGCCTAGAGTTCAAGCAAGTTGAAGAACGAAGTTTGTGATTCGATATCACACAATCAAATCGTTCGATAGCTCAAGACCGGAAAGCGTTTGAAGGTTGGTTTAATTCTATCTCATAGGTATTCAAATTAATTGTATAGAACGGATCCTAGGGCTTCTTGGGTTTTATGTTTTTAATGCTTAATTCCGCTGCGCATGGACCCGTAAAACCCAACAGTGGTATCAGAGCCCCGTTCGTATGGTTAAGTTTGAATTAACATGCTAGATTTAAGATATAAATTGTTTATATGCTTATTGCATGTTTTGTATGCGATAGAATTTTTAATTGTTTATGTGAAACAATGTGAAAATCGTTTCGGAGTATGCTAAATTAAATGCAGAAAAAGGCCGTTTTTACGTGATTTAATTACATGTAATCTATATTGGTTCGAATCTGGAAATCCTGTAACCTGGCTGCCTATGTCGTGCGACATATCGAGCCATGTGGAATTCAGGTTATCTGGCCTGTTACGTCGCGCGACATATCAAGCCTACGGGCGATTATGTCACGCGACATAATAAGCCAAAGCTGGCGAGAATCTGTTTGTTCAAATTTTCTGCTATTCTGTGATTGTGTTTACAATCTGATATGTTCATATGAAAATCTGGATGTTATAAAATTAATTTTATAAGTCCGCGATAGATTGATTCATTGATATACATGATTAATTGATTAAAATGTGATTTTAATAATTATTGCAATGTATATGAAAATCTGGATGTTATAAAATTGAGTTTATAAGTCCATGCTAGATTAATTCATTGATATGCATGATTAATTGATTAAAATATGATTTTAATAATTATTGCGATGCATGAATTATTTGTTCTTAAGTGTTAAGAATTTTATTAGATGTTTAGTTGAAACATTGAATTGTGATTTCCTAAAATGTTTAGTTGAAACATGATATTTAGTTTCCTAATATGTTTAGATTTAGACATTGTAAATTTTGGATTTTATGATTGTTTATGGAAACAAGTCATAATTACGCGAAATTTTAAAAAGGAAACTAATTGTTTATAAAAGGTAGTGATTATGTTGCCTAATCAGAGTTGATTTCTAATTGTGCATGACTAGGAGAGTTCTGTCTAAGGAAGAATTGGTACTTAAGTAGTCCTTGTGGCTCACCTATCTTCCTGGGAACTTACCTGGTGCATGATTATGACTATCTTTGCTGATATGCTTATAATCTACCTTAAAGAACCTTCATTTAACTTTTAAGTTCTTTATGCCAATCAATGATTTAAACACTTGAGACCACTCGGATAGTTTTGGGTGGGCTTGCCATAGCAAGGTGCTTTGATTCTATTCCGTTTGCGAGCAAGATGAGGAAATGGTGGTTCCTATACGTTTAAAATGGATGAACTTAATTGGGTTATCAAAATGGTTTTGGACCCAAGGCATAAGATGAGATTAAAATATGCTTAGACATATGATGTCTTAAATAAATCTCATAAAAGATCCTAAGAGTCATATATGATATGATTGATGTTTTCTACCTAATTAGTTTGATCTTGAGCGGTGCGCCATAGCGTACTTGAGATCAAATTAAAGATGGATCTTAGTCCTAAGAGTCATATACGATATGATTGATGTTTTTCTACCTAATTAGTTTAATCTTGAGCGGTGCGCCATAGCGTACTTGAGATTAAATTAAAGTTGGATCTTAGCCCATTAAATACATATTATGCTTATTAGCATTGGAAGGTGTATGATTTAGTGGGAGTATTTGTAAAATACATTATTTGCTCTTAAATGATAAATGTGTTGATATTGATATGTGTTCATATAATTTGTATATTTTGTTGTAGAAATAGCATTACATAATGATAATTGCGATTCGTCCTTATGAAGGACAAAGTTCGAAAGGAACGATACATATAATTCGATTGGATCGAAGCCTAAAGAATGGTTCTTGGGTAAATGTGTACGTTCTTGGCGAATCCGTTCCTCTACGAACCCATTGCAAATGTTGCAAAGGGCAAATAAGGAAGCAACATTAGAAACATATTGATGATTCTGACAATATTGCTTGCCTTGTAATTGCCATTATGTTTAAAGGCTCTTGTGAAGAACCTTGAGTACATGATAACTATTCTTGTTCTAGCATAACGCAAAAGGGGAAATGTTCCAAGTGCATGCTAGGCAAAAGATATATGTTGTGGTGAAGGCTCTTAATTCATGAGATGAAAGAAGGAGCAATCCGCAAATTGTGTTAATGGTTGACACAAGAAAAGGGTTCATAAAGGAAGGAAAAGAAGGTAAAGCAAAAGTTGCTAAACCTAGGACAAATGTTGTCAAAGCCGAAGAGGCTAAACCCAAAGTGTCTCAAAAGGATGCATTTTACTATCATTGCAATAAGATTGTCATTGGAAGCAAAGTTGCAAGGCCAATTAGGAAGGCCTAAAAGGTGAAGAAGGGCAATATGATTGCTACTACTTCAAGTATCTATATGATAGATATTTTCCTTTCGACTTCTTGTTCTTGGGTATTTGATACCGGATTTGATCCCACATTTGTTTAAATGTGCAAGGAACAAAGAATAGAAAGCTACTCAAATAAGGTAAATTAAACCTAAGCATGGGAATGGAGCAAGAGTTGCAACATTAGCCATAAGGGACTTATGAAGTCACTTTGCCTTGTGAAGTAGTACTTGTTTTGAACAAGTATGACTACGTTCGGATTTGAGTAGGAGTATTATTTATGTTTCTTAAATGGATGACGAAGGATATAATTTTCTTATTTTCAATAAGAAGTTTTATATTTATTTAATAATATGCCTTATTGTAATGTATATGTCATTAAATAGTCTTCATATCCTTGAAAATGAGAAACAAAATAACATTGAAGATATCTATAATATAAATGGGAAATCTAAACCGAACAATATGAACAACGCGTTCATATGGCATTGCCGGCTTGGTCAAATAAATAAGAAACATATATCTAAACTCCATTAACATGGACTTTTAGACTCATATGACCATGAATCATTTGAGGATTTTGGATCTTATTTATTGGGATTATCGACCAAACCACCCTACACTAAAGTAGTGGGAGGGCTAGTGACTTATTAGTCATTATACATAAGATGTATGTGAACTATTAAGCAGCATTGCTAGGGGAGGATTTTGGCATTTCATCATATTTCACTAAAGACTTATCTAGATATGATTATGTCTATCTGATGAAGTCTAAAGGTGAGTCGTTTGAGATGTTTCGAACATTTCAAGATGAAGTGCAAAAGAACTTGGCAAAACTATTAAGTACTTCGATTGGATCGAGGTAATGAATATTTGAGCCAAGAGTTTGACAATCATCTCAAAACTATGAAATCGTTTCAAAGTTGACTCCAACCGGAACACCACATTGTATGGTGTGTCTGAAAGGAGGAATTGAACCTTGTAGGACATGGTTCGTTCGATGATGTGTCAATTAGACTTTCCTATTTCCTATTTCCTTTTGAGGATATACTTTAGAAATAATGCGGTTACACTGAATCGAGTCCCTACTAAATCGGTTCCTAAGGCCCCACATGAAATGTGGCATGGAAGAAAAATTAGTTTGACTTTCATGAAGATTTGGGGTTGCGAATCTTATGTAAAGAGACTTGTCTCTTATAAGTTAGCACCAAATCTGACAAGGTTATTTTCGGATATTGATTTTACAATCACAAAGAGAACAAAATGTTTGTTGCTCTACACGATTTGTTTCTTGAGAAATAGTTTCTCGATAAAGAATCTAGTGGGAGTAAAATTAATCTTGAAAGAAGTTCAAGAACCCGAAAATAATATGGAACCAAGAGTAGAGACAGAACCAAGTTCACAAAGGAGTTGTGAAACCGGTTCAAGATGCACAAGTCCATCGTAGATTGGATAGGTTACGATCCGAACTCAAGAAATAGTGATTTCTCGTTGCGGAAAGTGATGAAGTGGAAGTCATTGAGAATGACGATCCTACTTGCTATCAAGAAGCGATGTCCTCTCCTAATTTGGATAAATGGTTAGGAACCATGGAATCCAAATTACAATCCATGTTTAACAATCAAGTTTGGAACTTGATTGGGCTACCTAAAAGTGTAAAAACTAAAGGGTGCAAGTAGGTCTTCAAAGACCAACATGGATGTGAAGGTGTATACTTTCATGACTAAGGATTGTAACAAAGGACTTAGGTTAATTCATAGTATTGACTATGTTGAAACCTTTTCCGCCAGTTACAATGTCGATGTCTGTTAGAATTTCAATTGCCATGATCGCATATTGTGACTATGTGATATGACAAATGGATGACAAACGACTTTCTTTAAATGGAAAGATTATTAAGGATGTGTAAAGTACACAACCCGAATAGTTTGTCGATCCAAGAAACTCTAATAAAGTATGCATGTTGCAAGGATCCATGAGATGGATTGAAGCAAGCTTCAAGGAATTGGAATCTTTGTATTGATGAATTGGTCAAAGAGTTTGACTTTATCAAGTACAAAGATGAACCTTGTGTATGCATGAAATTCAGTGGGAGCATGGTATTATTTCCATTGTTTATTACAATAATATCTTACTCATTTGAAAAACAAGTTCCGACACTTAAAATTTGTTAAGTCTTGGTCAAGGAAAGGTTTCTCAATGAAAGATATGGGTAAAGCCGCTTACATCCTTGGCATCAAGATCTATAGAGATAGATCTAGAAGGATAAATTGGTTTGAGTCAAAGTGTTCACATTGACAAGGTTCTTAGAAGAGTCTAAGAAAAGTGGCTTGTCAATGGGTCATGGTATTTTCTCTTAAGCAATACTCATTGTCTTATGACAATTGATGAGCAAAAGGGAATGAATGAAGTTCCATATGCTTCGGCATTTGGATCTGTCATGTATGCCATGATTTGTACCAGACTCGACGTCTCGTATGCTATAAGCATGATGAGTCGATACCAATCTGATCCTGTGTTGAGAACCAATGGATGGCAGTCAAGATGATCCTAAGTACTTAAGAAGAACTAAGGATACGTTCTTGGGATTTGGAAGATTGGAAGTTAATCTTGATGTAAGGGTTACATAGGTGCTAGCTTCCAAACTGACAAAGTTATTTTAAAATCGCAATTAGAATTTGTGTTTGTGCTTATTAGAGGTGCAGGTTTTGATTGGAAGAGTTCCAAGCGTAAATTGTAGCCGATTCTACTACTAAGGCCATACTTTAGCGACATATGATGTAGCCGAAAGAGGCGCTTTGGATCAAAAGTTCATTTAGTATTTTGGAAATACTTCAAGTGTTTTTCCAAGTATCACTAATCGGTGAAACTTTTGTTATGACAATAGTGGTACCACTTGTGCAAACAATGGAACCAAGGTCACAACAGTGATCCAAACACTCACTTAGACGTTCTTCGAGGAATTCATAAAGAATGAGAAGACGTTAAAATATACAAAGTATCAACCGATGATGACATAAGGGACTCACTTACAAAGACCCTTGCATAGGCAGAAGCATGATGGGCATGTTAGATCCATGAGTATTCGATACATAAATGGAGCCTAGTGCAAGTGGGAGGCTGTTGGTGTAATGCCACTAGGCTTTAGTTATGTTTAACCGAAAACCGTTATGTATCATCTTTATCGTTTATGTTTATTATTTGATTATTATATAGTTTGCATATTTATTATAATAATCACCGTCCCTAATTATTAAGAGAATAATTAGTATAATTGTCAAATGGATAATCATGTGATGATTATATGCATAAGAGATGCACATTGAAATTATGGGTACTTGTTAGAGAACAAGTGACTGGCCATGACCCGCATGAGATTTATGTAATGGTCAAATGTCATACTTAAATCTCATACGGTTACTTCATTTATTTCCTAGACCTGAGACTATCATAACCTTACATATGATGAAAGCCATGTTTGATTTTAGTCAAACGATATCTTAACACGATATCTATAAAGGCTATCATTGGCATGATCGGATTCATGATGGGAAGGATGATAAGTCAAGAAGGAGTTTGTCCCTCGGAAGAGAGATGTTATGCTTGGGCCCCTCGATGAGTGATAATGATGAAAGTGTATGGCCGTACCCCAATATGATTGGAATTATCATTATACTCAAGAATCGAGAAAGCATTGAACAATAACAAGTTGACAAGGACCATGACTTGTGTTCAATATAACATCGTGAGACAAAAGGGATAAATGGAAGTACACCGTTGGAAACGTGAACTCTTACGTTACATCATTTGGGTAGACATAATGGCTTGCTAGAGTCCGCTTATGTCTTATGAGGTTCGATATGATCGAACTCATTGCCAACATGATGTAATCCTATTGGGTCACACACAACTAGAATGAATTGGTTAAACCGGAGGAAGAATGATTGAGAGGCACAGTATCTGGCTATATATACCGCGCGACATATCAAGCCAATGGCTTGATATACCGCGCGACATAATAGGCCAATACGCGTTTTTGACAGCCTGTCTCTCCTAATTCGATTAGAAGAGGTATTTACACTATTGTAGTATAAATACAAGGGTTCTGTCAGACCTAAAAGGTCAGCCGAAATTTTAAAGCAAAATTCACAATCAAATTCTCTCAATATTCTTCAAGGTTTAGATCTAGCAATCAACAAGAAATTGTTCTTGGATTCATTCAAAGGTGTGGATACCAAAAGAGGGTCTTCGCTCGTTCATCGATCAAGGCCTAGAGTTCAAGCAAGTTGAAGAACGAAGTTTGTGATTCGATATCACATAATCAAATCGTTCGATAGCTCAAGACCGGAAAGCGTTTCAAGGTTGGTTTAATTCTATCTCATAGGTATTCAAATTAATTGTATAGAACGGATCCTAGGGCTTCTTGGGTTTTATGTTTTTAATGCTTAATTCCGCTGCGCATGGACCCGTAAAACCCAACAATAACGTTCACTGATGACTTATCTAGATATGACTATGTCTATCTAATGAAGTACAAAAGTGAAGCATTTGAGATATTTAGAATATTTCAAAATGAAGTACAAAATCAACTTGGAAAAACTATTAAAACACTTCGATCTGATCGAGGTGGTGAATATTTAAGCCAAGAATTTAACGATCATCTTAAAAGTTGTGGAATCGTTTCAGAACTTACTCCACCCGGAACACCACAATGGAATGGTGTGTTCGAGAGGAGAAATCGAACTCTATTAGATATGGTTCGATCGATGATGAGTCAAGTTAGCCTTCCTATTTCCTTTTGGGGACATGCACTGAAAACAACTGCTTTCACACTTAATAGGGTCCCTACTAAATCGGGTCCTAAGACCCCACATGAGATGAGGCATGGAAGAAAACCTAGTTTATCTTTCATGAAGATTTGGGGATGTGAAGCTTATGTAAAGAAATTGGTTTCTGAAAATAAGCTTGCACCCAGATCCGATAAATATATTTTCGTTGGTTATCCCAAGGAAACGAAAGGATATCAATTTTACAATCGATCCGAGAACAAAGTGTTTGTTGCTCGACATGGTGTCTTTCTAGAGAAAGAGTTTCTCTCTAAAGAAACTAGTGGGAGTAAAATTGATCTTGAAGAAATTCAAGAACCCGAAAATGACAAGGAACCAATAGTAGAGACGGAACCAAATTCACAAGCAGTTGTGAAACCGATTCAAGATACACAAGTTCTTCGCAGATCGGATAGGATACGATCCGAACCTGAGAGATATGGATTTCTCATGACGGAAAGTAACGAAGTAGAAATCATTGAGAATGATGAACCTACTTCCTATCAAGAGGCGATGTCCACTCCTGATTCGGACAAGTGGCTAGGAGCCATGGAATCCGAGATCAAATCCATGTACGATAATCAAGTTTGGAACTTGATTGATCCACCTGAAGGTGTAAAAACCATAGGGTACAAGTGGGTTTTCAAAAAGAAAACCGACATGGATGGGAAGGTACATACTTATAAGGCTAGGCTTGTTGCTAAGAGGTATAGGCAGATTCATGGTGTTGACTATGATGAAACCTTTTCATCTGTAGCAATGCTTAAGTCTATTAGAATCTTAATTGCCATAGCCGCATATTATGACTATGAGATATGGCAAATGGATGTCAAAACAGCGTTTCTTAACGGAAACCTACTTGAGGATGTATACATGATACAGCCTGAAGGGTTTGTCGATCCAAAGAATTCTAATAAAGTATGTAAGTTGCAGAGATCCATTTATGGATTGAAGCAAGCTTCGAGGAGCTGGAATCTACGTTTTGATGAATCAGTCAAAGAGTTTGGCTTCATCAAAAACGAAGATGAGCCTTGTGTATACATGAAAATAAGTGGGAGCATAGTACTATTTCTGGTGTTATATGTCGATGACATCTTGCTCATTGGAAACAATGTTCCTGCACTTGAGACTGTCAAGTCCTGGTTAGGAAAATGTTTCTCAATGAAAGATATGGGTGAAGCGGCTTATATCCTTGGTATCAAGATCTATAGAGATAGATCAAGAAGGATGATTGGTTTATGTCAAAGTACATATATTGACAAGGTCCTTAGAAGATTCCGTATGAAAAATTTTAAGAGAGGGAACTTGCCAATGGGACATGGCATTACTCTTAGCAAGACTCATTGTCCTAAGACAAATGATGAGCGAAAGAGGATGAGTGATATTCCATATGCTTCGGCAATTGGGTCTATCATGTATGCCATGTTATGTACTAGACATGATGTCTCGTATGCTATGAGCATGACGAGTAGATACCAGTCTGATCCTGGTGAGAACCATTGGATAGCAGTCAAGAATATCCTTAAGTACTTGAGAAGAACTAAGGATGTATTCTTGATATTTGGAGGAATGGAAGATGATCTGGTTGTAAAGGGTTACACAGATGCAAGCTTCCAAACCGATAAAGATGACTTTAGATCGCAGTCTGGGTTAGTGTTTATGCTAAATGGAGGTGCCGTTTGTTGGAAGAGTTCCAAGCAAAGCACTGTTGCTGATTCTACAATCGAAGTCGAATACATAGCAGCATCGGATACAGCTAAGGAGGCGGTTTGGATCAAGAAGTTCGTTAGTGACTTAGAAGTCGTTCCGAGTATCACTAACCCGATAGAGCTTTATTGTGACAATAATGGTGCTATTGCCCAAGCAAAAGAACCAAGGTCACATCAACAATCCAAACACATTCTGAGGCATTTCCACCTCATTTGAGAAATCTGTGAAAGGGAAGACGTCAAGATATGCAAGGTACCAACGGATGACAACATTGCGGACCCTCTCACCAAGCCTTTGCCACAAGCTAAACATGATGGTCATGTTAGGTCCATGGGTATAAGATACATGAATGATTGGGTCTAGTGCAAGTGGGAGACTATAGGTGTTAGTGCCCTAGGCCTATAGAGATAGACTTATATGTAATGTCATTATTCATTTATATAAGAGATTGTTATTTTGATTATTATATATGTTTGCATGTTTATTGTAATAATCGTGTCCCTAGTACTTATGAAGCACTAGTATGAAGTTTAATGGATAATCATGTGATGATTATATGCATAGGGATGCACATTAAATTCATAGGTACTTGTTAGAGAATAAGGTACTGGACTTGACCCATTATGAGATTTATGTCATGGTCGAATGTCATAATTAAATCTCATATAGTTATATCATTGATATCCTTTGACCTGAGATTATCATCGTCTTCCACTCGATGAATGTTATGTTTGATATAGTTTAACGTTATCTTTAACTGGATAATAATAAGGACTATTATTGGCATGATAGGATTCTTGTTGGGAAGAATGATAAATCAAGATGGAAATTTGTCCCTCGTAAAGAGAGATGTTTGCTAGGCCACTCGTAAGTAAGATTGATGATGTACATGGCCATGTCCGAATGAATTAATGTGATTAATGACATTCGATTGATCAATTTACTTGGTAACGAGAAAGCATTGAACAATATGAGTTGACGTGGACCATGACTCATGTTCATATAACATCGTGTGACAATGGGATTGTGATATGTTCTATGTAGAAAATCGAACTTGATATTATATTATTTGGGTAGGCATGATGGCTTGCTAGAGTCCGCTCATGTCTTATGAGGATCGATGTGATCGAACTCATTGCCAACATAATATAGTCCTATGGGGTCACACGCATCGAACAAATTATCAAAAATGGATATTATGGAATTTGGGCTGATGGGCGACCGCCCAGATGTTCCATGAGCGACCGCCCACAAGTCAATCGTTGACTTGGGTGACCGCACAAAGGGGTATGGGCGACCGCTCATGTGTTATTCGAAATTGTGCATCTAAGCACTGTACAGGTGGGCGACCGCCCAGCCCCATGTGGGCGACCGCCCATGTGGATTTTCGAATAAGATTTTAAGCTCTGTACAGGTAGGCGACCGCCCACGTCCCGTCTGGGCTGAAACGGATTTGAACTAGGGTTTTCAAAAGGGAACAATATTTATAAAGTATAAATACTACCCCTCTTCAGCCCTAGCAACCAAGTGACGTTTTGAGTTTATAGAAACACAAAATTGAGAGTTTTTCAATTGTGAATTGAGAAATCAAAAACACCAATTCCATATTTCTTTATTAATTGAAAGGAGTTTCAATCAAAGGATCTAGCAATCCACCTAGAACTGTTCTAGGGTTCGTTCAACGCGTGGATACACGTAGAGGATCATCGCAATTTAAGATCTAAAGTTCGTGATTCAAGGTTCTTTCATCAAGGATTCGTAAGATCATCAATCCTGGAGTTGAAACGCGTTTATCAACGACAAAGGGCATCAAGGTTGGTATTTCTATTTCATCTTTCTTAATTAATCATCTAGAATGGATCCTTGGCTCCGGGTTTTCGAGTTAATTTGCATTATTCCGCTGCGCATGGACCCTCGAAACCCAACAAGGCTCAACAAGCAAATATAAATGCCCCAACTGTAAGGGCCGAAGAGACCTCCCTCGTATGCCGAGATCGCCTCCATAGAAGACGAGGTGCCTCCCTCGGCTTCATGTTGTCATAACGGGCTCCACTTATTTCTTATTCCTTTCCCGGCTCATCATGGACCGAGACGGCCATGTATGACGAGGAGAGGAAAGTTTGCACCTCGGCATATCTTCATATGACGAGGAGATAAATTCATTCATCTCGTATTATCTTCATATCGGCGTACCCTCATATTACGAGGAAAGGAATTCATTCACCTCGGCTTACATGCAAGTGACGAGATGATGAATTCATTCACCTCGGCTTTCCGGCAAGCTGTCTTAGCAATCTAATTTAAACAAGGATTAAGCAATTATAATCCAATCAGGATTGTACCCATCTACTGTTGGACAATTGTGTAGGCTTCTCAAGAACTTAACTAGAAACTTAACAGAAAAGATAACGGAGATTGGAAACAAAAGAATTCAAGTCGAGTCTTGTATTTAATACAATCTCCGTAAGAAGTTATTGCCCCGCACAGGTGCTTACGGTTTATATGGCAATCTTCTAGTAAGATAAAACGACTTATAAGTAAATGATAGGAGCACTCCAAATCAAATACTCTAGCGAACAACACAATGTTTGGAACTTTGGACTTTGAAGGATTTAATGCAACAATATGCAATGATTTGGGTATGTTAATCTATCTTACTAGAGGGTAGGGAGACTCAAATGACTGTGTATGTAAATTGAAATTCGGAGGGAAGTATATAAAGAGAGTCAAAGGGTTTGGTGGCTTTTCCCTTGAAAAGTCACAACTTTTCGGGTATAACAGCATTTGCACGGCCGTGTCCAATGAACTGCACGGTCGAGTTCATGGCTCAGCACGGTCGAGTGGCAAGGCAAGGCACGGTGCACGGCCGTGTCCTAGACACTTGCACGGCCGTGCAGAAGCTTCTTCAGCCTGCTCGTCAGCCCTTTAGCCACAACAAGTCCACACCAATTTTGGGACCAACCCAAAACACACTTTGACCCAATATTTAAGTTACAAATCATTTGTCATTAATTTCTCATTCACACGGAAATGGTTTTGAGACATTAAATGAGTTATATATAATCTACAACAAATGTAGATTACCATTTGTAACTAGTTCCGTTAAACACATAACGAACTTCCGTTAGAAATCTAGGTCAACGTTAAGTCAAACTTAACTTTCCGTTACCCATTTCCAACAATCCCCCACATGAATGACAATTAATGCATGTATGCAATTTCGTCCAAAGTTCCGGCGAACTATTATTACATCGGGATAGATAGCTTGTGGCCTTGAATCTTCCCTAGTGAAATATTATCGGATATACTAGCCATTTGGTAGCGAGTCGCTTTGAACCAGCTGATCGTCGGATGTATACCAAGACAATAATACTCACATAATAATAGCTCTAACAATTGTTGTTCTCACGTTTTTGTCCATTTTGGCCATGGACCGTATCTCATTCATAAGCGTTCATTTAGAGGCGGCCTTATTACCTCTCGCTTTATATAGGTGATTCTCACTATAAGGAGTATCATGCACTACTCCACCCGTAGGTATAGAAATCATTAAAAGTTTTCTCAACTTATCCTCACCACTTCTTTGCATGTGCTAGTACTTGGACGTTCTGGGAATGAGTATTCAACATCTCTAGGTTAATAAACCGAGTTGTTGTTTCCAAGTAACTCTACTAGAACTTATAACTTGGTTGTCTCATTGAACCAAGGGCCTGGGATCTCCATTTCTCAAGGTTGAGTGTCCGCTATAAGTTCTTTTGTTGTGGGTTTTTAAACCCATTCCCCTTAACAGTTTATACAGTTGATCTCTATTACTACCCTTAGGTAGATGGATCCGATTTTGACTTCACATGGCTAGTTGTGACAGTCGCACATTGAGATCAATTGTACTATGGTAGTGTGTCTAAGACTATTATGTCTAGACTTACCATGACGTTCTACACCTTTTCCTATTTTTCATTGTCTTCACGATGCCTTAGGTCATGTAGACACAGACTTATTCCATAAAGGAATATCTTCCAAGACCATTCAACTTATAGGAATTGTAATCGTTAATCATAAGTATACCTTTAAGTACACCAAGTACTTATGATTATACTATTCCGGTGATTGATTACAATTACAATTAGACCTTTAGTCTATCTAGAATGATCAGTCCCTTCGAGTGATCAAATTCTTCTATCGGTCAGTTTCTTCAAGTGGTTATTATCTACATGTAGTTCAGACTTTCCAAGTATTCAGTATCTCTAAGTGGTTTGACCTCCTTAGAGTCTACCTTTCAGAGATCTACTTTACAGAGATTACCTCTCAAGAATCTACCTTACTAGAGTACACCTCTCAAGAATTTATTTGAACTTTTGAAGTACTTTTTCAAGATAATGGGATTGTGAAGGAACTAATCCTTCAGATGATCTAGAGATCTTTATCTCTAATATAACATCGGCTAATCCCATATCTTTCATGTCAAAGTTCTTCTTTAACATGTCTTTGGTATTCATGATCAATTCATGACTACCATTGTTATCCACGTAAGGACAGACTATTAACAAATGATTCAGATGTTCCTTTAATGTATGTAGACATATTTGTCACATTTATTAATCTTGAATCCATTTGATAACATAGTTCTATCGAACTTCTCATGCCATTTGTTTAGTTGCTTGTTTAGTCCATATGAATACACAAGTAGATCCAACACGGTTGTGCGACATAGAACGCTCTGTTGTGTCATTTTGGATAATCTTGCATGAATCATAATGTCCTTTTGACAACTATCCTGGCTTTCTACTTATCAACAGATCCATAGGCTTTATACTTTCTTTAAGAATCCAATTGCAACCTAATGGTTTGCAACTTGGAGGGAGATCTACCAATTCCCAAGTATTATTAAGCATTATGAATCTTTATCTCATTGTTAATAGCCTCTTTCCAGAACGAACTATCCGGACCAGATAATGCTTCCTTAACAGTTGCTGATTCGTTTTCCAACATAAATGATAGAAAATCAGGACCAAAAGACTTTTCCACTCTTGCCCTTTTACTACGTCTAAGTCCTTCATCTTCCACTTGAGATGGACCGTTTGTAGTCTAATATTTGAAGGTTTCATCCTTGGTACATCTAGTTTTTGCAACCCAACGGTTCGCATAGGAAGATCAACCATCTTCCAAAATAGAATAGGATGCATTTGTCCTTCAAGTTTGTATCTTGGTTTTTCTTCTTATTAAGAAGACCACCACCGTTTCTATAAATTTTCTTATTAAAATTTATGCATTTCCTATCATTTCAAGGAAGTATATTCTCAAAGAATATAACATGTCTTGCTTAAGTATTTCTACTTTAGCCGAATACCCCCACAGTTTAGGTATTTATAAAACAGCTTACGAATACTTCAAATTCGTTAGGAGTTTTTATCATCAAATAACTTTCACATATATGATGATCCATTCTTTTAAGCAAGTAACGGTTTAACAGGTTTCGTTAATACTAGAAGTTCATATCAATAGAACTAATGTATTTAGCTTGTACCCCCACACTTGAGGTGTACCTCCACATATCAAATATTTTATGAATGTCCTAATTCATATTTAATATTTTCTTTTATGTGGAGTCATTTAATTGTAATAACCAAGTTATCTACAATGTCTTTCATCTCCTTGAGATGAACCGACGACATAGTCATATCTATGTTTAAGTGAGGTCTCTTCAACCATTTTTCCCCGTAAGGAAACTTCGTTTGAAGAATACCGCATTTTCATTTCAAATTTGTTCGTCACAAATCTATATGCAATCCGTTAGTTTGCATATCCAATGGAAACGTAATCCATGGTTTTGGGTCCTATCTTAACCTCTTTAGGTTTAGATATTTCTACCTTTGCTAGGCATACCCACATAAGACGGAACTTATCAATAAGGAGTTCACCATTTCCTTAAAAGTTCTATCTTCCTTTTTTTTTTTCAATTGATTTGAGTGTGTAAGAAGCATTCGTTTGATAAATAAGTGTCAGCGTCCCAACAATTATTTTTCAAACGGTACTACATACTAACCACCTCTATCACTTCGAAACTCTTAATTGCTAATTAAGATGAATCACAAACCTTATTGTTTACTTAAAACTTTAAGGTTTTACTATTCCAAAAGACGAACTTTTGCATTATCAAATGCAATCATAAATAGAAGTAAAGAACTATCTATTTACTATCTCTGGTTTGAACTGATTTCTACAAAAGAAATCACAATTGATTTGCGAATCAACTTCATCTTAGGTAGTAATTTTAAATTAACTCGTCGACTTAGTGAATTTAAATTTACACGACCTAAATGAACACGCCATAACAATTGGAACACTTCAAACCAAGTAAATAAAATCTGAAATTTTATTCTTCGCATTTAGGCGGATAAACAATTACAATTTAAGGAGTCCTTCAACAAGGTACCCTTTACTAACACAAACAACCACTTTTGGTCAATTCAATCTTATGCCCCTAGGCTAAGTTGATCAAAGTCCAATGGAACATTTCTATCTTCATTCACATTGGCTTGAAGAGGGTTTCCATCTTGGTTGTTGATTCTAGGATGTCGACATTCCCTAGCCATATGCCCGGGTTTGCCGCAATTAAAACAACTACCTTTAACCTTCTTGGTGGTCCTCTTCACTTTCCCGGTGTTCTTTCTCTTGTTTCCGGCACTTGTTTCCACCAAGTTCACTTTCGGTCTTTTAGTCACAATACACATAGTATTGTGCATCTCGAGAAAATCCCAAAATTCTCTCGCGGTCTTTATGCCACAACACACCTTGTATTGTGCATAATCCAAGCCACTAAGAATGTAATTGCGACACAAGAAATCACCGTGATTCCATGTATCCAAGTCATTCTTTGCTTTGGATTCATCCTCATCGGATATCAATGGTGGATATTCCCGGAGAAAATGCACCAATTTTAATGTTGTCAAATAGACCAACATTTTACGTTGCCACCTTTTAAAGTTCATCCCGGTAAGAATACCCGGTCTTTCCGCATGTACGAACACATGAGACGGAGGGAGAGCATTAAGAGGTGCAACCCTTGAGGTTGTACGTGAAGGAGGTTTCTTACCATCATGAACCGGGTGAGATGGTGTAACATTGTTGAACGTAGCGTCACCTTGAGAAGGAGGCGTCACATTCCCTTGACTTGATTCTGTGGAGTCTTTCTCGTTTGCCATCTTGAAGATCTTGAAGAAGAGTAGATAACTTCTTACGATTGTTGGACAATTGTGTAGGCTTCTCAAGAACTTAACTAGAAACTTAACAGAAAAGATAACGGAGATTGGAAACAAAAGAATTCAAGTCGAGTCTTGTATTTAATACAATCTCCGTAAGAAGTTATTGCCCCGCACAGGTGCTTACGGTTTATATGGCAATCTTCTAGTAAGATAAAACGACTTATAAGTAAATGATAGGAGCACTCCAAATCAAATACTCTAGCGAACAACACAATGTTTGGAACTTTGGACTTTGAAGGATTTAATGCAACAATATGCAATGATTTGGGTATGTTAATCTATCTTACTAGAGGGTAGGGAGACTCAAATGACTGTGTATGTAAATTGAAATTCGGAGGGGAAGTATATAAAGAGAGTCAAAGGGTTTGGTGGCTTTTCCCTTGAAAAGTCACAACTTTTCGGGTATAACAGCATTTGCACGGCCGTGTCCAATGAACTGCACGGTCGAGTTCATGGCTCAGCACGGTCGAGTGGCAAGGCAAGGCACGGTGCACGGCCGTGTCCTAGACACTTGCACGGCCGTGCAGAAGCTTCTTCAGCCTGCTCGTCAGCCCTTTAGCCACAACAAGTCCACACCAATTTTGGGACCAACCCAAAACACACTTTGACCCAATATTTAAGTTACAAATCATTTGTCATTAATTTCTCATTCACACGGAAATGGTTTTGAGACATTAAATGAGTTATATATAATCTACAACAAATGTAGATTACCATTTGTAACTAGTTCCGTTAAACACATAACGAACTTCCGTTAGAAATCTAGGTCAACGTTAAGTCAAACTTAACTTTCCGTTACCCATTTCCAACATCTACATCAATTCAAGTCAAATAAGGACTCTCTAACAGATATAATCCTCCTAGGATTATACCTTATCTCTTTACAGTCCTAATTTAACATGGATTCTGTCAATCCATCATTATAAATACAAGCCATAATTTTCATATTCTGGACGTTACTTTTATATTCCGAAATTCTGTCAAATTAGTTTCTCACTCTACAAATCGTGAACTTACTCTCACGCCGGATGGCCTTCGCCGGTGAAGCTCCGGCTTAGTTTACGTGTTTTGTCTTATTTTCAGGCTAAGCAATTGTCGGAGCATACTGATCGCTTGGATTTGGGCTGATTCGACATTTTGGCATCATCAAAAAACAATAGTGAACATGACTAAAATAACTGTGAACTTAACAATTATGACAAATAGTCTTATAAAATAGTAAAATTAAAGGCCATAAAAGACTTGAAAAACAATTGTGAACATAACTAAAAATAATAGTTAACCTAACAAATATGTCAAATAATTTTATAAAATATCAAAATAGAGACCATAAAAAAATAAAAATAATTGTGAACTTAACAAAAAACAACTATGAAATTAACAAATATATCAAATAATCTAAAAATAACAAAAATATTGGCCATTAAAGGCTTAAAACAATTGTGAACTTAAATAAAAATAAATGTGAATTTAACTAAAAAACAAATTATGTTAAACAATCTCATAAATTAGCAAAATAGAGGTTATTAAAGATTAAGAACAACTGTGAACTTATATAAAAACTATTGCGAATTAAGTAAATCAAAGACATTATCATACAAAAATTATGAACTTGGTTATAACAAATGTGAACTTCTCTTATTTGTCCCTAAAAATGTGAAGAAAAATATGTGATTTTTTCAAATATAACAGTGAACTTGGAACAATTATGAACTTTTCATAAAATCTCTAGATTATATATTGATGCTAATAATTTTATTCGTTTTGACGATACGAACACAACAGTGATTTTAGTTTTTTTTTTTTTTTTAACTTATGAATTTTAAGACATTTCAATTTTAAGTTTTGGGGGGAAAAATAAAGAAAGAACGAGAAAGTGGAGAGAGAAAAGCGCAAAAAGGGAGTAAGGAACGTACTTCACGCGTATCACGTCATTAAATGAGTGGCACATGTGTAATTTTTTCTAATTTAATTGGGACATGCTTGTCCACCCTACATTAGAGAACATGGTGATCGATTTCAAAATTATGTTTCCTTGGTGGTTGTTTGCTTTATTTGCATTAGGACGAAGGATTATATGGAAATCATCCCTTTAAGTATCCATTTAAAAATGTGCAGATTCAAAATATTTTTTTAATACTTTTTTATTTATGAAAATCATTTATTATACTAACAATAACTATCAACTTACTATTTTCTACTCCATATTTTCTACTCCACTTTGTCTTTTTTACCTTATTTTTTCCTTTACAACACTTAATTCATTACACGTTCTTTTTAATTTTCGTATAAAATCAATTGTGAGACAGAAAAAATATACTCATTCCATCCAATTCGAAAAGACACAAATTTCAAGTTTTGGGTGTCATATTTAAAAAGACACATTCCCAATACGATTTTTTTTTAATACTTCTTTATTTGTAAGACTCACTTGTCATGCTTACAATAACTATTCACTAACTATTACCCACGTCACTTTTTCTCTCATAAATCTCTTTTCATACTCATAACACTTGTTCAAATATATAATCTCCTTAATTCTCGTTTAAAATCAACTGTGTGCTTGTGCTTTTTCGAGATTTAGATCGAAGGAGTATTTGTGTATGAGTAAGTTTTAGGAAAAATCTGTTTCTCCATAAGTTATAAAAAATTCATTTTCATTTTTAAAAATATCATGTTTAGACCTTAAAACATTGAGTTTAGACCTTAAAATACCTAAAAAATAAAATAGTGAGTTTAGACAATAAAACAGTAAGTTTAAATTTAAAAAATAAAATAACAAATTTAGACCTTAAAATAATAAATTTTAGATTTAAAACACCAATTAAGTTAATATTTTTAAAAACAGAATTTTTTATAAGAGAAACATGCTTTCCTCAAAGCCATTTGGCTTTGTGGGCTTTATTAATTTGACTGCGGAGATCTTGATTTTCAGTCTTATCATTTCCAAAATTGTTTGCATCTGACTTTTTCATACAAGGATATACATAAATACACGGCCCCTTCCTCTCCCTCAAAATACACGGCCAACGCAATTTACCAAATTACCCATTTATATATAATTTTTTTTTTTTTCATTTCAAATTCAATCAAACACAAAACACAGGCTCTTCCTCTCCCTCGCTCTCTCTCTCTCAGTACACACCACGACGACGAAGAATGGCTCGAGTAAAAATTCCGGCCGTCCCTGCTGGAGCTTCCGCCGCCGCTACCACCACTGCCATCGCCGCCGCCTCCACTTCTACCACCTTGCCCGTGAAGAAGGTAATGCAATTTGAACGTAATTTAAACCTAATTTTACATTCCCAATGTCTAATTTTTGCTTGATTGATTCAATTGATTTGGACGTCTTTCATGAACTGGTTTCTTCAATTGATTTCGACGTTCTTTCTTTGATAATAACCAAACTGGAGAGATTCTCGTGTAAACTCACATGAGATGCATCTCGTGTGAGTTCACACGAGATTATTCTCGTGTGAGTTCACACGAGATGCATCTCGTGTGAGTTCACACGAGATTCTTCTCGTGTGAGTTCACACGAGATTCTTCTCGTGTGAGTTCACACGAGATGAATCTCGTGTGAGTTCACACGAGAAGTGCCCAGTGTCCAATCTTTTACTTTGCATCGTTCATAGTCAGTTATAAATGCTAAATAGCTAATTTATTGTATCTTATTTGATTTTTTGTAGGCACGTGAACGTATGACCGCGTCCAATAGAAAGAGGAAGGCCGAGACGGCAGCTACGGTAGATAAACACAGCAAAAGTATACATGATAGGACTATCGTGCGTGGGGCTGATCTTGAGACCGAGCGGGCGGCCGAGCAGATCGATGATATTGATTCTGATGATAGTGATGAGGAGGATGTAGGAGGTGATGAGGCATCCACTGATTCTGGTGATAGTGGTGAGGAGGATGAGGAGGAGGAGGGGAGGGATGATGTTGATGATGATGAGGAGGAGGAGGAGGGGGGGATGATGCTGATGATGAGGAGGAGGAGGAGGAGGAGATACATGATGTTAGACCTTTGAGGCATGGGAGGAGGGGGGAGGGATGTGGCTAGAGGGCGAGGGGACGGGAGGAGGCAGGGTGCGGGTGAGGAGGAGCCACCATCATGGCAGATTCAGAGTGACCCAGGTGGCGGCCCAGAGAATGTTTCACTTATATACGGGTTTGGTGATCACAGAGCCCGAGAGATTTGGAGGGACGCCACTAGTGAGTCAGTGGTGACTTTTCATACGAGACTGCAGCATCTGCAAAAGTAAGATAATCATTTATGTGAATTTATTAAAATCTTGAAGTTGTTTGGCACACACTCTAAATATTCCATTAATTATACATCTCGTACTTTTCTCGATCTCGAGTATTGATTATATTTTTTGTTTGGAATAAATTGTGTTCAAGCGCTTCGATCTGGAGGCTCCGATAGAGCTGGGTGACCCTCGTTGATGCATCGGGCATCCAGCACTGCATGATGCCACCATTCAGAGGCCTAACCATGCGGCGATGACGGCATTTTGGAACGGTGGTCTCCTGAGACTAACTCGTTCCACATGCCGTGGGGGGAGATGACCATTACGTTACACGACGTATCTCATATCCTGGGTATGTTGTTATATATTATCAATTTCAAGACTATATTAACTATCTACATTCATCTCTTGTACTAAAATGTGTTATTTCATCTTCAATTTACAGGTATCAGCTGTGTAGGTGCACCTGTTCGATATCCGGATCCAGTGCCTGACCTATCCGGCATCTCTAGACACCTCGTTTTGGGTGGCACTGGATACTTATTAAAGGATGTCCGGCGTCTCTTTTCTTCCCGTATACCGCACATGACTGATGCCCAGCGTGCTTCTGCGTATATCCTGCACCTCTTGGGTTCCACGATGTTCGTGGACAAGAGTCAGGATAAGGTGCCTGCAGCCTACCTTCCTTTATGCATGGATCTTGAGAGACTCCCCACTCTCTCCTGGGGATCAGCTACATTGGCTTATTTATACCGAGAGTTGGGGAAGGCGTCCAGATCCGGATGCAAGCAGATGGGTGGTTGTGCGACACTGCTAGAGGTACATCTTACTCTACTCACTTTCTTTTTACTCTGTCGACTCCCCCCCCTGTAATTACATGTTGCATTTGATTAGTATTTAATACTTTTTACATACATCTCAGGGGTGGATATACGAGTACTTCCCGGATTTCCGGCGACTTTCTGACCCGCACTGGCAAGAGGGCGAGAGCCCGTAGATGGTCACGTGCCGATGCACTGGTGGGAGGGCATTGGATCATCTAGTGCAGTATCGCCGCACTCTTGACAGGATGCATGTTGATAGGGTGAGTTATTCATATTAAAACTGTTTCAAATTGTTACACTCCCTCCGTTATTATGTAGACTCTGCCTAACAAAGTCTACTCACAGGTTGCTTGGACTCCTTATGGTATTGGAGCGGACTCGATTCTGCCGGTTTCACACTTCAGGGGGGTTATACGCTTTTGTGACATCACTGAGGCGTATATGCCTGATCGTGTTACCAGGCAGTTCGGGTACCCACAGCGGATCCCCAGACGGCCCCCCGTGACTCCCACGAGATGTATTTTGTCAAAGGGTCAGAAGGGATACCAAAAGGAGTATGGTGACGGAGATGATTTTTGGGACGGGTGGGTGTTGTTCGACATGCATGAGTTCAGGCCCGTTCCCCGATGGGGGCCACCACTAGATACTACATCTTCTCCCGTGACTGATGATTATATGGAGTGGTTTCTGGCTAGGAGTCATGTTCGGATATCTAATCCGATACACGATCCTCCCGTTGACATTCCACCTCCCCCACCTCCCCAAGTGATGTTCCACCGCAGCCTGGGGTTGCAGCGATCGCAGATCTCATACTTCCATTAGTGACAGATGCGAGTCTCCCCGAGTACGCCAGAGATATACTTAGACGGGCACACGAGGGTTTAGGTCGTCTCATGTAGGAGGTCGCATTTATGTATTGTTGATTATGGAGTTTTGGTATATTTGTAGTACTGATTATGGAGTTGGATTTATTTTCTGTAGGAAATGGATAGTTGTTGTTGTAATGGTATACTGATTGTATTGTTGTTGTTTATGGAGTTATGGATTTGTAGTACTGAATATGGAGTTATGGATTTGTTGCTGTTGTTTATTTGGTGTTGTTTATTTGGTATTGACAGATGCGAGTATGAAATGGATAGTTGTTGTTGTGTCTGATTGTGTTGTTCTTTGTTGTTTATTTGGTGTTGTTGTTTACTTGGTGCTGGTGCTGTTGCTGATGTGTCTCGTATGGATCCACACGAAACACATCTCGTGTAGATCCACACGAGACACATCTCGTGTAAATCCACACGAGATGTGTCTCGTGTGGATATACACGAGACACATCAGTAACAACAACAGCACCAAAGTCATACTGATGAAAAATTGTATACGAAATAAAAGTGTTAACAAGGATAAGCATATAATTCAAACATCCAAACATTCATAAAAGTGTTAACAAGGATAAGCATATAATTCAAAAACCATTACACATATACTATCCCCTACGTAATCTTTCTCTTCTTGCATCGGTATCCTGATCATAGAGTTTATTAAATGCTGCTATCCTATCTCGGTATTGGAGGATCAGTTGACTTGCGCTTGGATCACAGTGTTCCCTCCAAGTGTTCGGTGGTGGTGGAATTGGGTAATCATTGCCTGACATGTGCAGCTGCAAAAGTAATAACAGTTAAATACAACGAATTTAAGTAAGACACTTAAATATTACAAATATAGATGAGACAGTTAAGTATCATACCAATATAAAATGGTTTCTCACTTGTCCCACCACAACTGTGTTTATCGGTGGTCCTACTCCCGTGGTCACCTTTGGAAGACATAAGCCGCCGCTAGCCGAGTACGAAATGAATGCCACATTATACCTCGTGGCAATGATGTGCCCAAGATGGAAGGTCCATCCAATAAGTAGCGTCCGTCGGCCAGACATAGCAAGCAATCCTACGTAAGAGTTCATCTACATTTATCCAAGTTAGAACTCTTTGATAAAGGTCTTGGCGAGCATTCACCTCATGGTAACAGTCTGAGCGCACTTGAGCCCACATCTCCTCATCTCCGAATATCTGTGCTGCTACGGCTCTATAGCCACAATGTCCATCAGATGCCACATCTGTGATGCCTCCAATATATGGGATAATGAAAGGTGGAAAAGACCTCAAATACTTAGAGCTGTATATACTAGTGTGATTGGGCTGTCCATTTCCCTCTCCACGACCATGACCCTGATCCCGTCCTCGTCCTCGACCTCGCCCTCGACCTCGCCCTCGACCCCGTCCTCTCCCACGACCGGAAGCAGCTAGTGGTGGATGAGACGTAGGAGTACTAGCAGGGGTAGATGGTGTGGGTTCTGAAGCTGATTTCCATTTGTGCGTGGACTCCGAACTCGCTTGGGTTGATGCAATGAATGCAGATCTAGACCTGAAATAGGGCAAAGAAAAGAGTGAGAAGCATTCATACTATCAACATGCAAATCAAATACATCAAGAACTTAATTGAAATGTGAGCCACAAATGAATGAAGATCTATACCCTTTGCTAGTCGAGGATGGTGTAACGGGGACTCGAAAAAAGTTGTTAGTATGCTCCCAATCTGACGGTTCTCTGGAACTTCCGGTCCGGGGTTTATTCGCCTTTGAAATATGATCTGGCTCGTAAGCATCTCTTGTTTGGTGATTTAGCCCTTCTTCCATCGTTTTGAATAACTTTCTCCTTACCGGTTCAGGTGCTTTCTCAAATTTATTCAACATAGCTTGAAAATTGTCTTTATTTATTGAAGGCTCAGATGGAGGGTTGTCTACTTCAATATCCAACTTCTTCCAAAAATCATGAATCGAGGCCAGCTCAATCCGTCCCCCACAGTCCTCTATCCTTGCAATCTCGTGACTACATGGAAGTCCATGTGTTCGCCTGTAGTAACACCCGCAGGCATCCTCAGTGATGACATTACCCCCATTACGACCCCGCTTGATTTTCTGAAGTCGACCCCGCTCTTGTCTGATAATGCGCAAGGCTTCCGTTGACACTTTAGTCAATATGTTGTGATACAGATTACGGGTCCTCAAATCAATTGGAGTTCTGGTCTTTGATCTATTCATACCCTGTTTGATATTTTTTAGTTGGATATCGAAGATCTTATGAGCCTTTTTGAAGATTGTGTCAAAAGTAGAAGAAGCACTCCCCAATGCCTTCTTCAACCTGTTATGCTCACCCTCAGTCCTGTTTGTGGTATGGGTCCCAAAGTGTGGTAACACATCCGTGTGCATGGACAGAATATTCTGAGAGTATGGAGTAATCCATGTATCGCGGAGGTAATCCAATAATACAGGATAAGATATGAAACGGTCACAAAGCCCTTGCCAACGTTCGTCCCATTCGCCGGAGGTAGGGGCAGAGATTGCATAATTGAAACTCCTCATGAATGATTCTGCCAAATCCTCGCTACCTGTAATTTAAGTAATTATATATATTATAAACAAAGAAAATCAATAAATAAGTAAATAAGTAAATAAATAAATACCTGTATGACTCAACCCATGCCTTCTAACATTGACTTCGATATGCCTCCGACACAAGAAGTGTGCGGTGTCGGGAAAAACTGTACGGAGAGCGCTGATAAAACCCAATTCACGATCAGTGACAAAAACTGTTGGCAACTGGGGAGGTGTAAACAGGCTGTGCAAATTGTCCAATGCCCATTTGTAATCATCCGCACTCTGATACTTGAGGAACGCATACGCTATTGTGAAATTATGCCCGGTGGAAGTAAATCCTACAAACTGCAAGAAGTACAGTCCATAGCAGTTGGTGTTGTAAGTGCAATCACCTTGTACAACATATGGAAAACAGTTTAGCATCTTCATTGCTAATGGGTGAGAGAAGAATATATCGCCGATCATGCCACTCTCAGCGTCTTCCCTCGTGTAGTATGTATATTCATGATCTACGAGTAATTTAAGGAATTGTTGTAGCGGGGTCCTTCCTTGTCGTTCTTTTTCTCTATATTTTGTGATGGCATTGCGGACGTGCATCGGAGTGCTCACATTCTTCTCATCGTTCATCTTTAACATTGCAACTATGTCATTTGGACGCAATGAACATTCACTTGCCCTACACACAACGTCATATTCGGCACCTGTCAATTTCCCGAGAGGAAAACCTTCCGGATACAAAGGAAAGTCATGATTATGCATACCATTCCTTACAACATAACCCCATAACCCATCATCCCTCCTTTCTTTGGCATATAGTTTAAAACTACACTCTCTCTTCTTGCTACTACTCTTCTTTATATTCTTAGATCTTCCTAGCTGTGATATCCACCAAAATGACATATTATCATCGCATAAGCTAGTTTATTTCCAATTCTATTCTTCGAGTTCTGTATAACAAGGTGTATATTTCGACGCCTCGCGATTTCCCGTACATGTGCAAGAAGCGCATCCCTGTTTGGAAATAATTCTGATGTCGTGAATTCATCATCGATATCCGGAAATGGACCCCGCAAAATACAGTACGCTTCCAGTTTCAAAGCTCCAGTAAGTATATATTTCGTGTATAAATACACGACATAGATCAGTACATCTCGTGTTAGTGTACACGATATGTAAGCAACTATGCCGTGTATTTTTACACGAAATTATCTCCGTCCAAGATGGAATTTTGATTTCGATTTTGATCACAATACAAAACAAAAGATTAAGAACTTACTTCATAGAAGCTTGGATCATTAAGACTTGGAGAATGTTGATGTGGAGGAGAATTTGGTGAGATTCCTTCTTCTTCATCAAGGACAAATTCTATATCATCAAGGTTAATATTTTCATAAGAATCCATGCTATGATCATAGAAGCTTGGATCATTGAAACTTGGAGAATGTTCATGTGGAGGATAATTTGGTGAGATTCCTTCTTCTTCATCAAGGACAAATTCTATATCATCAAGGTTAATATACTCATAAGAATCCATGCTATGATCATTGATTTTTGGAGAATGTTGGGGAGAATTTTGTGAGGAATCCATGCTATGAACTTAGAGATTGATTTTTTGAATAATAATGGGGTTTATGGTTTCTGTTCAGAATAGGTGTGTTTTAAGGAATTATAAACGGCGAATTCAACGCAGCTCGTTTTGAAGGGTTACAGGATTTTAAACCTCTCGTGTACATCAACACGAGATAGAAGCATATATTTCGTGTGTTTTTACACGAGATGTATAAATTATAAATGGCTGCCTATTTATTTTTTTTTAATTTTTTTCTACATTCTAAATGTCATTTAAAGTGTTTTTCATCTCTATGAAAATACTCAAAATCCAAATGGAAATTGAGTTACAAATATGTGCCATTATTTAGGGTTTTACGTGTCCCGATCTTGCCAAAAATGGTATACGGCTACCTCGTTTATTTTTTTTTAATTTTTTTCTAGATTCTAAATGACATTTAAAATGTTTTTCATCTACATGAGTTTCCTCAAAATCCAAATGGATATTGAGTTACAAATTTTTGCCATTATTTAGGGTTTTTAGGGTTTTACGTGTCCCGATCTTGTCAAAAATGGTATACGGCTACCTCGTTTATTTTTTTTTATTTTTTTCTAGAGTCTAAATGACATTTAAAGTGTTTTTCATCTACATGAGTTTTCTCAAAATCCAAATGGAGATTGAGTTACAAATATTTGCCATTATTTAGGGTTTTTAGGGTTTTACGTGTCCCGATCTTGCCAAAAATGGTATACGCCTACCTCGTTTAATTTTTTTTAATTTTTTTATAGATTCTAAATGACATTTAAAATGTTTTTCATCTACATGAGTTTCCTCAAAATCCAAATGGATATTGAGTTACAAATTTTTGCCAATATTTAGGGTTTTACGTGTCCCGATCTTGTCAAAAATGGTATACGGCTACCTCGTTTATTTTTTTTTATGTTTTTATAGATTCTAAATGACATTTAAAGTGTTTTTCATCTACATGAGTTTCCTCAAAATCCAAATGGAGATTGAGTTACAAATATTTGCCATTATTTAGGGTTTTTAGGGTTTTACGTGTCCCGATCTTGCCAAAAATGGTATACGCCTACCTCGTTTAACTTTTTTTTATTTTTTTCTACATTCTAAATGACATTTAAAGTGTTTTTCATCTACATGAGTTTCCTCAAAATCCAAATGGATATTGAGTTACAAATTTTTGCCATTATTTAGGGTTTTTAGGGTTTTACGTGTCCCGATCTTGCCAAAAATGGTATACGGCTACCTCGTTTATTTTTTTTAATTTTTTTCTAGATTCTAAATGACATTTAAAATGTTTTTCATCTACATGAGTTTCCTCAAAATCCAAATGGATATTGAGTTACAAATTTTTGCCATTATTTAGGGTTTTTAGGGTTTTACGTGTCCCGATCTTGCCAAAAATGGTATAAGGCTACCTCGTTTATTTTTTTTTAATTTTTTTCTAGATTGTAAATGACATTTAAAATGTTTTTCATCTACATGAGTTTCCTCAAAATCCAAATGGATATTGAGTTACAAATTTTTGCCATTATTTAGGGTTTTTAGGGTTTTCTGTGTCCCGATCTTGCCAAAAATGGTATAAGGCTACCTCGTTTATTTTTTTTTTAATTTTTTTCTAGATTGTAAATGACATTTAAAATGTTTTTCATCTACATGAGTTTCCTCAAAATCCAAATGGATATTGAGTTACAAATTTTTGTCATTACTTAGGGTTTTTAGGGTTTTACGTGTCCCGATCTTGCCAAAAATGGTATACGGCTACCTCGTTTATTTTTTTTTAATTTTTTTCTAGATTCTAAATGACATTTAAAGTGTTTTTCATCAACATGAGTTTCCTCAAAATCCAAATGGAGATTGAGTTACAAATATTTGCCATTATTTAGGGTTTTTAGGGTTTTACGTGTCCCGATCTTGCCAAAAATGGTATACGGCTACCTCGTTTATTTTTTTTAATTTTTTTCTAGATTCTAAATGACATTTAAAGTGTTTTTCATCTACATGAGTTTCCTCAAAATCCAAATGGATATTGAGTTACAAATTTTTGCCATTATTTAGGGTTTTTTGGGTTTTCTGTGTCCCGATCTTGCCAAAAATGGTATACGCCTACCTCGTTTATTATTTTTTTTTTTCTAGATTCTAAATGACATTTAAAATGTTTTTCATCTACATGAGTTTCCTCAAAATCCAAATGGAGATTGAGTTACAAATATTTGCCATTATTTAGGGTTTTTAGGGTTTTCTGTGTCCCGATCTTGCCAAAAATGGTATACTCCTACCTCGTTTAATTTTTTTTAATTTTTTTATAGATTCTAAATGACATTTAAAATATTTTTCATCTACATGAGTTTCCTCAAAATCCAAATGGATATTGAGTTACAAATTTTTGCCATTATTTAGGGTTTTTAGGGTTTTACGTGTCCCGATCTTGTCAAAAATGGTATACGGCTACCTCGTTTAATTTTTTATTTTTTTATAGATTCTAAATGACATTTAAAGTGTTTTTCATCTACATGAGTTTCCTCAAAATCCAAATGGAGATTGAGTTACAAATATTTGCCATTATTTAGGGTTTTTAGGATTTTACGTGTCCCGATCTTGCCAAAAATGGTATACGCCTACCTCGTTTAACTTTTTTTTTATTTTTTTCTACATTCTAAATGACATTTAAAGTGTTTTTCATCTACATGAGTTTCCTCAAAATCCAAATGGATATTGAGTTACAAATTTTTGCCATTATTTAGGGTTTTTAGGGTTTTACGTGTCCCGATCTTGCCAAAAATGGTATACGGCTACCTCGTTTATTTTTTTTAATTTTTTTCTAGATTCTAAATGACATTTAAAATGTTTTTCATCTACATGAGTTTCCTCAAAATCCAAATGGATATTGAGTTACAAATTTTTGCCATTATTTAGGGTTTTTAGGGTTTTCTGTGTCCCGATCTTGCCAAAAATGGTATAAGGCTACCTCGTTTAATTTTTTTTAATTTTTTTCTAGATTGTAAATGACATTTAAAATGTTTTTCATCTATATGAGTTTCCTCAAAATCCAAATGGATATTGAGTTACAAATTTTTGTCATTATTTAGGGTTTTTAGGGTTTTACGTGTCCCGATCTTGCCAAAAATGGTATACGGCTACCTCGTTTATTTTTTTTAATTTTTTTTCTAGATTCTAAATGACATTTAAAGTGTTTTTCATCTACATGAGTTTTCTCAAAATCCAAATGGAGATTGAGTTACAAATATTTGCCATTATTTAGGATTTTTAGGGTTTTACGTGTCCCGATCTTGCCAAAAATGGTATACGGCTACCTCGTTTATTTTTTTTTAATTTTTTTCTAGATTCTAAATGACATTTAAAGTGTTTTTCATCTACATGAGTTTCCTCAAAATCCAAATGGATATTGAGTTACAAATTTTTGCCATTATTTAGGGTTTTTAGGGTTTTACGTGTCCCGATCTTGCCAAAAATGGTATACGCCTACCTCGTTTATTTTTTTTTAATTTTTTTCTAGATTCTAAATGACATTTAAAATGTTTTTCATCTACATGAGTTTCCTCAAAATCCAAATGGAGATTGAGTTACAAATATTTGCCATTATTTAGGGTTTTTAGGGTTTTACGTGTCCCGATCTTGCCAAAAATGGTATACGGCTACCTCGTTTATTTTTTTTTAATTTTTTTCTAGATTCTAAATGACATTTAAAGTGTTTTTCATCTACATGAGTTTCCTCAAAATCCAAATGGATATTGAGTTACAAATTTTTGCCATTATTTAGGGTTTTTAGGGTTTTCTGTGTCCCGATCTTGCCAAAAATGGTATACGCCTACCTCGTTTAATTTTTTTTAATTTTTTTATAGATTCTAAATGACATTTAAAATGTTTTTCATCTACATGAGTTTTCTCAAAATCCAAATGGAGATTGAGTTACAAATTTTTGCCATTTTTTAGGGTTTTTAGGGTTTTCTGTGTCCCGATCTTGCCAAAAATGGTATACGCCTACCTCGTTTAATTTTTTTTATTTTTTTCTAGATTATAAATGACATTTAAAATGTTTTTAATCTACATGAGTTTCCTCAAAATCCAAATGGATATTGAGTTACAAATTTTTGCCATTATTTAGGATTTTTAGGGTTTTCTGTGTCCCGATCTTGCCAAAAATGGTATAAGGCTACCTCGTTTAATTTTTTTTAATTTTTTTCTAGATTCTAAATGACATTTAAAATGTTTTTCATCTAAATGAGTTTCCTCAAAATCCAAATGGATATTGAGTTACAAATTTTTGCCATTTTTTAGGGTTTTTAGGGTTTTCTGTGTCCCGATCTTGCCAAAAATGGTATACGCCTACCTCGTTTAATTTTTTTTTATTTTTTTCTAGATTCTAAATGACATTTAAAATGTTTTTCATCTACATGAGTTTCCTCAAAATCCAAATGGAGATTGAGTTACAAATATTTGCCATTATTTAGGGTTTTTAGGGTTTTACGTGTCCCGATCTTGCCAAAAATGGTATACGGCTACCTCATTTATTTATTTTTAATTTTTTTCTACATTCTAGATGACATTTAAAGTGTTTTTTATCTACATGAGATTCCTCAAAATCCAAATGGAGATTGAGTTACAAATATTTGCCAATTAAAGGGTTTTATGTGTCTCGTATGTATCCACACGAGACACATCTCGTGTTGATACACACGATATACATCTCGTGTATATCCACACGATACACATCTCGTGTGGATCCATGCGAGATGAGTGAAGAATTAGGCGAAACCCATTACCAAAACAAAGAACAACCATCATCATCATCAACACTAAACAACCGATTACCAAAACCTGAATATTCAATCAAATGAAAGGGCCCTTTTAATGGTGGACGGAGATAAATCTCGTGTAAAAGCACACGAGATTATTCTCGTGTGAGTTCACACGAGATAAACTGAAAAGAGAGTTCCTCTACTGGACGCATCAATGGCGTCACTAACAATTCCTTTAAAATCAGAACCTCCTTTTCCAACAATCAATGCTCCAATTACTTCAAACCCTTTCAACAAAAGTGTCCTCAAATCATCTGCACGGAAAAAATTCAACTAAATCAATCACAAACGCACAGGCAAACAAAGAAACAGATGATTGGGAGTTAGGGTTACCTGATTCTCTGACGAAATCGGGTGAAAAGGGGTCGGAGGGGTGGGTGTGAATGTACTTGAAGGTGGATATTAATGTGATGGGAGAGACGAAGGGAGAACCTATCAACCATTGGAGACCTTCTTCGTTGTTGATGATGATATCGTTCGCAGTGTCCATGGTGAACGATTGAAATTTTTCTGCGAGGTGTGTCGTCTTCCACTCGATGAATGTTATGTTTGATATAGTTTAACGTTATCTTTAACTGGATAATAATAAGGACTATTATTGGCATGATAGGATTCTTGTTGGGAAGAATGATAAATCAAGATGGAAATTTGTCCCTCGTAAAGAGAGATGTTTGCTAGGCCACTCGTAAGTAAGATTGATGATGTACATGGCCATGTCCGAATGAATTAATGTGATTAATGACATTCGATTGATCAATTTACTTGGTAACGAGAAAGCATTGAACAATATGAGTTGACGTGGACCATGACTCATGTTCATATAACATCGTGTGACAATGGGATTGTGATATGTTCTATGTAGGAAATCGAACTTGATATTATATTATTTGGGTAGGCATGATGGCTTGCTAGAGTCCGCTCATGTCTTATGAGGATCGATGTGATCGAACTCATTGCCAACATAATATAGTCCTATGGGGTCACACGCATCGAACAAATTATCAAAAATGGATATTATGGAATTTGGGCTGATGGGCGACCGCCCAGATGTTCCATGAGCGACCGCCCACAAGTCAATCGTTGACTTGGGTGACCGCACAAAGGGGTATGGGCGACCGCTCATGTGTTATTCGAAATTGTGCATCTAAGCACTGTACAGGTGGGCGACCGCCCAGGCCCTACGTGGCGACCGCCCACGTGGATTTTCGAATAAGATTTTAAGCTCTGTACAGGTAGGCGACCGCCCACGTCCCGTCTGGGCTGAAACGGATTTGAACTAGGGTTTTCAAAAGGGAACAATATTTATAAAGTATAAATACTACCCCTCTTCAGCCCTAGCAACCAAGTGACGTTTTGAGTTTATAGAAACACAAAATTGAGAGTTTTTCAATTGTGAATTGAGAAATCAAAAACACCAATTCCATATTTCTTTATTAATTGAAAGGAGTTTCAATCAAAGGATCTAGCAATCCACCTAGAACTGTTCTAGGGTTCGTTCAACGCGTGGATACACATAGAGGATCATCGCAATTTAAGATCTAAAGTTCGTGATTCAAGGTTCTTTCATCAAGGATTCGTAAGATCATCAATCCTGGAGTTGAAACGCGTTTATCAACGACAAAGGGCATCAAGGTTGGTATTTCTATTTCATCTTTCTTAATTAATCATCTAGAATGGATCCTTGGCTCCGGGTTTTCGAGTTAATTTGCATTATTCCGCTGCGCATGGACCCTCGAAACCCAACAAGGCTCAACAAGCAAATATAAATGCCCCAACTGTAAGGGCCGAAGAGACCTCCCTCGTATGCCGAGATCGCCTCCATAGAAGACGAGGTGCCTCCCTCGGCTTCATGTTGTCATAACGGGCTCCACTTATTTCTTATTCCTTTCCCGGCTCATCATGGACCGAGACGGCCATGTATGACGAGGAGAGGAAAGTTTGCACCTCGGCATATCTTCATATGACGAGGAGATAAATTCATTCATCTCGTATTATCTTCATATCGGCGTACCCTCATATTACGAGGAAAGGAATTCATTCACCTCGGCTTACATGCAAGTGACGAGATGATGAATTCATTCACCTCGGCTTTCCGGCAAGCTGTCTTAGCAATCTAATTTAAACAAGGATTAAGCAATTATAATCCAATCAGGATTGTACCCATCTACATCAATTCAAGTCAAATAAGGACTCTCTAACAGATATAATCCTCCTAGGATTATACCTTATCTCTTTACAGTCCTAATTTAACATGGATTCTGTCAATCCATCATTATAAATACAAGCCATAATTTCCATATTCTGGACGTTACTTTTATATTCCGAAATTCTGTCAAATTAGTTTCTCACTCTACAAATCGTGAACTTACTCTCACGCCGGATGGCCTTCGCCGGTGAAGCTCCGGCTTAGTTTACGTGTTTTGTCTTATTTTCAGGCTAAGCAATTGTCGGAGCATACTGATCGCTTGGATTTGGGCTGATTCGACATTTTGGCATCATCAAAAAACAATAGTGAACATGACTAAAATAACTGTGAACTTAACAATTATGACAAATAGTCTTATAAAATAGTAAAATTAAAGGCCATAAAAGACTTGAAAAACAATTGTGAACATAACTAAAAATAATAGTTAACCTAACAAATATGTCAAATAATTTTATAAAATATCAAAATAGAGACCATAAAAAAATAAAAATAATTGTGAACTTAACAAAAAACAACTATGAAATTAACAAATATATCAAATAATCTAAAAATAACAAAAATATTGGCCATTAAAGGCTTAAAACAATTGTGAACTTAAATAAAAATAAATGTGAATTTAACTAAAAAACAAATTATGTTAAACAATCTCATAAATTAGCAAAATAGAGGTTATTAAAGATTAAGAACAACTGTGAACTTATATAAAAACTATTGCGAATTAAGTAAATCAAAGACATTATCATACAAAAATTATGAACTTGGTTATAACAAATGTGAACTTCTCTTATTTGTCCCTAAAAATGTGAAGAAAAATATGTGATTTTTTCAAATATAACAGTGAACTTGGAACAATTATGAACTTTTCATAAAATCTCTAGATTATATATTGATGCTAATAATTTTATTCGTTTTGACGATACGAACACAACAGTGATTTTAGTTTTTTTTTTTTTTTTAACTTATGAATTTTAAGACATTTCAATTTTAAGTTTTGGGGGGAAAAATAAAGAAAGAACGAGAAAGTGGAGAGAGAAAAGCGCAAAAAGGGAGTAAGGAACGTACTTCACACGTATCACGTCATTAAATGAGTGGCACATGTGTAATTTTTTCTAATTTAATTGGGACATGCTTGTCCACCCTACATTAGAGAACATGGTGATCGATTTCAAAATTATGTTTCCTTGGTGGTTGTTTGCTTTATTTGCATTAGGACGAAGGATTATATGGAAATCATCCCTTTAAGTATCCATTTAAAAATGTGCAGATTCAAAATATTTTTTTAATACTTTTTTATTTATGAAAATCATTTATTATACTAACAATAACTATCAACTTACTATTTTCTACTCCATATTTTCTACTCCACTTTGTCTTTTTTACCTTATTTTTTCCTTTACAACACTTAATTCATTACACGTTCTTTTTAATTTTCGTATAAAATCAATTGTGAGACAGAAAAAATATACTCATTCCATCCAATTCGAAAAGACACAAATTTCAAGTTTTGGGTGTCATATTTAAAAAGACACATTCCCAATACGATTTTTTTTTAATACTTCTTTATTTGTAAGACTCACTTGTCATGCTTACAATAACTATTCACTAACTATTACCCACGTCACTTTTTCTCTCATAAATCTCTTTTCATACTCATAACACTTGTTCAAATATATAATCTCCTTAATTCTCGTTTAAAATCAACTGTGTGCTTGTGCTTTTTCGAGATTTAGATCGAAGGAGTATTTGTGTATGAGTAAGTTTTAGGAAAAATCTGTTTCTCCATAAGTTATAAAAAATTCATTTTCATTTTTAAAAATATCATGTTTAGACCTTAAAACATTGAGTTTAGACCTTAAAATACCTAAAAAATAAAATAGTGAGTTTAGACAATAAAACAGTAAGTTTAAATTTAAAAAATAAAATAACAAATTTAGACCTTAAAATAATAAATTTTAGATTTAAAACACCAATTAAGTTAATATTTTTAAAAACAGAATTTTTTATAAGAGAAACATGCTTTCCTCAAAGCCATTTGGCTTTAGGGATGGCAACGGGGCGGGTTCGGGACGGGTTCTTCATTTTCCAAACCCGCCCCTATAGTCATCTATCCTTTCCCGAACCCGCCCCGCCCCGTTACTTGCATACCCGAGCCCGCCCCGCCCCGCCCCGATAGTTAACCAAACCCAATCCCTCGTTCAAAAGGGACAAAGAAAGGCACATGATGCTATGCTGGTAACCCTTGCCCCTAAAATTGGCCTGAGTAGCAAAATACGTATACTCTGTTCTGACAAAACTAAATACAAGACTTTCAAAGTTCAAATTCAAACTTCAGTAGGCAGCTTACATGCATTTTTTTTATTCTACATGAGATAGGATTTCAAGCATGGAATAGTTGAGATAAAAAAGGTCTAAGCAATGGCGCGGAACATTTACTAAGCAAGCATATGGGTGATAACCCTGCCTTACTTTGTGGTGTAGGAGATAGTTATGTACTCATGATGATTAAGTAAGAATCACATGCCCTGAAAGTTTGAACAACCCAACAATTTAAACAGAACAGAAACAAAGCAGGAAAACAACCAAAATGAAAGTTTGAACATATTTGGAGATATTACAGTCAGAACATAAACATTGTTTGGTTACAAGTTACAACTCTTAGTCAGGTAAGGGTATTTTTGTAATTTCCTAGCTAATCGGGGCGGGTTCGGGGCGGGCGGGGTAAACCCGAACCCTATAAAAACCCGGCGGGTTTTCAATTTTGAATCTCAAACCCGGCCTATTAGGATCGGGTCTTTTCGGGTTCAGGTCGGATTTCGGGTATTTGCCATCCCTATTTGGCTTTGTGGGCTTTATTAATTTGACTGCGGAGATCTTGATTTTCAGTCTTATCATTTCCAAAATTGTTTGCATCTGACTTTTTCATACAAACAGAAAACGACAAAACAAGAAACTAAAAATAAACTGAAAATGAAAAAAAACAAGAAACAAAAAAAAGCAACGTGCTTTGGGAAACCCAAAACGGCTTTTACCCAACTAGCCAATCCCATCCCTTTATTTTATTTTTCACACACAAAACTGCAGTCCCATTCTCCCAGTTGTGGATGAGAAGAACCTTCCCACCGTATACTTTTTTTTTTCCTTTTCCCCCATTTTCCTTGCAATTTTTCAATCTCGATTCAATTCGGATTCCTGTGTTTTAGGTTTCTCCACCGGTGATTCGAATCGGCGATGGTGAATACGGTCGACGGTGACGGAGGAAGTAGTTGTAATATGGAGAACGAGTTCATTCGGAGACACCACTGGCGTGAGGTTAGGGAGAATCAGTGTACTTCGTCTCTCGTTAAGCACATCAAGGCCCCCGTTCATCTAGTGAGTTAAATTTGCTTTATCGCTGAATGTTTTGATCGAGTTGATCAATTTTTCTTTTGGTTAAAACGGATCTATTGAGTGCGATTTTTTTTTAATAAGATATTAGGTTATAATTAAAATGTTTAATTACTGTGTTTTTGCTTGCTTTTGTTTGCGAATTTGTTTTTTTTCTTGCGTTTTGCTACATGTTTGGTGAGCAAAGTTTGTTTGACTACAATTTTGGCCTGATGTTGTTCTTCATTTTCAGCTTTAGCTTAGTGTGCACATTATATGTTCTTGTTTAATTTCATGAGAAGCCTGGTTCAAAGGAGGATTTCGTAAATGAAAATTGAATTCACGGATCCCTAGGTCAGGATAAGTAGCTAACCTACTAGGTTGTTTGACTGGTGCTTTTGTTTGAGATCAGTTGATGAAGTATTTAAATGAGGCTTGAACAAATTGAGCTCTACTCCATAAACTCAGCTCAGAAATGCTTTTTTTTTTTGTAATGAGAATGTCTAGCTTCTTGAGGTAGTTCAATTGAAACTTGTCTTCAAATCTACTCGAGAACTAACGAAGCAAGCTTGAACAATTTTTCTTGTTTGGCAGCGTTATCAAAGCAAAGGTTGATATTGAAGTGTTCTCTTCAGTTTAGTTTGTTTGCAGCCGTACATACCCTTTTACAATAGGATTCTAGCCAAGCTCGAATACATTTTTCTAGCTCGGAAATGTTATCAGACTGAGGGACAGCTGTATAGTTCTGTTCAATTACTGAATTTTGCAGCCTACAAAGCCCTTTGCATAGGATTCTGTCCGTGACACTGGAAATCATTGTCAATTGTACTTGAGGCATACTATTTTCTTCCATAACGGTGTGCCATATGACGTTCTAAGCACATGTTAGCCTTTTTTTCATCCGAAATGTGTGAAATTTTGCAACTACGTATATCAACTAGTTTAAAAAATGAGTAGTATATCAAATTTCAGAAAGCCTCTTTACATTATGACTCCCTCAAAGTTGTTTTGAAGAATAAGTATAATGTTAGCTTTGTATTCCTTAAAGCAACTTGTCTGGAAATGTGGAGCACGTCCAACACCGTTTAAGAGGCATTAACAAGGATCTAATGAATTATTGCTTTTCTGAAATTCTATTATACCTGTCAATTTTATTTGAAATTCATTTTTTATACATCCATGCAAGTTTTTTTAAACTTTCAGTTTCAGGTTATGATTGCAATCATTGCTTCTTTTGTTATTGCTTTTACTGTAAAATTACTTTTGCTATGAGGGATAGTTAGGTGGAGACTTGGTAGGTGCCTTGGTGTATATATTTGCAATATGTTTTTTTTCCTCGCGTTACCTATAATTTTGACATTGTACAGTATACTGATTGCTTTTCTTATGAAATCAGGATACTGGTATATAATATTTATTCGGAGAAGAAATCTCTAATAAACAATCATCATTATAAAGTGAGTCTTTACATGTGCTTTGGCCACATTTCAGACATGAAGTTTATATCTGAAATTGAAATTCATTACAATAATAAATTGAATTTTAAAATATCCAGCAAGTATTTTTAAAAGAGCACATTTTTATTCCTCTTATCATTATGGTGTTACTTTTTGTATTTAATCAACCGCCTTGGAAAAAAGTTAATCACATAAGACCATTGTTCAAGAGAGCAATCTAAGGACTTGATGGGTACTTGACTTTCGATTAAATGAGATTTTCTTTGTACTTTAATGCTGCTGTTACTCTCTAGAGATTTCTTCAGGGAAAATAAATAAGAGAGTTCAGAATTTTAAATTCTTCAGCTGGGAAGAGTATTATTACAATATTTGTGAAAGTGAAAGGAGCCAAATTTCAAAACTAAAGTAGTTGTGAACATCGATTCATGCAGGCAACTCAATAAGTTAGAACAAGGCAAAGGTTGACTTTAGTTGAATTTTGCTCTCTCTCCCTCCTCTTCTTTTATAGCAGTCTCATAAAGTAAACAATGCTACGTAATATTCCTTTTACGGGAAGTCCATGGATTAAATACAAGTTACAACGTCAATGATTTAATTCATTATTTTGGTGTTTTTGTAAAAGTTCTTAGAAGTTGTCTATGTTTTATTGATCCACAATATGTCTGCATTGTTGGAATGTGTTTAAGGTATGGTCTTTGGTAAGAAGGTTTGATGAACCCCAGAAGTACAAGCCCTTTGTAAGTGGGTGCAATGTGCAAGGTGGCCTCAAGATTGGAAGTGTTCGAGAAGTGAATGTTAGGTCGGGACTTCCAGCTACTACCAGCACTGAGAGATTGGAGCTACTCAATGATGAGGAGCACATCTTAGGCATGAAAATAGTGGGTGGAGATCACAGGCTTAGGGTAAAGAATCTTCTCTGCCTCTCTCTCTCTCTCTCTCTCACACACACACACACGCACACTGACGCATGAACAATTTTATCATTATACTGTATTAATAACATGTGTATGTAAATTGATTTGATCCTCCACTTTGCAGAACTATTCTTCAGTCGTAACTCTTCATCCAGAGATCGTTGATGGAAGACCAGGGACAATGGTTATTGAATCTTTTGTGGTGGACGTGCCAGAGGGAAACACAAAAGATGAAACATGCTACTTTGTTGAGGCCCTAATCAAGTGCAACCTAAAGTCTTTGGCTGATGTATCAGAACGCTTGGCTGTCCAAGATCGAACAGAATCAATCGTTCAAATTTGATTTGGCTAATCCGTGGTAGCAGAGTTGAGAATCAACGGTCCAGAGGTTATATGGGTTTGTGGGTCTGTAGTAGCAGAGTGGAGGATTAAATCACTATGCAATTAAGTTTGGTTTACTGTGACGCTACTTCATTTCTCTCCTGTTCAAGGTACGTGACGAAATGTGTTTATAAGCTCATTTTTCTTAAACCCCCGCCTCCGTCCTCTGTAAACAGAATTAGTAAAGTCAATGCTGTCATTGGGGCTTCCAATAAAACTTTTTGCTGTGAATATTTATCTGCTGTTTAGAAACATGAACTTACTTTTGTGTATTTTGTTTAAAGATGTTGTGCATTTTCCACATTCTTCTGTCTATCGTCTTATGCTTGTAGTATATTTGTCCCAAGTAGATTTATAAATTAGTCATTGAGAACCAAGTGTATCATTTCAAGGGCAAGTGCCTCAACAAATACTACATTGATTAGCGTTATCAAGAGCATAGTTGAGCAGGCATTGATTGATCATTGGATTGTGCAATTGATCACACTTAAACCTTATCATGAATCTTTCTATATATCCCGTCCTATCCCATATATTGTAGCGGTCGATAATATCAGAATCCGAGAAATCGACCCAAACCGCTATGTGTGATTCGTTAAGACACATAAATCTCATATGTTGTAGTTGACTTGTCAATGCTATGTTAAGGAATACACCCTCCGTCCCCAACCCAAGTGCACAGTTTGACTTTTTTATGAAATTTGACCATACAATAGCGAGAAATTAGAACATTTTGATGAAATTTTAAAAGTTGTCCGAAGCAACTAGATACCCTAGATTCGCATAGGCAAGAATGTGACAATTTGACGTAGGTAAGCGAAATGAATAAAGGTAGAGATAGAGAGTTATTATAGGGTAGGGGCAATTGTTGTGGCAGGATAAATCATTAAATCTTGCTTAATGCATGCCTATACTATGCTATGAACCTGTCAATTGTGTGGGTTGAATTGAGTCGGGTCGAATTGTGATGGGTTAACGGGTTAAAACGGGTCAAATCGCTACAACCCGTTTAAGTTAATGTATCAAATGTATCAGGTCAAATTGACGGATTAAGACAGATCGATCCGTCTATTTTTTTCAGTATGGGTACCTTAAATTTATTTATTCTGGCTATTAGTGTTCGTAGGTTGAAACAGATTGATCCGTTAAGTTTAACGGGTTGCAACAGGTAACTTGTTTCAACCCCCAACTTAAGTGGATTGAATTGAGTTGGGTAATTAGTGAATTGGGTCGTGCGGGTTAGTGAATAACGGATCAAAATTGACAGCTTAACTATGATGGTCCTGTTAATGGAGTTATCTAAGAAACAATTTAAACATTTTGTACCCCTATTTCATTTAGACCCAAGAAGGGAGGGGAGAGGGTTGAACACGTTTATAGAGAATCAATCACATAATAGAGAAGAGGTAGACATGTAGTCATGCTATGCTTGTCGGCCAACGATATGTACGAGCTTTACTTCTGCTTTATTCTCAAGCTTTTATGTAGAGCTGTATAGCCCACTAAGTAGGTGTATCCTTAACTCTTAAGTAGAGTTATTATATGTTTGACAGGATTGTCAATGCAGTGTTACTGTACAGAAGTCAGGTGAAATGGAATTTCGAAATGCGGATCAGGCTGAATGACCACAGGCAAAGCAAAATGTCAAAAATAGTTCAAAATGTGAGTCGTTGAGATCAAAATGAACGAGCCCCAAATGTTATGATGATGCACGCAGCTCCGGGTCTGTGTCAAAAATACGGTATGGTGGTTGATAAAATCCAGTGGACTCAAAACTTTTGATTGGCCTGTAAAAATAGTTTCAATGCACAAGATTTTCTGAGCCCAAATAGCCATAGAGTGGGCCAGGAAGATTGAAATGGCAAACAAGCCTATATGAAGAAGCCGAACAAAGAACATCATACGCTACCCCCCCCAAACCAAATTTATCACATTATAATCTGCCCATTCCCCATTTTGATAAAAAAATGATATTATTTCATAATTAAAAAGGATATCTATAACAAATTTTAAATTGATTCAAAATAAAACTATGTAGATACATACTCTCAGTCCCATCACAAAAGACACAAAATGAGTTTTACACAAAAATTAAAGAAAAGTGTATAATAGAGAAAGTGTTGTAAGTATGAAAAGTGGGGTAGGAGAGAGAAAGTGAGGTAGGAAATAGTAATTGAATAGATGATACGTTTATGACAAGTGAATCATATGAATAAACAAGTATTAAAAACTTTTCTTTTCGGGCTTTTGCCTTTTGTGTAATGGGACACCAAAATGAGATTTTTGCGCATTTTGTAATGTAACTGATGAGCCCGGACAAGCTAGACCGAGCCCAAGCTCGGTCTGGTCCAAAGACCCAGTATGACGTGGCGTTTCCTAGACCGCCAGAGTCAAGAACGCGGACAAATAGGACCTCGAGGTCCAGACCGCGTTCCTCTCCTCATCGTCCCAGTCAAGACCGAAGGGATCCAGATCGCCAGCCTGGTGACCGCGGGAGTTGTGACCGACTCATCCATGCCCCCGTCAAATATCATTGACCGCGCCCAAGATGATTGACTGCGGTCTCTTGTCAGACTCCCGATTATCTCATCAGACTCCCAGCAGATATTAAAGATTATTGAGCAAGTTTACTTACTGGCTCTAACAGTACAGTAACCGGCTCACTCCCATCGCATTGAATGCGGCTTAGACAGACAGGCGCCTACTATCGCCATTAATGCGTCGCGCCAACTCTCCCAAATACACGGCTTCCGTCCCTATCAGCGACATCCCCTCTGACAGTGAATCTTCCTTCCCTGACAGAGCCAATCCGATACGGACACGTGTATCTGGTCAAAGACTATAAATAGAAGACCTTTGTCCCCTTAGACAAGATAAGTGCCAAATTGATATTGTAAGTCATATTATCCAAACCCTAAACACACAAACACTCCAAGACAATTCAAAGTCTTATTCTGGTTCTTATACTCTATAAGATATCTTATTCTTACACCCGAGGGCCTGAGTTGGAGTAACATCCAGCTTTGACCTTAACGGTGCTTCCTTGTGTTGTGTTATAGGTACGCATCAAATATATCCTGCCAGATATCCTACGAACCGCTTTGACCCCAAAAGCCCAGGCGTCATCAGTGGTTCCATTGCCGAGAACAATCATAATTTTTTTGTAAATTTTTGTGTCAAAACACCCGTCGTGTTCTAAACACTCGCTGTCAAAAAAGCCATTATTTTTCAGCCCTTTTTTCGACAAAATGTCTAAAACTCTTGAAAATGCCAGTCATTTGACAAGTCATTTGACAATCCATGAGGGTGACCAAGCTTCCCCTTCTAATTTCAATCCTGTTACGTCGAGCACCTCAGCCTTTCTCAGGTTGGGGGCCCGTTCTCAAAGCTTGAATAGCCTCTCCCCTGCTCAAAAGGGTTTAAAGAGGCTGGCGGAGGAAGCCAGAGCCGAAAAAGCCCTCTTAATTACTGGCCCAATAACTCCTATCAAAGCTCCAATCACCTCCCCAAATACTCATCTCACCCCCGAAATGATCCTCAAAAGACAGGAAACCCTGGCCGCAAGATCCAAACTGGTAGCTGAGGCCATGGCCATCAATGACGCTCAGTTGGATCTAGTCGAGCTGGAGGCAAACGACGGAATGCCCCTCCCAACAAGGTCCCAAAGGTTCTCCCAACGAGTCCCCGTCAACTCGCTTACTAGTCAAGCTAGAGGGACAAAGCGGGCAGAACCAACCCTCAACCGCGACCAGACAGCAAAGGAGAATGTTGTGGAAGCTTATGATAGCGAGGAGAGAGGGGAGGAGGCTCAATCCAATCACCGTGCGAAGCCCAAAGCCAGATCCGTGGCTTACGCCAGGGGGAAGGTCGTGACTCCACGGGCTAAGAAGCCAAGGGTGGATGACCAGAACCCAGAATTTATTAAATTCATGCACCAAATGTGGGAAACCCACCAGAAAACGGCCCAGAAGTGTGGCCGCACTATGGATGCATTCAGTGACAAAATTGTCCGGTCACCTATTCAGAAGGGGAAAACCCCCCATATGGAAACGTATGATGGCTCAAAAAATGCCAAGAGCCATATGGGGCGGTTTGAAGGGCAGATGGCCCTATTCTCTTCGGATGAAGCGGTGATGTGCAAAGCCTTGGCCGCAACATTCACGGGCAAAGCATTATCATGGATGCTGGCCTTCAAACCCAAGTCCATCAAAACCTACAATCAGTTCAGGCACCTCTTCCTAAACGCATTTGCTGGGGCAGGCGAGCCAGCCCAGCCTAAGACAGATGTGAGCACCCTAACTCGGGACCTAACGCGTGTCCCGAGCTTGAGAAGCCCAAACTAAGAAATCACATCTTAATTTTTAAAAACTTTTATTTCCCTTTAAAAGAAAACCAATTCTCAAACTTCCCATAAACAGAATCTACTGATAATATCTCCACTTGGAGGAAGTTCAATAACAATTTCAACAAACCACGATCTGATCAATTACATCGAAAACCCACAAATAACTTTGTTTTACAAAAGAGTAATACTTAATAAATACTCCCAGACAACCAACTCATATACTTAACCTGACAAGTCCCAAAAGCAAAAGTCCACACTCTGATCCCCGGCCTCACTGGTTCAGGTCACCTGTCTCAGCACAATCTAAAACAGTAAAAGGGAAGGGGTGAGAATAAATCTCAATAAGCTATTATGAATGCAGCAAGATGTCAAACAATATGCAACACATAGCATGGTCACACATAACACATTATGGAAGCGGTAAACACCTTACGTTACCTCATTTTACCTTTCCCGTCTGAACAATATGTCGTACAACGTGGGAGTAAAACTCCGCTCTTTGGTGAACTGCCCCCATGCACATTCACCGTTATAGGACTCATACCCCAGCGATCCATATACGAAAAGAAGATACTTATATGACCCTTATTCAGAGTATCATACAATATCGCCGCAACCTGTAAAGCTTTTGGCTTAATACAGAAGCATTCCACCTAACTCCATAAAATCACAGCTGACTGTAAGGCTTTTGGCTCAATACAGAAGCTAGCACTCCCACTCTGTGGACACAGAGGGGACGGTCACAGGTATGATGAACCTTGAATCACTTATAGAACAAATTCATAATTGATTGAATTCCATTATACCCCCGAATCACATATAATATAAACACGTTCAAGCACATAATAGATACTTGAAATAAAATCCTCCAAAGGGATAAGAATATAACAACATGGTAATGTATACTCATGTTAAATCAATACTATAGTGCAACATTCATTTAATACACTATGCATAAGACCATCAATGAATATGAATTCAAGTAAGGTAACAATATAACCAAATAATCCACACTTGGAATACAATATAACAATATGCCAAATAATCCACACTTGGGATATTAAGGTATCCACAAAATCAATAATTTCACAATTGGGATAACAATGCCACAATATGATACGTAAACATTTCTAACTAACGCAATAGTGTAACCTATAGCTTCAACACTATTCAAACTAACCACCAAGGATATGGGAGCAAGTAAGGTCACCATGTACCATAAACCATTCCTACGTAGTCATTACACACCCTTGAATAACCTTAATAAAAGTTCAAGATCAAATTCCCAAGTTTGAACCACTTTGATGAAGTTACGAATCAAGCTTATCAACCATCTTCCGAACAATATTTAAACTACTTCCACAATTCCATTTTGACCAAGGAAGATACCGTTGTATAGCTAAAATGTTCTACTACCATTATAGTTAAAGAGGGTCCAATTATATCCTAGTTTGAATAGGTTTCTATAGCTTGGAAAATTGTTCAGAAGTGCAGTGCAGGACACGACTGTGCTCTGTGGGCACGACTCGTGCCCATTGCATAATCCTCAGAATCAGTCGTCCCTCAATGGTCACGACTTGGGCTTACTCTGTCGCATGACTCGTCCATCCCTCAGGCACGACTCATGCCACAGGGCACGACTCGTGCCCTGAACCCAGAATTCAGATTTCCCCTGCCAACAACAACAACCAACATCCCATTTGACCATCTCCAATTTACTCTGTTTTTAAGGCATAAAAAGGGTTTACTAACTTCACTAAATTCATATCAACTCATTCAAATCCAAGTAAGATAAATCTAGATCACTTACAACTTGATTAACTCACCCATCACACTACCACATTTCATGTTTAACATTCTTATCTCTATTTTAATCATAACATCTTACTCTTTATCAACTCCTATGAACAACAACACCACATTTAGGTTATTAACCAACTTTTCCACTCCAAGAAAGTATTCCACTATACCAAACAACCATTATAACACACAATATCAACATTAAATATTTTATGAACAAGCTTGAAGGGAAGTTATAACAACTCACTTTCTACCCTAGTAAATTGGCCAACCCACATGAAATACCTACACTTAAACCATTAACATTTACAATTACTTTATATCACTCTTCCTTCAACTTAGACCACCATATTACAACCAAAATCAATTCAACCTTGACTAAACCATTTCAACTCAATTAACATTATTCAAAATACCAAAATCCCTTTCTTTCAACAAGATATTCAATAACACATAAAGTGAGCAATTATTAGAAGGAAGTCATAATAACTTACTTTAACCACACAAGATGAAATCACTATTTTCCGGGCTTGATGCGCTCCCCTCGCCGCCACGAACAAGAAAGTATAACCGGATCGTAAAATGGAAGGAAATTGAATTTACTATAATTTTTGGAAGGGAGGATCTTGGGGAGGAGTTTCCATGGAGGATTTTGAAGTGAGGAGGATGAAGGAGGATGATGGAGGAAGTAAGAAGAATATAAGGAGGGAATGGGGAGGTTAAGGGAGGAGGTGATGGGAAAAAGTGGGAAGTATGGCCTCCCATGCTTCCTCATATGACTAATGAAGGAAATAATTCAACTTTTTCACTTAAGCCTCTCAAAGTCTAAGGAAATACAACTACCACCTGCACTTCAAATCTTTACACAACACACCTTGACCACATATAATATTTTATTTATTCTCAATTATTATAACTTAACCACAACACTTTATATTTATTTTATTTAGCCCCTATATCATTAAAGTTAATTCATTTCCATCCTTACTTCCCATAAACAATTAAAAACATAAAATGAGTACATAAAGTTAACAATCAATATAAAATGCATATAATAGGATGCTAAAATGGTGCCTAGGGTTAGGATCGTTAGAACAGACCTGGTTCGAGTCAAGCAAGCTCCGACGGAGACCATGAAAAGCTACATCTCTCGGTTCAGAAAAGTGAGCGAGCAGATTGTAGATCTAGAAGAGGGTGACATCCGGCTTTGCTTTGAAGGCGGTCTCTCTTCCTCCTTCTTAAAAATGAACTTTGCCTCCAACAGACCTAAAAGCGTGGAGGAGATGTACGAGCGAGCCTCTGCTATTGCCTCGGCCGAGGAGCCAAATGAGGCCGCTCCTCGCGGCCCCACAAAGGAGTGAATCAGTCAAGTCCAGGAGACTGGCCAGGGATCTGCCCGCGGCAACAACCAAGGCAAAAACCGTAGCCGGGGGACGGACAAGCTCCGAAAAATAACGGAAGAGAATACCTACCAGCTGCGAAAAGATGGGAAGAGGTATACCTTGCTGCCAATAAGGGGGAGATTCAAAATCTAAAACTGTTAAGGCAAGGGGAAAGAGTTTACTTACATTGACGCATTCTGCCATTGAGTTTGCTGAGGTTGCGAAAGAATCTAGAGAAGTCCATGTGGTAGTTGTGAAACAAGTTTTGTTTTCAAAAGAAGAGAGGTCAACAATAGAGCATTCGGAGAAGGTCAGGCAATTGCTTAAAGATTTCAGCGATGTCATTTCGGAGGAGTTACCTAAAGGGCTTCTACCTATGAGAGACATTCAACATCATATTGATTTAGTACCTGGCGCGAGTTTACCAAATTTGCCTCACTACAGGATGAGTCCCAAGGAGAATGATATTCTGCGATTGCAAGTTGAGGATCTGCTCTCTAAGGGGTACATTCAAGAGAGTATGAGTCCTTGCGTAGTCCCTGCTTTATTGACTTCGAAGAAGGATGGAAGTTGGAGGATGTGTGTGGATAGCCGAGCCATTAACAAGATCACTGTAGGGTATAAGTTTCCTATACCCCGCTTAGATGACATGCTTGATATGTTACATGGTGCGCAATTTTTTTCAAAAATTGATCTCCGAAATGGGTATCATCAAATTCGGATCAGACCTGGAAATGAGTGGAAGGTGGCCTTCAAGACAAAGGAAGGGCTATATGAGTGGCTTGTAATGCCGTTTGGTCTCTCTAATGCTCCAAGTACTTTTATGAGACTTATGAATCAGGTATTCAAACCATTTATTGGTTGATTTGTAGTGTATACTGATGAGCCCGAATCAGCTAGACCGGGCCCAAGATCGGTCTGGTCCAAAAACCCAGTATGACGTGACGTTCCCTAGACCGCCGGAGTCAAGACCGCGGACAGATAGACCCCTAAGGTCAAAATCGCGTTCCTCTCATCATCCTCCTGCCCCAATCAGGAGAAATTCTGACCGTCAGCCTGGTGAACGCAGGAGTGGTGACCGCGGACATGGTGACCGCTCTATCACGCCCAAGATATTGACTGCGGACTCAAACCAGCCTCCCGGTTAAATACCAAGGCTTAGTGAGCAAGTTATCTTACTGGCTCTGACATGCAAGTAGCCGGCTCACTCCCATCGCATTCAATGCGGCTCAGACAGACGCCTACTATTGCATTTAATGCGTCGCACCGGATACACGGCTCACGTCCACATCAGCGACATCCCCTCTGTCAGTGAATCTTCCTTCCCTGACAGACCCAATCAGATGCGGACACATGTATGCGGTCAAAGGCTAAAGTGCCCCTTAGGGCTGACCTCATGACTTACGTCAGCGAGCAGCTCCCCATTGCCTATAAATAGAAGACCTTTGTCCCCTTGGACAAGGTAAGTTCCAAATATAGACTGTAAGTCATATTACTCTCAAACCCTAAACACTCACACACATTCAAGGCATTCCAAGCCTTCTAAATCTCAGTATTCTTACTCTCACCCCCGAGGCCTGAATTGGAGTAACATCCAATTTTGACTTTAACGGTGCTTCATTTGTGTTGTGTTCTAGGTACATCAATCCACTAAACATATCCTGCTAGATATCCTTAACCGTTCATTGCTTGGCGTCATCATATACTTTGATGATATCTTAATATATACTCCCTCCGTCCCACTTCACTTGACACTAATTTCCATTTTGGTCCGTCCCACCTCACTTGACACTGCCCAAAATGGAAAGTTTTTACACTCACAACACCAATCAAATCACTATTCTCTCCACTCATTCTCTCTCCTACTTTACCTTTTCTACTCACAACATTTTCTTTAATTAATTATCTCTCTTACTTTTTCTTAGTTACCGTGCCCACCTCTTTGGTGCCAAGTTAACCGGGACGGAGGGAGTAGTCGGATCGAGGAGGAGCATATTTCACATTTTCAGAACGTCACCGGACAGTCGTCATTTGAAATGTTACCGGCGGAGGGTTATTGCCCAGGCGCAACTATTTTTATTGCGAGAGAATCATGAGAGAGAAAGGGAGGAAATTATCGGAGAGAAGAAAGGAAATGATCGGAACGAGTTGGGGAAGCCGGGAAGGTGGGTGGAGTACTGTGTGTGAGAGAGAGAGAGAGAGAAGGGGATGAAAGCGATGGAATGATTGGGATCCGTGCAAGGAGGGTATTTATGTAATAAGAATTACGACCGTTAGGGGGTCTGCGTTCTTTCTAAGCAAGAAACCGCGGGCCCAATAATTGGGTTGTTTTCTTATTTGGTCAATTGATCCAAGTGCCCACGGGCCCAACTGATCTATTTGTACATTGGGCCTAATAAATTGGTTGATTTAATCCCAAAAAACGCCTTACTAATTACTATTTAACCCACGGTCCAATTTGTCCATTTAATTCCTAAAGTACCCCCGACTAATAAAAGACTTGTAATTGAATTTTTTTATGCTTAGTTTTCTCGTTAAGTCTTAAATAGCTGCGTTATTATTGTTATTGGCATAAAAATTGACATTTTACATTTGTTGTCACAGATAATTGTTTTTTTCTTTTTAATTTTTAGAAATACTTGGAGTAACCCACTCATTTTAATTTTGGTAGTCAACTCAATAGAAAGTTAACCAAAGAATATTCGAATTTTTTCTCAAATAATACATTTTTAAAATTTTATTTACTAAAGTGACTTACTGTTCAAACTTTTTCCCAAAATGTCCCACTTTTTGGAAACTCGCTACACCATGTAGCGAGTTTATAATTTTTTCGATTAAAATCGCTACACGGTGTAGCGATTTTAAATTTGCTAAATTTATGCTATTTTAAAAAAAAAAACTAAATTTGAAATCGCAAACGTCAGCCAAAGCCAAACCAAAGTAAATAAGTATTTCCTCCCACTTTAAATTACAAAATAATAAAATTATTTATTAATAAAGAAAACTAAATTGAAATATTATTTTTTCTATCTCAAATAAATATTTTAAAAAATATACTTCTAAAAAAAATTATATTTTCATTTCAAAAATAAATATTACTTTCGATTCAAAATGAATAACCAAAAAATAATACTATATTTTTTATCCCAAAAAAATGAGCATTACTTCCTATCCCAATGAATATTTTAAAAATTAATACTACTTCATTCGCCTCTAAAATTAATGTTTGTAATGTTAGTATCTTCGTCTCAAAATATAATATTAATTTGGTAACATATATTTTGACTCTAAACTCTTATCAATTGATTTCTCTCTCTAAACACAAATACTTAGAAATATCTGATGAGCGATTGAATCTAACCCTAAAATAATAGATCTCTGTCTCACTATAATTAATTTTGAACTGCTAAATTAAATTAGGAGAGATGACAGTATTTAAAATTCTCCCTAAATTTCCTAATCCGATTAAAAAATGATTGCTTGATCTTTGTCATACACGTGAGGAGTCAACGGGCCAAAACAAGGCAATCTGCAAAAAAAAAGCCCACTTGGCCCACCAGGCCCACAAGGCAATAGCATGGCCCAAGGGATCTCGCCATGGCTCAACGATTATAAATATTACTTTTGACTCAAAATCAAAATGAAGAGTATTATTTTTTAAAATATTCATTGAGACGAAGGAAGTAATGCTCATTTATTTAGAAAAAAAATGTAGTATTAATTTTTTGTTATTCATTTTGAGTCGAAAATAATATTTATTTTTGAAATGAAAAATATAAATTTTTTTAGAAGTACATTTTTTAAAATATTTATTTGAGATAGAAAAAATAATATTTCAATTTAGTTTTCTTTATTAATATATAATTTTTATATTATTATTTTGTAATTTAAAGTGTGAGGAAGTACTTATTTACTTTGGTTTGGCTTTGGCTTTGGCTGACGTTTGTTTGTGTTAATTTCAAATCGCTACTTCGTGTAGCGATTTCAAATTTAGTTTTTTTTTTTTTAAATAGCATAAATTTAGCAAATTTAAAATCGCTACACCGTGTTGCGATTTTAATCAAAAATATTATAAACTCGCTACACGGTGTAGCGAGTTTTCAAAAAGTGGGACATTTTGGGAAAAAGTTTGAACAGTAAGTTACTTTGGTAAATAATTTTTTTAAAATATATTATTTGAGAAAAAATTCAGAATATTCCCTATGATATTTTTTTTTTCAATTTCATAAGAATAATCAAATGTTTATAATATTTTAGTTAAATTTTAATTGATTAAAATTAATATAAGACTATATTTTTCAGACGAAATAAATAGCATATACTCATTTTATAAGCACTAAACTAGTTACAAGAAAAAAATAATATAAGGGAGAAAATAAATAATCCATCTTCAATTAAATTATTGCCATGGTATCTTTTAATCAATGTTACATCCATTTATCTTTTAAATTTATTTATGTAGCATAAGTGATGTCTTCTATTAGGCACAAAGCAAACTTTTCGACCAAAATCTTTATTTGATTTATATAATTTTTAATAAAAAATGAACAATCAATCAAATCACTAATTTAAATGAATTTCATTTCAAATTTACAACATCAATTGTGAAAATTCAATTTTGATGATGACATTTTCTTTATTTTTCTTTTGCATTATCAAATCAAATCAACCTTTCTCCAATTTTCAAAATTCAATTTTAATTTATTTATGCAAATTCAAAACAAGAGCAATTTATTTAAAAACACTATCAAAATAAAAGAACACACAACAAAAATGATGATGCCAAAAATGTTTGGATCAGCCCAAATTCAGCGGCAGGTTGTATCTTGGATGATTGAATAGCCTGAAAAAGATGAACAAACACGTAAACTAAGTTGGGGCTTCACCGGCGAAGGCCCTCTGGCGTGAGAGTAAGTATTTGTGTTTAGAGAGAGAAATCAATTGACAAAAGTTTAGAGTCAAAAGATGTGTTACCATAATAATGTGAATTATGACTTATATATATAGACATAGCATTGTAGAATATTTTTGAATAGGAATTCGTAGGTGAGGAGATTATAATCCTAGAGTGATTATAACTGTTCAGTCCTTGTTGGATGACAAATCGTGTGAGATAAGGTTATAATCTTAGGGGGATTATAACTGTTCACAGTCCTTATTTTAATAGGATTGGATAATACCAATCTGCACGTGCGCCTTTGGAGGCGGGCTTCCTCTTCGTACATGACATGGTCGAACTACATTGAGTCGAGGAAGAGAATTGTAATGACGGTGAAGCCCATTTCCTTGTATTATATGGAGACAGAAGAGGGGCTCCTCGTCTATGAAGGGAGGCCTTGCTCAGCCTTGAGAGATGCCTTGCTCGACATTGATGATTATCTAAGAAGAAACTAAAACATTTTGTACCTTGTTTCATTTAGATCGGGACAGGGAGAGAGTTGACTATGTTTATGGAGAATCAAATATCAAGGCAATGCTATGAGCATAAAATAACATATGATCACAAAATGAGGTGATATATTTGATTGGTTGTATCTATTAGAATTAAGAGAGTTGGACGAAGTCAATCAAAACATGATGGAGAGGAATTAAATTGAATGACTCAATTGATTATGATGATAGAGATACATATTTATAGGATTACAATGAGGAGGTAATCTCCTAGAAGGAGAAGGTTTCTACTTCCTAGAAGGATAAGGTTTCTAATCTAATACAAAGATTGTGTTTCCTAATCTAATACAAGGATTGTGTTTCCTAATCTAATATATAACGATATATACTTTGAATATAATATATGGAGACAGAAGAGGGGCTCCTCGTCTATGAAGAGAGGCCTTGCTCAGCCTTGAGAGATGCCTTGCTCGACATTGATGATTATCTAAGAAGAAACTAAAACATTTGTACCTTATTTCATTTAGATCGGGACAGGGAGAGAGTTGACTATTTTTATGGAGAATCAAATATCAAGGCAATGCTATGAGCATAAAATAATTGAATTGAATGACTCAATTGATTATGATGCTAAAGATACATATTTATAGGATTACAATGAGGAGGTAATCTCCTAGAAGGAGAAGGTTTCTAAGATTGTGTTTCCTAATCTTAATACAAGGATTATGTTTTCTAATCTATATATTACAATATATGTTTCCTAATCTATATATTACAATATATACTTGAATATAATATAATGATATTATATTCCTAATATGCTCCCGTAAGATGGACGGTCTTTGGATAAGTCCAATCTTGGAGAGTGATGAGATGAACCGGGTTTGATGATGAGTTGAAGATGTGTTACCGGACATGTGTGTCGTTTCTGATGAGACGTAGTTCCTCGCATCCGAGGTGGTGATAGGTTGGTGCATGACTACGTCGGAGACGATGGGGTTGTGGAGAGGGTTTTCGGTTTTGTCGAGGGGGTTTTGAAGTAGGGGGAATTGGTTTCCTAGGCCGAAGGGGTTTTGAAGTAGGGGTTATGCACGTGGAGTCACCTTGTACAAGTAGAGGTTTTACCCCTCACGCGTGAGACGAGCACGTGGAGTCACCTTGTACAAGTAGGGGTTTCACCCCTCACGTGTTGGTCAAAGGGTTATTTGTAAAAAAAAATTGGGATTTTTGATTTTGCCGAGGGAGTTTTGAAGTAGGGGTTATGCACGTGGAGTCACCTTGTACAAGTAGGAGTTTTACCCCTCACGTGTGAGACGAGCACGTGGAGTCACCTTGTACAAGTAGAGGTTTCACCCCTCACGTGTTGGTCAAAGGGTTATTTGTAAAAAAAAATTGGGATTTTTGATTTTGCCGAGGGGGTTTTGAAGTAGGGGTTATGCACATGGAGTCACCTTGTACAAGTAGGAGTTTTACCCCTCACGTGTGAGACGAGCACGTGGAGTCACCTTGTTTAAGTAGGGGTTTCACCCCTCATGTGTTGGTTAAAGTTTTTTTTTTTTTTTTGTAAAAAAAAATTGGGATTTCGATCAAAAAGGATTTTTGAGTCGAGGTGGTTGAATTACAAAAAGGTTTAGGATTTCGGTCAAAAGGGTTTTTGAGCCGATTGAGTTATGATGGTTTAAGAGGGGGGTTTGCCTTTAAGGGTTTTGCCGAGATTGGTGGTTGTAGGGGGGGGTGGTTTCAGCCTTGGGGTTTTGGTGTATAAGGGTTGTCTTTGGATGGGTCGATTTTGATGATTGTTGGCGGAAGCTTTGGTGGTGAGGTTTGGTGAAGAATTTCTTCTATGGATCTTAATGCTCTGATACCATATTAGAATAAAGAGGGTTAGACGGAGTCAATCAAAACATGGAAGAGAAGAATTGAATTGAATGACTCAATTGATTATGATGCTAGAGATACATATTTATAGGATTACAATGAGGAGGTAATCTCCTAGAAGGAAAAGGTTTCTAAGATTGTATTTCCTAATCTTAATACAAGGATTATGTTTTCTAATCTATATATTACAATATATGTTTCCTAATATATTAGGAATATAATATCATTATATTATATTCAAGTATATATTGTAATATATAGATTAGGAAACATATATTGTAATATATAGATTAGAAAACATAATCCTTGTATTAAGATTAGGAAACACAATCTTAGAAACCTTCTCCTTCTAGGAGATTACCTCCTCATTGTAATCCTATAAATATGTATCTCTAGCATCATAATCAATTGAGTCATTCAATTCAATTCTTCTCTTCCATGTTTTAATTGACTTCGTCTCTCTCTTTATTCTAATATATCTTGCGGGGGCATATTAGAAACCTTCTCCTTCTAGGAGATTAATCCTTGTATTAGATTAGGAAACACAATCTTAGAAACCTTTTCCTTATAGGAGATTCCTCATTGTAATCCTATAAATATGTATCTCTAGCATCATAATCAATTGAGTCATTCAATTTAATTCTTCTCTTTCATGTTTTGATTGACTTTGTCTAACTCTCTTAATTCTAATATGGTATCAGAGCATTAAGATCCATAGAAGAACTTCTCCGCCACCTTGCTTCAATCACCAAAAAGTAAAAAAACCCTCCTAAATTCTTCTCACACGTGAGGGGTAAAATCCCTACTTGTACAAGGTGGCTCCACGTGCTCGTCTCACACGTGAGGGGTAAAACCCCTACTTGTACAAGGTGACTCCACGTGCATAACCCCTACTTCAAAAACACCTCCAAAAAAATTGTAATTCAATCCCCTCGGCTCAAAAACCCTTTTGACCGAAACCCTAAACTTTCTTGTAATTCAACCCTCTCGGCTCAAAAACCCTTTTGACCGAAATCCCAGTTTTTTTTTGTCATTCAATCCCCTCGGCTCAAAACTTTTTGACCGAAATCCTAAACTTTTTTGTAATTCAACCCCCTCGTCTCTCTAACCCTCATTATTCTAATATGGTATCAGAACATTAAGATTTCATAGAAGAACTTCTCCACGAAACCCTAGCGACAAAACTCTAAGCCGCCCCACACCCTCACCACCAACTACCATAACCCCCACCACCCTCCTTAGCGGCAATAACCCTCCTTATTCTAATAGCCGCCCACCCCCTACCCCCTCATCTTAGCTTCCGCCATCAACCACCAAAACCTCCCCCCCCCTAAATTTTCTTTTGTTATTCAATTCACTCGGCTAAAAAATCCTTCTTTTTTTTTACCGAAATCCTAACCTTTTTTGTAATTCAACCCCCTCGGTTCAAAACCCCATAACCCCACCCTTCTTATAGGGAATTGCCAAAATTGTCTTGGCTCACCATATTTCAAATTTTCAATATGAAAACCCAAGCCCACACGTGACCCCTACTTGTACATGGTGACTCCACGTGCTCGTCTCACACATGAGGGGTAAAACCCCTACTTGTACAAGGTGACTCCACGTGCATAACCCCTACTTCAAAACCCTCCTAAATTCTTCTCACACGTGAGGAGTAAAACCCCTACTTGTACAAGGTGACTCCACGTGCTTGTCTCACACGTGAGGGGTAAAACCCCTATTTGTACAAGGTGACTCCACGTGCACAACCCTTACTTCAAAACCCTCCTAAATTCTTCTCACACGTGAGGGGTAAAACCCCTACTTGTACAGGTGACTCCACGTGCATAACCCCTACTTCAAAACCACCTCGACCTAGCCGAAATCAATTCCCCCTACTTCAAAACCCCCCTCGGAAAAATCGAAAACCCCTCTCCACAACCCCACCATCTCCGACGTAGTCATGGAACAACCTATCACCACCTCGATATCTCTTCAGAAACGACACACATGTCCGGGAACACATCTTCAACTCGTCATCAAACCCGGTTCATCTCATCACTCTCCAAGATTGGACTTATTCAAAGACCGTCCATCTTGCGGGGGCATATTAGGAATATAATATCATTATATTATATTCAAGTATATATTGTAATAAATAGATTAGGAAACACAATCTTAGAAACCTTCTCCGCAATCTTAAAATTATGGTTTGAGCCGATTGGGTTATGGTGATTTAAGAGGGGGGTTTGGTTTTGCCGAGATAGGTGGTTGAAAGGGGGGGGGAGGTGGTTTCGGCCTTGGGGTTTTGGTGTATAAGGTTTGTTTTTGGGTGGGGCGATTTTGATGATGGTTTGGCGGAAGCTTTGGTGGTGAGGTTTGGGAGGTTTCAGCCGATGCAGATTTAAATGAGAAGGGTGTGTTTCGGCTAGGAGGGTTTTAGGCCGAGGGTGGTGGGGGTTTTGGTAGTTGGTGGCGGAAGCAAGGTGGCGAAAAAGTTCTTCTATGGATCTTAATGCTCTGATACCATATTAGAATTAAGAGAGTTAGACGAAGTCAATCAAAACATGAAAGAGAGAAATTAAATTGAATGACTCAATTGATTATGATGATAGAGATACATATTTATAGAATTACAATGAGGAGGTAATCTCCTAGAAGGAGAAGATTTCTACTTCCTAGAAGGAGAAGGTTTCTAATCTAATACAAAGATTGTGTTTCCTAATCTAATACAAGGATCGTGTTTCCTAATCTAATATATAACGATATATACTTTGAATATAATATATTGATATTATATTATATTTCTAATAGTATCGATTGTGAACCGTCACACTCTAATTAAAATCACCGATGAATTATTCAAGCTTTTATAGTTCTATGTAACGCTATTAAGCCCATTAAATAGGCAGAGCCTTGATTAGTGTTTTGATATGTTCGATCTTCATCTAAATACTTCTAAGAAAATTACTATAAATTATAAAACATTTTTAGCAGTTGAGATATAAATATTTTCATATATTTTTTATTTATAACAGCGCTCTCACGCCTGTTCTAAATATTTTACATTACCACTACTACAAATAATTTATATTTTGTATTTGAATTTTCACAAAATAATACTCCCTATTTTCCAAAATTTATGACCATTTTGTATTTATGGTTGGTTAATTTTTAATAGAAAAAATGTCTAAATATTCTTGTTAAATCAATTTTAAACTTTTAGTTTTGCAAATATATAATGAGCTGTAAAAAAATTGAAGAAAATATTTGTATAGGGACAAATTGTGTTGAAGATTTAAAAAAAAAACATTCATTTGGGACAACAAAATAGGTTATTCAATTTGATTTGAGATAAATGAATTAGAGATTTCTTACAAGCGTAACAGTGGAACAGTTACAAATCTGTTTCAAATTATGATAAAAAATCATTCATTTTGGACTACAAAAAAGTCATTCAATTTGGATTCAATTTGAAATAAAGAAAGTAGTGATTTCTTACGCGTGTAACAGTAGACTGTTACAAATCTATTTCAGATTATCTATATTATAAATCATACCTTTACTATCTACAGTACAATGAACAGTATCAAGTGTTGAATTTTCCATTTTGCTCTCATACATTTGTCTCTTTCCCATTTTGCCCTTTAATTTTTTTTTTTTAATTATTTTTTTTTTAATTTTTTTTTTTTTAAAAAAAAACAACAACAACAACACTGTTAAATATGGTACGCATGTTGTTGCATCTTTAAGATGCAGCGGACTCGAAACTTAAACTCTATTTGTTTCACAAAAAATAGCTCAAGGAATTATTATTTTTCTCATTAGTAAAATAAAGTCAATGTAAGCAATTTTCCAATAAATGGTAAATAAGAATGTTTCGACAATAAAATGATATATGCATATCTTATTCGTGTTAAAATATCCAGAAATTGTTTCTTAACATCCTCACCCCACCCCTATCCTTGACCACTACCCACTACCACACCTACCCCACCCCCAATCCCACCTTGCCGCTGCCCTACCCCACCACCCACCCCGCTTTGCCGCCACACCCCAACCCTACTATATTAGCCCAAAAGTATTAGTAGTCTTGTTTTTTAACCAAAAGGTTGTTTCAATCAAAAATTCAAAATTCCAAAATGAAAAGTATTACTCCCTTCGTCCCATTTCAAGCTTCACTTTTTGTCAAAATGGGTGTCCCGTTAAAAGCTTCTTCTTTCCTAAAATGACAAATAATCTTTACTATTCCACTCACTCATTCTCTCTCCTATTTCACTTTTATACTCACAACACTTTTCAAATTTACTATTCTCTCAATTCATTCTCTCCTATTTTACTTTTACACTCACAACATTTTCTCCACTTACATTTTTCCTTAATTTGCTTGCCGACCCAAAATGGTGAAACATATAATGGGACGGAGGGAGTATTACTTATATTTATTTTATTTGTGAGCCCCACATATTATTCTCGTAATAATTATCCATTAACTATTATCTACCCCACCTTTTTCTCTCCATCCCAACGATCTACACTTACAGCACATCATCTTTTCCTTGATTCTTAAACTCACTTCATTTTTTGAATTTTTTGCTGAAACGGAGGGAGTATACACGTAGTACCAACACATTCTCCTCAGTTATACATTACACAAAAAACAAACAACAACAACAAAATTGAGATATAACAACACACAAAAATAACACAATAAGCAAACATCACACAATAAAAATAATGTCCAACATATTAAAACATAAAATAAAAAACAACAAAAGCACAAAATAAAATAATACCAAAAATGCTACTGCCCATGATCGAATTGGGGACCTTTTGCGTGTAAAGCAAACGTGATAACCACTACACCACAGCAGCAGCTTGCGATAGATCTTTTCTCTCCGTCCCAATTATCTACACTTACAGCACGTCATCTTTTCCTTGATTCTTGAACTCACTTCATTTTTTGAATTTTTGGCTGAAGCGCAGTGAGTATACACGTAGTACCAACACATTCTCCTTAGTTATACATTACACAAAAAATAAGCGACCACAACAAAAATGAGATATAACAACACACAAAAATAACACAATAAGCAAACATCATACAATAAAAATAATGTCCAACATATTAAAACATAAAATAAAAAACAACAAAAGCACAAAATAAAAGAATATAAAAAATGCTACTGCCCAGGATCGAACTGGGGACCTTTTGCGTGTAAAGCAAACGTGATAACCACTACACCACAGCAGCAACTTGCAACATATCTTTTCTCTCCATCACAATTATCTACACTTACAGTACATCATCTTTTCCTTGATTCTTGAACTCACTTCATTTTTTTGAATTTTTGGCTGAAGCACAGTGAGTATACACGTAGTACTAACACATTCTCCTTAGTTATACATTACACAAAAAACAAGCGACCACAACAAAAATGAGATATAACAACACACAAAAATAACACAATAAGCAAACAACATACAATAAAAATAATGTCCAACATAAAATAAAAAACAACAAAAGCACAAAATAAAAGAATACCTAAAATGCTACTGCCCAGGATCAAACTGGGGACCTTTTGCGTGTAAAGCAAACGTGATAACCACCACACCACAACAACAGCTTGCAACACATCTTTTCTCTACATCCCAATTATCTACACTTACAGCACATCATCTTTTCCTTGATTCTTAAACTCACTTCATTTTTTTAATTTTTGGCTGAAGCACATTGAGTATACATGTAGTACCAACACATTCTCCTGAGTTATACATTGCACAAAAAACAAGCGGCCACAACAAAAATGAGATATAACACACAAAAATAACACAATAAGCAAACAACATACAATAAAAATAATGTCCAACATATTAAAACATAAAATAAAAAACAACAAAAGCACAAAATAAAAGAATATAAAAAATGCTACTGCCCAGGATCGAACTGGGGACCTTTGCGTGTAAAGCAAACGTGATAACCACTACACCACAGCATGCCCAGGATCGAACTAGGGACCTTTTGCGTGTAAAGCAAACGCGATAACCACTACACCACAACAGCAGCTTGCAACATATCTTTTCTCTCCATCCAAATTATCTACACTTGCAAGTTGCAACACATCATCTTTTCCTTGATTCTTGAACTTACTTCATATTTTGAATTTTTGGTTGAAGCGCAGTGAGTATACACGTAGTACCAACACATTCTCCTTAGTTATACACTACACAAAAAACAAGCGATCACAACAAAAATGAGATATAACAACACACAAAAGTAACACAATAAGCAAACAACATACAATAAAAATAATGTCCAACATATTAAAACAAAAAATAAAAAACAAAAAAAAGCACAAAATAAAATAATATAAAAAATGCTACTTCCCAGGATCAAACTGGGGACCTTTTGCGTGTAAAGCAAACGTGATAACCACTACACCACAACAGTAGCTTGCAACACGTTTTTTCTCTCCATCCCAATTATCTACACTCACAGCACATCATCTTTTCCTTTATTCTTGAACTCACTTCATTTTTTGTATTTTTGGCTGAAGCGCAATGAGTATACACGTAGTACCAACACATTCTCCTGAGTTATACATTACACAAAAAACAAGTGACCACAACAAAAATGAGATATAACATCACACAAAAATAACACAATAAGCAAACAACATACAATAAAAATAATGTCCATCATATTAAAACATAAAATAAAGGTATATCTTAACATTATTGTAAATGGACTTACAAAGATGATCCTCTTAAATCTGAAAGATAATATGATTTTCTTGAAGCACCAACTAGAGGAAAGATTACCCTAAGTTGACCGTGAATACAAAACTAGTGAAGCAAAAAACTTCACACCAATTCCTATACTTCTAGTTTTACTCAACCAATTGGATTTCTCTGATGAATATTTACTTTTGTAAGTATGAAAAACATAAGCAACAAGATAAAACCATTATCCCGAGTGTATTAGGTCAAAGACAAAACCATCAGGCTTTGGCCTGGTGACCAGAGTTCATGGCTTTCAACCTGGAGGTCATGGGTTCGATCTTCCCCCTCAGATGTTAGAGGGAAGGCTTTCTCTCCCTAGAATTTCCTAGGCGTGTGTGTGTGTGAGTAGTGAAAAAAAAAAGACGAGTCTAAACAAATTGCAAATCGGTCAACAAGAAAGTTTAGAAAAATGATTAAATTAAACTAACCATTAGATCAATTTTAACCCTAATCCAAAGTAATTTAAAAAGATCAAAATAAACCCTAATTCAAATGAGCGGTCAAAATAAACCCTAATTCAAATGAGCGATCAAAATAAATCCTAATTCAAATGACCACCATATGCAAGCCAAATTAGTTCTAAGTCCACAAACCCAAAAATATACCGTAACCGTAATTAATAGACGAAAGCTTAAAACCAACGCGGCCTTTTTTTTTTCTTTTTTTTCCATCATCGGAGAAAACACAAACTGTGGAGTGAGAAATTAGAGGTTTCCAGTCTCCAACTTTGTATTAGTCGAAAAATTTCTCCGGGACAATTTTTCTGAACATCTCCAGAAGTGACCGCCGTCATTTTTACCGGCGGAGTGTTTATGCCCAGGCACAACTATTGTCAGTGAGAGAAAATTATCAGAGAGAGAGAGGTAAGAGGAAATTATCAGTGAGAAAGAAAGGAAATGATCGGATCGAGTTGGGGAAGCCGGGTGGAGGAATATCTCTGTGTGTGTGTGTGTGTGAGAGAGAGAGAGAGAAGAAGAAGAAGAAGAAGAAGAAGAAGAAGAAGAAGAAGAAGAAGAAGAAGAAGAAATCGAGGGAATGAGAATGGAGCAAAAGGGGGGTATTTTTATTTAATAAGAAAAACAACCGTTTGTGGGTTTGCTTTCTTTGTAAGCAAGAAATACGACTGTTTCCTGGTTTGATTGGGAAACATAACGTAACGTAGCCAACGGCCATTATCCAGGCACCCACGGCCCATTTGTGAAAAATAGATGTGTACAGATTCTAGGTGTTAGATTATTTTGCACATACATTAGGAATGGGAAGAGTTCAGGTATTATAGGGTCAGTAGTTAAAGGGGACTGAACTGTTTTAAGTTCATGTATTTTGTAGATAGGGAGTCATAGTGTTTTTGAGTGTATATATATATATATATCCATGTAATGCTGATTTCTTGCGGTGAAAAATAGAAGAACACATTCTCTTCTATATTTTAACATGGTATCAAAGCGTGGTTGAGAGGGTACAAAAATAGGAGACGTCTGATCTTGGCAAAGCAAACATGACGGAAAAGAGCGGAAGTAATTCAGCATCCAAAGGCATTCCAATTACTTCACCTCTTTATCTTCATCCATCGGAGAGTCCTGGAGCCAAAATAACTAGCTGCGTGTTCAATGGTGAGAACTATGATACCTGGGCTAATCAAGCAAGGAATGGTTTGAAGGCGAAAAATAAGTTGGGATTCATTGATGGAGCGGTGACAGAGCCAGCAGAACAAACCGATGGTGAGAAATCAGAAGAAGATATAGCGTGGGAGACATGCAATTCTATGACAATTTCTTGCCTTTTTAATGTCATTGATGAGAAAATTCATCAGAGTATTTCCTATGCCAAGACAGCCAAAGACTTATGGGATAACTTGAAGGAAAGATATTCAGAGGGCAATGCACCTAGAATTAGGGATGGCAACGGGGCGGGTTCGGGACGGGTTCTTCATTTCCCAAACCCGCCCCTATAGTCCTCCACCCTTTCCCGAACCCGCCCCGCCCCGTTAGTTGGACTACCCGAGCCCGCCCCGCCCCGCCCCGATAATGAATCAATGATAAAAGGTAGTAAGCTGTAAGTACAACACTGGGAGGAAGATGAATAACAAAATTAATGGAGTAGATATTCTGTAAGAGAAATCCTTACACTCAATTAAAATATCATCAAGTTAACATCTTCTCCAAATTCTGATGGCCTCTCAACCCCACAAAATAAAAGAGACGAGCGAAACAAAATAAAAGAGAGCAGAAAATATAAGAAAATCATCAAACAAATGATCCTTCCATCACTAAGAACCAGCTAATAATTTAGAAGCTAATATAGGGCTGACTGATATCCATCTTAGCTGCAACATATGAAAATGCCAGTTTGCAAGTTCAAATTCACGATTCTGCTCTTGATGCACCAACAGAAATAAAACAAAATAAATGACTTGAACTGATGGGATTGTTCTTGTTGGAAGGAGTACTCAAACTCCTGAAGTTGAACAATTTCGGAAGGATTTCTTTACTGAGAGAGGGGCTATCAAGTGTATTACCCCCCCAATTAATTTGTTTAATGAGATGAATCTTTACATTAGAAAAGATTAAATCAGTTGAAGTACCTGCGAATCTGCGATGGCGATAGAGAGGCGATGGCGATGGAGAAGGCGAACTGTGGGCTTGCGGACTGCGGTGGGGTGCGGCGTTGTGGGCTTGCGGACTGCGGTGGGGTGCGGCGCTGTGGGGTGCGGCACTGTGGGAAGGGGAACTGGGAGTGGGAGAGAACTGGGAGTGGGAAATAAAATGAAGGAACGGGGAGGAGGAACCCTAACCCTATGCATCGCCTTAGACAGTAATAGTCAGGGGTATTTTTGTAATTTCCTATCTAATCGGGGCGGGTTCGGGGCGGGGCGGGGGTAAACCCGAACCCTATAAAAACCCGACGGGTTTTCAATTTTGAATCCCAAACCCGGCCTATTAGGGTCGGGTCTTTTCGGGTTCGGGTCGGGTTTCGGGTTTTTGCCATCCCTACCTAGAATGTATCAATTGAAGAGCGAATTGTCTCAACTCAAGCAGGGAAACATGAGCTTAGTTGAGTACTACAACAAGCTTAAGGGAAAATGGGATGAATTGGGTGATTACACGTTCATCCCAACGTGTAATTGCGGAGCAGCAGCAGAGTTCTCTAGACAAAAGGAAGAAGAAAAGTTGTATCAGTTTCTGATGGGTTTGAACACAGCTCTTTATGGGTCATTAAGGTCAAGTATTTTGGCGATGTAACCTCTTCCCTCCATTGGTAAGGCCTATTCTCTTGTGATGAGAGAGGAAAGACACAAAACAGTTACCCGTGTGCACGAAGACAGAAGTGAGAGTTCTGTTTTTGCTGTACAAAATCAAGGTATAAGATTCAAACCTTGGCAGCAAGGAGGAGTTGAAAGGCCAAAATGCACCCACTGTAGAAAGGAAGGCCATGATGTGTCTGATTGTTTTCAGATAAATGGGTACCCGCAAAATTGGGGTGGGGGCAGAGGTACAGGGCGTGCACGAGGACGAGGAGGTGGCTTTGGAGGTAGAGGCAACGGGCGTGGTAAAACGTCAAGCATTAACGGAGTTGCAGCAATGGGTGTACACTCAAATGGTAATGAGAAGGGCACTAACAACAATGTTGCTGAAACAGGATTTTCAAAGGATGTTCCTTTCACAAAGGAGCAAGTTGAGCGACTTTTAGCTCTTGTAGAACCAAGTCAGCCTAATACTGAACAAAAACTTCAAGGTAATGCAGTTAGTAAATTTTTTTTAACAAAAAAAGGTGGATCCTTGATACAGGAGCTTCACATCACATGTGCGGATGTGAAGATTTTTTGGTGAACTTATGGGAAGGTACGCCTTCTTCGGTGGGACTTCCTGATGGTACTCATTCCATGGCCAGTAGACATGGTCAGGCTATGGTGGATGATGTTCTGAAGCTAAAAGATTTTTTATATGTACCAAGCTTAACTTGTAATTTAATTTCAGTTGGTCAGTTGATTAGAGAAAATGATTATATTGTGACATTCTCTGTTAATGCATGTTTGATACAGGACCGGTCTACGAAGAGGCTGATTGGAGCGGGTGAGTATGCTGATGGAGTTTACTATTACATATGTGTAAGGAAAGAGAAAGCATTAAGGATGGAGGCAATGGCTGAAGGTGAACTATGGCATAAACGAATAGGTCACCCATCAAGCTATGTTTTAGAGTGTGTTTCCAGTTTGGTTGGTAAGAAGTTAGTTTGGAATAAAGATATGGCATGTGATGCTTGTCATAGGTCAAAGCAAACTCGTTTAGAGTTCAAACGAAATAATAAAATTGCTTCTGATATTTTTGAAATAGTCCATTGTGATATATGGGGACCGTATAGAAAGGATACTTCATCTGGTGCACATTACTTTTTAACCATACTTGATGATTGTAGTAGGGGAGTGTGGTTGTATCTAATGAAAGACAAAAGTGAGGCCGGGGACTTATTGAAAGATTTTTGTAAGTTAATAAAAACTCAATTTGAAAAACAAGTGAAAAATATTCAGAGTGATAATGGTGGGGAATTTGATTCAGGGTCTATGAAGCTCTTTTACAGGGAAAATGGCATTACTCATAGAACGAGTAATATAGATACCCCACAACAAAATGGAAGGGTTGAGCGTAAACACAGGCATGTGTTAGAGACAGCAAGAGCATTGCGTTTTCAAAGTGGTTTATCGGTAGAATTTTGGGGGGAATGCGTTTTGGCAGCAGCTTACCTCATTAACAGAACCCCAACACCTGTTCTTGAGGGTAAGACTCCATATGAAGTGTTGTTTAAAGAGAAACCTTCATTGCAAAATCTGAGGGTTTTTGGTTGTCTCTGTTACGTTCACAATAAGAGCAGAACAAAGGATAAGTTTGGAGAGCGAGGGAGAAGATGTATATTTTTTGGTTACCCTTATGGTAAGAAAGGGTGGAAGGTGAACGATATTGAAAAGAAGGAGATTTTTACGTCACGAGATGTGATATTCTATGAAAAAGAAATTCCTTATGCTGAAAAGGTGGATATAGCTCTGGACAAGGGGAGTATTGAGGCTACAGAGGCAGATATAGTTGACACTCCGTGGGTGGAGGAACGAGAAGAGAGACAAGATGAAGAAATAAGTCTTAAGCATAGTGACAATGATGAAGCAGAAGCGGAGAACAGTAGTGCTAGAAAAGATGATATTAATCATGGAGAATCAAGTGGTGAAGCAAGTATGAGGCGTCATGAAGATAGTAACCAGATTGTTAATGAGGACCTAGGAATGGGTAAACGTGAGAGGCGTGCACCTGGTTGGATGAAGGATTATATTTGCAGTACCATGAAGGCAGTAAATTCTGAAGCTACTCACCTGCACCAAAAGGCCAATTCAACGACAGGTACAAGGTATCCTATTGCAAATTATGTCACATATAATTCATTTTCTGCTGCACATAGAAATTTTCTTGCAGCCATTACAGTAGAGAAAGAACCAATACATTTTGGAGATGCAGTAAAGGAGAAGAAATGGAGAGATGCAATAAAAAAGGAGATAGAAGCTTTGGAGTTGAACAAGACATGGACGGTCGAGCAATTGCCACAAGGAAAACGTCCCATAGGCTGTAAATGGGTATATAAAATTAAGTACAAAGCTGATGGCACGGTTGAGCGGTATAAGGCGCGTTTAGTAGCACAAGGTTTTTCTCAAGTTGAAGGGGTTGATTTTCACGAGACTTTTGCGCCGGTAGCAAAAATGGTGAGTGTACGTTGTTTATTAAAGGTTGCCCTTGCTAAAGGATGGGGCATATTTCAGTTAGACGTAAATAATGCTTTTCTTCATGGAGAGTTGAACGAGGAAGTGTACATGAAACTTCCTCCGGGATTTCAGGTTAGTGGCATAATCTATTTAACTATTACCCGTCCAGAGCCATAATTTAGCATTAGCATTGGCGGATGGAGAGCTTTTGAAAGATTCAATCAAGTATAGGCGGTTAATCGGTAGGCTGATCTATTTAACCATTACCCGTCCAGAGCTTGCATATTCTGTTCATATCTTGTCGCAGTTCATGCAAACACCTGGGAAAGAGCATTGGTGTAAGTACCCCAATCTGGATCACCCTCTGCCGAACACACAGGAAACACCGCAGACTCACAAACAACAGTCTCGAAGACCTATGGCACTCAAAACCCTCTCAAAACCCTCAACCAAACCAAGGGAGGGGCCTTTCTGGGATAAAAAGGGACAGAAGGACCTTTTGGGAATTTTCAGGAAATTGGAAAAGCAAAAGTGGTCCGTACGGACCTCTTTGCTTTAATAATTACTGAATTCTCTTAAAGTCCACAATATTCCCTCAAATCCCGGGGAAAATGATTACCCTCATGCATAGTTGGTCCGTACGGACCTCTTTGCATGTCAAGATGGTCCGTGCGGACCTTATTGCATAGGGGACATCATAATTCCAGAATATTCACCATCATCACATATTCCCTCAAATCGAGGAAAACCAAAATTCTGGATAACCAGGGAGGTCCGTACGGACCTTCTTGCACCAAATCTGGCACTATAAATAGAGGGCTCCCCCTCCTCATTTTGACACACCTCCCTCTTCTCTCTTCCTCCCTTAGCCTTCTGGCTCCCCTCTAAGTCCTCTCGAGACACTCCCGGCCCCTTTCGGATCCTTCCGAGGCCTTTCGAGCCCCCTCGTGGTGCTCCGAAGCCTCCCCGAGCGCTCCCGCGACGCTCCCGCGCTGCCCCGAGGCACTCTCGAGGTACTCTGAGGCCCCTCGTGGTAATCCGAGGCCTTGCCTGGTCTTTCCCGAGGCGTCCCGGCTCTTTCCGAGTCAAACCGGCGATCCCAAACCACGCCGAAACTCTGCCCGAGTGACTCCTGCCATCCCAACGCACGCCGAAACTCTGCCCGAGTGACTCCTGCCATCCCAACGCACGCCGAAACTCTGCCCTAACGCAGCCTACAATCTCAACTCACGCCGAAACTCTGTCCGCAGACAACCGGCCCCTCCCGAAGCAATCCCGGTCCGTGCCAGAACAACATTCCATCCTCAAACACTATTCCCCAGCGGAAGACAGACACGAACCAACATTGGTAAGGCTTCCTTCCATTAATATTTCAATACATTTCAATACGTAGTGTACAATGTAGACATCCGACACAGCATGCATTTTTAAAAAAGCACACACACACACAACATTTAAAGAATATTAGGGATATCCGAAAGACTCGTTTTTACGAGGCGACTCGGGTGAGCTCTAAGATTCTAATATTCTCTTCCCGAGGAGTCATCTGACCTCCGAACTCAAAATCTCATCACACAAAAACAGTTTATTATTATTTTTAAACTGATGCCCTTTTTCAATGTTTTGGGCTTAATAATAAAAACAGCGTGGCGACTCTACAAAGCAAAACACGACGAGACACCTCCAACTAATCGCTAAATCGGAATAAAGCCAGATGCCGGGGAGCGAACGCGCTGCCTCTCGAATCCGGGCAAACATTCCCGAACATCGACACAAATGCGAGATGCACGGGGCCTCCGCGCGCGAGCCGGATCCCGGGTAATTTCAGTTGGCGACTCCGCTGGGGACTTTTTGTTTTAAAATCTTTTTAAACAAAACAAAAGATTTTTAAAACGATGATGAGGGTCAAACTTTCATTTTACCCCTTTCTTTAACTGTTGTGTGTGTGTGCACGTGCTTTACTTTTTATTTTACAAAAAAAATAAAAATACAAAAAAATGCATCAATATACATCTGTGCATACATTTAAAATTCTTCAAAAACTTCTGTTTTACTCAGAAAAAGAATTTTAGAGACCGCACACTACTCGCACTGCTGCCTCGGTTACACCGCACACTACGCACACTGCTGCCTCGGTTACACCGCACGCTACGCGCACTGCTGCCTCGGATACACTGCACACTACAACCCTTAACCCGGAGTGGTCTCAGTTGCAGTCCGTTTGGTCTTCCTAGGCCTCTCGGATGCGCACGGGATCATTCCAAACATCCCATCCTAGCCAAGCGTCAACCCTGCACGTTTGAGTCTTGAGTCACACTCTGTCCAGACTCGGTTGGTTTTTACCCAGTCCGTGTCATACAGCCTGGATACATATACCATGCCGGCCATTTTTCTGAGTCAAGGCTCGGAACTCAAGATCCCTTGCGCAAGCAAAGCGATGAAAGGTCATGCTAAAATCTTGACCTGATCTTGATTTCCGAAGCTACACCTGCACGATGTTCCGTCCGGATATACATCCATGCTCACATGACACCATGTCATCACGCCTTTGATACGTCAGCCATGACAATATGACCCGGCCAACGCCTAACGTCACGTATCCCTTGCGCAAGCAAGGTAAAGAGAGGTCATGCCGAACTCTTGACCCGATCTTGACTCGGTGGCCGGCTCGGTTCACTATTCACATGGCTAACGCATCAAAACGAACATGACAGGCTCGGTCCTTAGGTTCGGTTTTCTTTTAGGCCGGTGGAAACCGCTTGCCCTATAGGACCTCGCCCGGGCTGTCCACCCCGGGATGTCGAAATACAGGTGCAAAACGAGGGGCTTATAGCCGCACGTATGGTCTCCATCGACCCAGGATCTAGCATAGTTGCGAAAAAGAAGAGCAATCTTTTCCAACCTACCTAGGACTCTGAGAAAACACGTTTTAAGTAAATTAAAACAACAAAAAAAAAATCATGAATAAAAGAAACGGAAACCGCATGCCGCGTGAGCTTTCCCCCTTTTATCCCGTGAGGCCATTCTTGTGTCTAAACCTTGCCCGTCACCCCCTCCAGCAAACAGAGAGTGATCGAGAGTACCCGGGAACCCGTCTCCCTGTGTCAAAGCCGCAAGGTCCAACCTCCTTCCTAGCTCTGTCACCAGGACAGTCCGTTAATTCCCCATGGCCAAGTCAGTGGATAACAACGATGAGAATGGGACCTTACCCCCGAGAAATTTCCCAACATTGGAAGAAGTTTGGCAGGTCCTCATGGCTATTGAGAAACGCCAAGGTGAACAACAAGCCTGGATCGAAGATGCTATGCACCACTTCGGGACATTAGCCACCCAACTACCTGGGGCTTCCAAAGCCGTGACTGCTCCTGCGGTTTCTAACGCCTCTCATTGTCTCCCGGAGGTCAACCTGTTACCCTCGTACGAGCCATGCAGTTATGACATAAGGCCGCAGGACCCTCCGGGGGAAGGCCTGCCCATTCAGTCTCCTGAGGTCCCGGTACCACCGCCGAACAACGGACACATCTGGTGGGACGTCTGCGATTGCAGTGCTTGTCTGGAAATGGAATTCCAAGATGAAATGAACGAGGGCCGTCCTCGAAGAAAGAAGAAGCCATCTTCTCAACAAAAACTGAAAAAGAGGTATGAATCCGGTGATCCCACAGTCGGAACCCTTGGAGAACCCTCAGGAAAGTTTGACTACTATGTCATCTACTCCAGCAAGTCTAGCTCTGCACAAGGCCATGGCAATGTCTGCTCCATGATCAGCTGGGACGAGCTTTGCACCGCCACCGAAGGCCCGAAGGTCCAGATAATCCAACCCCTGTCTTGGGAAGATCTCAAAGCCACTATTGATGCTTCAGTAAAAGCTATGACGGTGAACGAATTGAAATGCGCAGTCTGGCCTTACGCCAATCAGGGTCCTCCCACTACAGAAATAGGAGAGACAAGCAAAACCATAAGCCCAGAAGTGAACGTTCTTGTAACGACCCTAACCCTAGGCACTAATTTTAATATCATATTGTGTGCTTTTAATATTACTGTTAATATTATGTGTCCATTTTTATATACTTGATTTCATATGTTAGGATAAATGATAGTGCAATAAATTAATGTTCTAGAAAAGTATAACAATAGAAATAAATAAAGCATTTGGAAAATATAATAATAGGAAATGAATAAATAGTAGAAGGAGGTTAAATTGGGTAGATAAATGATTTTGGGATAGGTTTAATAACTAAGGTGAAAGCCTTAGATTGAGTAGGGAGGGGGGGGGGCCAATTCCTTTTCCCTAATTTCCTCAAATAAGGCCTCAATAGCAACCTACCACCTTACCTCCCCATACCCTCTCTTACACTCCCCATACTCCCTCTATTCACTTTCATCTTCTTCCTCATTTTCTTCTTTCACTTTCTCCATGGAACTCCATTGAAGGTCTCTCCATTCCAAGCTTTGTAGCTAGCCATTTCTACACCATTTTCAAGTCTAAGAGCATTTTTGAGGTTGGATCATCTAGGGGATCAAATCAAGCTAAGAAGATCAACATTCTATTCTAAAAACCTAAGGTAAGTTATTATGATTTCCCTTCAATATTGAGCATATGAATCTAAATGATATGTAAATGTGCTATAAACTACTTTTGGGACTTGATTGTGTTGTTTCTTGGCTTTGGGAATGATTAGATAAGCATAATGTTGATGAACATGAAAAGAGTAATTAAATAGTTGATCAACTTTGGGATTGAAGGTGATAGAGGGTTTTAAAGCATGGCTTGAGTATTGATATGTGTTCAATATGGTATATAAACTGGTTTTGGTTAGTTTAGTGCAGCTAGATGAAGCAAAAATGGGGTTTTGTGGTTTTGGGTTGCAGCTGATGGAAACATCAGCAACAATTCTGGGTATTGGCACGACTAGTGCACGGGAGCACTAGTAGTGCACGGGAGCACTAGTGGTGCACGGGAGCACTAGTGGTGCAAATGAGCACTAGTGGTGCACTGGAGCACGACTCGTGCACTGGAGCACGAGTCGTGACCTTCAATTTTCAGTCGTGATCCCTAGTCGTGAGAAACCAAGTAGTCGTGCAGAGGTTGGGAACGACTCGTGCACTAGAGCACGAGTCGTGCCCAGGACAATTTCAGAGTATGAATTTCAAGTTAATTGAAACCTAAACAATTTAAGTGGGAATTGATCCTTCTTTAACTATAATCCTAGAGCTATTTAATTGTGATTGTACCTCTATGTGGTTGCCTCCGAATGGTTATATGATAATATGGTGCGGGAAATAATTGTTGCACGGCATCATGGAATTGATTATGAGCATCTATGCCATACATGGATTATGATTGAATCAATAGTGTATATATATATGACACTATTTGAAAGATTGAACATGAGTATATTTTACCATGTTGCTATATTGTTATCCCTTTCTGTGGATTCTATTCAAGTATCTATTATGTGCTTGATAATGTGTGAGTCAGCTGACATTGGGGGTATAACATAATACGATCAATTATGGAAGTGTGACCTAATGTGATCGGATTATGTTATATCTGTGGCCGTCCCCTCCTGTGGCCACAGGATGGGGTATAGCATCTGTATTGAGCCAAAAGCCTTACAGAGTTGCTACTGTCTTATTTGGTTCCCTGAAAAACGGGTCTTATAAGATGTGAGTATTGCTTAAGCAGCTCACTGTAAGATTGGAGTATTATTATACCCAATGTTGTACGACTACTGTTCAGACGGGAAAAGGTAAACCAAGGTAATGGAATGTGTTTACAGCTTTTCCAATGTGTTATGTGCGACTTGTTATATGTTGCATTTATTTGGCATATTGCTGCATTCATAATAGCTTGCTGAGATTTATTCTCACCCCTCTCCCTTTAATGTTTTTAGATCCCGAGACAGGAGGACCGGCCAAGTAAGGACGGAAAGGAGTTTGGCAGTGAGCTTTTGGGTATTGTCGGGGTACGTTAGGTTGGCGTAGAAAGTATTTTGTCATAATTCCTTTTGGGAGTTTGGAATTATAAACCTTATATTTCTACGTTAAAACCAATATCTTTTGTAACTAAACAGTTAAGTATTTTCAAAGTTGGTCCACTCTTCCTCCGGTGTGGAGAGTAGTGGAGTTGTTTTGAAATGGAAATGTTAATGATGTTGATGTTTGAAGTTTAATTCAAAGTTTTAAAAGTTTAGTAAATTTGGGTTAGTTGAGGACGCTCCAACTCGGGACACGTGTAGGTTCCGGGTCGGGGTCCTCACAGTTGGTATCAGAGCTCGGTTAGAGTTCTCGGGTAGAGTCTAGCTGAGTGAGAGTGTGTGATAACTGACGTCGAGTGTTTAATGCAGGAGTTTGTACTAATGGCGGGTAATGATGGAGATCAGGATCGGGCTTTGGGTAATGTTGGTAATCCGAATGCCGAAATGATGGATATGTTCCGAGTATTTCTTCGAATATGACAAATTTCGAATCAAGGTAGGGACAAAGAACAACCCGAAGGTAGGCAAGGGCACCATGGTTTAGAGAAGTTTGTGAAGATGTCTCCTCCTAGCTTCAACGGAGATCCGGATCGGTGAAGGCGAAAGGTGGCTTGAAGCGATGAACAAGATTTTCTTGGCTATGGAGAGTTCGGATGCGGAAAAGGTGAGATGTGCCGTTTTCAAGTTGGAAGGACCCGCGGAGCACTGGTGGCAGGTAGTAAAGGATGGTTGGGACCGGGATTTGACACCGCAAACTTGGGATAATTTTACACGTAAGTTCCGGACCACTTTGTTCCGATGGTGACTAGAGATAAGAAAGAGGTTGAGTTTACGAAATTGGAGCAAGGGACAATGTCTATAGAACAAGATTCAAGAAAGTTTACGGAGCTAGCCCGCTATTGTCCTCATTTGGTGCCAGATGAGGAGAGGCGTATCTACCGGTTCGTGAAAGGCTTAAGGGTGGAGTTCCGGAAGCAGCTTTTGACTCATGACTTCGCCAACTTCCAAGCGGCGGTGAACATGGCGTATCGGATTGAGAATGACATAGAGGAGCATCGGGGTAAAAATGAAGGCGGAAACAAAAATTGCATTCCAAGGTCAAGGCTCGGGATGTAACGAGAGGGCAACCAAGGACATTCACTCCGGGAGCAAATCGAGGAGGAAACGTAGCGGCTCCGGCAAATCGTTCGACTTCCGGTCAGTTTGGGGCAACATGTGGATATTGCAAGAGGCAAGGACATTCGGAGGACAAGTGTTGGAGCAAGCAAGGCAAGTGTTTGGAGTGTGGGTCGACAGGCCATTTCAGGAGGAATTGTCCCAGTGGCGCAGAGTAAGCAAGCTTCTGGGTAGTGGTCAAGGGGACAAGGTAGTGGTGTGAAGAGAGATGTAGACGGGAAACCCAAAGATAGAGTGCAAGGTCGAGTGTTTGCTTTGGGTCGAGGAGAGGTCGATCCCAATGCCGTCATTAGAGGTATAGTTCCTGTCTCAGGAGTTAAGGCCCGCATTCTTATAGATCCCGGGTCTTCCCACTCATTTGTGGCATCTCATTTTGCATTCTCACTGCATATTTTGCCTGAACCTATGCCTTATGTGTTGGAGGTCTCTACTCCTATGGGAGAGTGCCTTGCATCTTCTTTGATATATCGTGGTTGTGATGTGACTATATGTGGGCATGTATTGCCGGTGGATTTGGTCGAGTTACCAATCCGTGATTTTGATGTGATCCTTGGAATGGATTGGTTGAGTCAGTGTCATGCTTTGGTAGACTGTCGTAGAAAACGAGTCTCATTTGCTATGCCTGATGTGCCTACATTTATATTTGATGCCGATAAATCTATGTTTGGGTTACATGTTATTTCCGCCTTAAAAGCTAGAAAGATGCTATCTAAGGGGTGTGCGGGGTACTTGGCTTATGTGGTAGATTCCAATAAGAAGTCTCCCGAGTTAGCTCATGTCCCGGTTGTGAATGAGTTTAGTGATGTGTTTTCTAGTGAATATTCTATGCCTCCGGATCGTGAGGTAGAGTTTTGTATTGACTTAGTACCCGGTACCGCCCCTATCTCCAAAGCACCTTATAGAATGGCTCCGGCCGAGTTGAAAGAATTGAAGGTCCAATTACAGGAATTGCTAGACCGGGGTTTTATTCGCCCTAGTGTGTCTCCATGGGGAGCACCGGTTCTATTTGTTAGGAAGAAGGATGGTACCTTACGATTGTGTATAGATTATCGTTTGTTGAACCAAGCCACTATAAAGAATAAGTATCCTCTTCCGCACATAGATGATTTATTTGACCAACTCCAAGGTTCCGTTATCTACTCAAAGCTTGATTTGAGAAGCGGATACCATCAGTTGAAGATTAGGCCGGATGATATTGCCAAAACAGCTTTCCGAACTAGATATGGTCATTATGAGTTTGTTGTGATGCCGTTCGGATTGACTAATGCTCCAGCCGTGTTTATGGATATGATGAACCGTGTCTTTAAGCCTTATCTTGATAGCTTCGTGGTGGTATTCATAGATGATATCCTTGTTTATTCTAAGTCCCGGGAAGAGCATGAGAATCATTTGAGGATTGTATTGTCCGTTCTTCGTGAGAAGCAGTTGTACGCCAAGTTCAGCAAGTGTGAGTTTTGGCTTGAGCAGGTTTCTTTCTTGGGGCATGTTGTGTCGAGTTCGGGGATTTCCGTGGATCCTTCGAAAATTGAGGCCGTGGTTAATTGGAAGCAACCTTCGACGGTGACTGAGGTCCGTAGTTTCCTTGGTTTGGCGGGGTATTATCGGAGGTTCATTGAAGGGTTTTCCCGGATTGCTACTCCATTGACTAGGTTGACTCGGAAAGATGTGTCATTCATATGGGATTCCAAGTGTGAAGAAAGTTTCAATGAATTGAAGAAGAGGTTGACGACGGCTCCTGTTCTTACCCTTCCGGATGGTTGTGAGAATTTTGTGATCTATAGTGATGCCTCGAAGGCGGGTTTGGGATGTGTTCTCATGCAAAATGGGAAGGTTATTGCGTATGCCTCTAGGAAGTTATCACCGGCGGAACAGAATTACCCTACTCATGATATGGAATTGGCGGCGATCGTGTTTGCGTTACATAAGTGGAAGCACTACCTTTATGGGGCGAAGTTTGAGATTTTCACCGACCACAAGAGTTTGAAGTACCTATTTACTCAAAAGGAGTTGAATAACCGGCAAAGAAGATGGCTTGAGTTTTTGAAGGATTTTGATTGTGTAATATATTATCATCCGGGGAAGGCTAATGTAGTGGCGGATGCGATTAGCCGAAAGGCGTATGTGACAGCTTTGAGTTCTCGGGAATTGAAGAGTGAAGTAATCATTGCGAATGTTCGAGCCGTTCCGACATTGTATGGAGATTTGAAGGAAGCTCAACAAAGTGATTCGGAATTGAAGAAAATTTTTGATCAAGTGCAAGATGGGAAAGCCGGGGAATTTGCGTTGAATAGAGATGGAATTTTAACCTTCCAAGGGAGAATTTGCGTTCCTTCATCACCGGAAATCAAGAAGCGTGTCTTAGAGGATGGCCATAAGTCCAAGTTTGCGATTCATCCGGGTAGTACCAAAATGTATCAAGACTTGAAGCGTGGGTATTGGTGGAATGGAATGAAGAGGGAAATTGCGGATTATGTTTCTAAGTGTTTGACTTGTCAACAGATTAAGGCCGAACATCAGAGACCGGCTGGATTACTTCAACCATTGGATATTCCGGAATGGAAATGGGAAGGGATTTCGATGGATTTTGTTTCGGGTTTGCCTCTTACCGCGAAGAAGATGGATGCTATTTGGGTTATTGTGGATCGGTTGACGAAGTCGGCTCATTTTCTTCCGGTATCGACCAAGTTTTCGTTAGAGAAGTTAGCTCAGTTGTATATGAAGGAGATTGTGAGACTTCACGGGGTTCCGGTTAGTATTGTTTCCGACAGAGATCCGAGGTTTACATCTAGATTTTGGAGGGCATTGCATGAAGCCTTGGGTTCTAAATTGTGTTTTAGTACGGCGTTTCATCCTCAAACCGACGGTCAGTCCGAGAGAACTATTCAGATACTTGAGGATATGTTACGGGCTTGTGTGATGGATTTCCAATTGTCTTGGGAGGATCATCTACCTTTAGTGGAGTTTGCCTACAACAACAGTTATCAGTCTAGTATTGAGATGGCTCCGTATGAAGCGTTGTATGGTAGGAAGTGTCGATCTCCGATGTGTTGGGACGAGGTTGGTGAAGCGAGACTTTGGGGTGAAGCGAGACTTTGGGGCCCGGATTTGGTTCGAGATTCTACGGAGAAGATCAAGGTGATTCGGGATAGATTGAAGACGGCTCAGAGTAGACAGAAAAGCTACGCCGACAATAGAAGATGGGATTTATCTTTTCAGGTTGGTGACTTTGTGTTCTTGAAGGTCTCTCCGAGGACGGGAATCAAAAGGTTTGGTAATAAGGGTAAATTGGCTCCGAGGTTCGTTGGTCCGTTTGAGATCTTAGAGAAGATTGGGGATTTGGCTTACCGGTTGGCATTACCTCCGTCTCTTTCTTTACTCCATGATGTTTTCCATGTTTCGATGTTGAGGAAGTATTGTCATGATCCTTCCCACATCTTGAGTTCTCCCCCCGATGATGTCCAAGCGGACATGTCTTATGTTGAAGAGCCCTTAAGAGTCTTAGAATTCCAAGTTAAGGAGTTGAGGTCTAAGAGTATTCCGATAGTGAAGGTCCTTTGGAAGAATCACACCATTGAGGAAGCGACGTGGGAGCTAGAATCGGAGATGAGAGCGAAATACCCGTGGTTGTTTGAAAATCCAAGTAAGTCTTTTTAAAATTCGGGACGAATTTTCTTTAAGGGGGAGTGAGTGTAACGACCCTAACCCTAGGCACTAATTTTAATATCATATTGTGTGCTTTTAATATTACTGTTAATATTATGTATCCATTTTTATATACTTGATTTCATATGTTAGGATAAATGATAGTGCAATAAATTAATGTTCTAGAAAAGTATAACAATAGAAATAAATAAAGCATTTGGAAAATATAATAATAGGAAATGAATAAATAGTAGAAGGAGGTTAAATTGGGTAGATAAATGATTTTGGGATAGGTTTAATAACTAAGGTGAAAGCCTTAGATTGAGTAGGGAGGGGGGGCCAATTCCTTTTCCCTAATTTCCTCAAATAAGGCCTCAATAGTCAACCTACCACCTTACCTCCCCATACCCTCTCTTACACTCCCCATACTCCCTCTATTCACTTTCATCTTCTTCCTCATTTTCTTCTTTCACTTTCTCCATGGAAATCCATTGAAGGTCTCTCCATTCCAAGCTTTGTAGCTAGCCATTTCTACACCATTTTCAAGTCTAAGAGCATTTTTGAGGTTGGATCATCTAGGGGATCAAATCAAGCTAAGAAGATCAACATTCTATTCTAAAAACCTAAGGTAAGTTATTATGATTTCCCTTCAATGTTGAGCATATGAATCTAAATGATATGTAAATGTGCTATAAACTACTTTTGGGACTTGATTGTGTTGTTTCTTGGCTTTGGGAATGATTAGATAAGCATAATGTTGATGAACATGAAAAGAGTAATTAAATAGTTGATCAACTTTGGGATTGAAGGTGATAGAGGGTTTTAAAGCATGGCTTGAGTATTGATATGTGTTCAATATGGTATATAAACTGGTTTTGGTTAGTTTAGTGCAGCTAGATGAAGCAAAAATGGGGTTTTGTGGTTTTGGGTTGCAGCTGATGGAAACATCAGCAACAATTCTGGGTATTGGCACGACTAGTGCACGGGAGCACTAGTAGTGCACGGGAGCACTAGTGGTGCAAATGAGCACTAGTGGTGCAAGGGAGCACTAGTGGTGCACTGGAGCACGACTCGTGCACTGGAGCACGAGTCGTGACCTTCAATTTTCAGTCGTGATCCCTAGTCGTGAGAAACCAAGTAGTCGTGCAGAGGTTGGGAACGACTCGTGCACTAGAGCACGAGTCGTGCCCAGGACAATTTCAGAGTATGAATTTCAAGTTAATTGAAACCTAAACAATTTAAGTGGGAATTGATCCTTCTTTAACTATAATCCTAGAGCTATTTAATTGTGATTGTACCTCTATGTGGTTGCCTCCGAATGGTTATATGATAATATGGTGCGGGAAATAATTGTTGCACGGCATCATGGAATTGATTATGAGCATCTATGCCATACATGGATTATGATTGAATCAATAGTGTATATATATATATATGACACTATTTGAAAGATTGAACATGAGTATATTTTACCATGTTGCTATATTGTTATCCCTTTCTGTGGATTCTATTCAAGTATCTATTATGTGCTTGATAATGTGTGAGTCAGCTGACATTGGGGGTATAACATAATACGATCAATTATGGAAGTGTGACCTAATGTGATCGGATTATGTTATATTCGTGGCCGTCCCCTCCTGGCCACGGGATGGGGTATAGCATCTGTATTGAGCCAAAAGCCTTACAGAGTTGCTACTGTCTTATTTGGTTCCCTGAAAAACGGGTCTTATAAGATGTGAGTATTGCTTAAGCAGCTCACTGTAAGATTGGAGTATTATTATACCCAATGTTGTACGACTACTGTTCAGACGGGAAAAGGTAAACCAAGGTAATGGAATGTGTTTACAGCTTTTCCAATGTGTTATGTGCGACTTGTTATATGTTGCATTTATTTGGCATATTGCTGCATTCATAATAGCTTGCTGAGATTTATTCTCACCCCTCTCCCTTTAATGTTTTTAGATCCCGAGACAGGAGGACCGGCCAAGTAAGGACGGAAAGGAGTTTGGCAGTGAGCTTTTGGGTATTGTCGGGGTACGTTAGGTTGGCGTAGAAAGTATTTTGTCATAATTCCTTTTGGGAGTTTGTAATTATAAACCTTATATTTCTACGTTAAAACCAATATCTTTTGTAACTAAACAGTTAAGTATTTTCAAAGTTGGTCCACTCTTCCTCCGGTGTGGAGAGTAGTGGAGTTGTTTTGAAATGGAAATGTTAATGATGTTGATGTTTGAAGTTTAATTCAAAGTTTTAAAAGTTTAGTAAATTTGGGTTAGTTGAGGACGCTCCAACTCGGGACACGTGTAGGTTCCGGGTCGGGGTCCTCACAGTTCTGACACGTTCCGGTCAAATCCCAGTGAATCCTCCACGGGCAGACAAAAGGCCAACCATACCTGAGCCACGAACTGAAAAGGGGACCTACGCCAAAGAAGCTGAAACCTTGGACCCAAAGGCTGAGGATCCTGTCTTAACACAGCTCAAGCGCACTCAGGCTAACATCTCGCTCTGGTCCTTACTCACTTCATCTTACCCGCACAAGCTCAAGTTGGAAGAAAGCCCGGCCTGCACCATGGTTCCCATCACAAAGTGACACCCGATGAAGCAGCTCGGATGATTGGCAACGTTAATTACAAAGAATATCATCACTTTCACGAGCTCGACCTTCCAAAATTTGGGGCCGACCACAATGAGCCTCTCTACATAATGATCAACTGGACGAGCGTCGTCTCCCACGGGTTTTGGTAGATGGGGGTTCATCCATGAACGTCCTGCCATCCAAAATGATGGATCTGCTAGGAATCAAAGCGACTGATCTAAAGCCCTCAACTCAGGCAATCAAGGCATACGACTCAACGTCCCGCCCAGTCTTGGGAATAGCCACTTTGAACCTGTGGTTCGGAAAACAAATGGTCCCGACGGATTTCCAAGTCATCGACATCCCGATCACATTCACTGCCATTTTGGGACGCCCTTGGTTACACCAGATCAATGGGGTGGCATCCACTCTCCATCAGTGCGTAAAGTTCGTCCAAGGAACAGATCTAACCATCATCTACGGTGATAGCGTAGTCACCGAAAGGACCGACACAAACGGAGTCCCGGTCTTAGAGATCAAACACGACAATGATGGCATGATGCTAACAGGGTTCACCATCGAAAGCCCAAAGGCCCAGGTATGCCACATAGACCTGCCTTTGATTTGGGACAAGATCCCTCCCCCGATGAAAATGATGAAGCACATGAACTACATCCCGGGGCTCGGTTTGGGAAAACGCCATCAGGGTACCCAACAAATCATCCATATCAAAGAACAGAATACTCTCCATGGCTTGGGATACTCTCCAACTCCCGAACACATTGCGGAGGACAAGCGAGCTGCACGAAAACGCTCCACAGATAACAAAAGAGGCTTGCATACAATCTCCGATCTTCGTCCTTACAGCTTCGACATGACCAAGTACTTCACAAAGAAGGCCGGCAACTTGGAAGAAGATCCAGAAAAGGGAACAGAGCTGATCAACGCCAAACAAAGCTGGCCGACAACCATGGACAAGCTCCAGCAGAACCTGGCAAGATTCAGAGGCCTCAAGCCAAATCCCGTCCGAAGAGCATTTCTCGACACACCGCCTCTACCGGGATCCATGACCACCACTATTCACAACGAATTTTGGTTCGGGGAAACCCCTCTTTGGCGTAAGAACTCGAAAAACTCTCTGTCAACACTCCTGCCTTCAACAAGCGGGACGAGTCTGCATTCGAGCTAGTAATGCCCAAGACAAAAGCAAAAGACTCCGCAGACGATGCTTGGGACGAGCCACTGCTCCACCTGCTCTTCAAAGAAGAAATCGAGATGCCAGACCTGATCGATTTTGTTTCTGATAACTCTGTGATAGCAATGATTGGGAATGGTGACATAAAGCCCTTCAAGCCCCACCTACTATCAAGCTCATTGCCACTCAATAACTGGGCCACCTTATCCGGACCCACCGCTAGCAAAAAGGACATGATCGAACAACTTGGTCTGACCCCTCGAGTCCTAGAGTCCAGTGTCAAAACTCATCCTGAGTCCATTATCTTTGAATTTGAGTCTCTCGAGTCATCTGATGGCCTCACGCCAGAAGATTACGAACTCATTGCCAATAATGTATTCCTGTATGCTCTTAATGAATGCTTCGATCTTTCCGAGTATCCTCTCATTGCATCTTTAACAACTGATAATAAATTAACTAACACACAAACAGTTAAGAACGATTCACTTGATAAAGAAGCAGACACATTAAACGAACAATACATTAAGCAAATCTTTAAGCATGTTGTCAAACGAGAGAAAAACCGGGCCCAAGATGCCGAGGAGGTTTTAATCACAACGATTTGCAAGATTGCTGAAGAGCCAAAGAGACGCAAGTCCGACGCCATTTCCAAAGACGGACTGCATCTTCCAATACCTCCGTAACGGGGAAACTACCTTCATGAACAAGGAAGACCCACACACAGGAGGGGTCAAAACCAAGAGCATCATGGCCCTAAAACGCCTAGCCTCTCACTTCGTCATCCTCGGGGACATGCTATACAAGAAACGCTACCATGGACCACTCCTACGCTGCATCAGCCAGGAAGAAGCAAACAAGCTCATGAACGAAGTCCACAATGGGGCTTGCGGTCCCCACATGAACGCCAGATCCCTAATGCAAATCATTCTCAGGATGGGCTACTACTGGATCTCCATGGAGGCAGATTGCATCCACTTTGTCCGAAGCCGCGACAAGTGTCAACGGTTCTCCAACCTCAATCATCGCCGCCCCACGACCTCTACCGCATAACTACACCCGGCCATTTGCCACTTGGGGAATTGACGTCATCGGGAAAATCGCTCCGCCAAAGGCGGTCACGAGTTCATCTTAGTAGCCATCGACTACTTCACCAAATGGGTCGAAGCCAAGTCCTACAAGGTACTCACCTCCAAGAAGGTCGCGCATTTCCGCAAGGAAAAAATCATCGGCCGATACGGCATCCCAAATGAGGTCATATCGACAATGGCTCACACTAAGAGGGGGAATTCGACTGCATCGCTGGCTGAATTCAAGATCACACGCCACAAATCTTCTCCCTACCGGCCACAAACAAACGACGCCGTGGAAGCAAGGAACAAAACCCTCGAACGGATCATCCGAAAATGACCACCCGAGGACGAGATTGGCCCGAGAAGCCGCACCTTGCACTTTGGGGCTACCGCACATCGGCCGAACAGCCTACGGGAGAAACCCCATTCGCCTTGACATACGGGATGGAGGCGGCCCTTCCCATTGAATCGGAAATTCCTCACTCCGAGTGCCGTGGAAAATGACATCAACGAAGTAGAATGGCTCCGAAGCCGACATGACGAATTGGCTCGCTAGACGAGCGACGACTAAAGGCCATGGAACACGTCCGAGCCTATCAAAGCAGGATGGCTAGAGCTTTCGACAAGAAAGTCAAATCCCGAGACATCGTGGAAGGCGACCTTGTACTCAAAGAAAAGCCTCCCACTCGAACCAACCCACTCGGGAAAATGGGAACCCACATGGATCGGCCCTTTCGTGGTTCAAAAGATCTTCTCCGGAGGTGCCATGAAGCCGACAGACCTAGACGGCAATCCCTTCATGAATCCAAATCAGCGGAAGCAAACTTCGCAGATACTTCGCCCGAAGAAGAACAAGCCGTGCATCTCTTGGCACTCCATGTAGTGTCGAACTACGTTGCACTGAGCCCTCTAGTCCGGGGAACATAGGCAACCTTAATTGGTCCGGTCTAAAAATACACAAAAAAGTCAAAAGTTTGAATGTCAATCAAGACCTCCATCAAGCTACGCACTTTTCAAGAACACGCCCCAACGTCACCTTGACCAAGTCAAACGACGGCGGCAACATCAAAGGACATCCGAGGGTCACTCAACATCAAACGACTGACTCATGTCTGCTTCCAAGTCAGGGGCTTGTCTTCGCCCTCACGCGTTTCAAAAAAAAAAAAAGAGAGCTCAAGCAAGGGCTCACAAAAAAAAACAAAAACAAAAGAAGCTCAAGCAGAAGCTGCGAAATTGAGGTCAAGAGCCCGACGCCAACAAGAGGCAAGGAAGCTACGAAAAAGACCGTCAAAACGACTTGTCAAGGGATCATTCAACCTCTCAGCCAAGCACAAAGCCTAAGCAAAGGGGATTGCCGTTGCCATGGCCTGCATCGCTTCTGGCCCGCAAATGCAACAGAAAAGTTCAAAGATGGACGCCGACAAGGTGCACAAAAGAAACAAAGGCAAACAAGAGATCTTGCGTCTCGACAAAGCTTTAAAAGTAAATCACAAATCACTAACGGTTACAACATTTCTTGATGAGTTCAAGCACGATCTACTCTCAAGTTCACAACATGCTAAAAGACAGCTTAATACATTTAACAAATAATGTGTTTACAATGCAACGAATGGATACCTAGGAGGTCATTCCGCGCCATCTGCGCTTGTCCCCTCGCCATTCTTCCCTTTCTTCCCTCGTCCCCGGCGAGTCTTCTTTCGCTCAACGCGAACCAACTCTGCGTCTCTCAGTCCGAGATCAGGGGTCCTCCCCGTAGAGTCAAACAATCCAGCAGCTCTCAGGGCTTCATTCGCCCGTGCTTCGGCTCGGATCTCCTCCCCGCGAGTCCGTAAAAGAGGACCTCTCCCCGTCGCCGGTCAACTCTAGTCTCGTAGTCAAACAAAGTGTCTCCGTCACATCCCGAGGGTCGACTGTGCTTCGGCACTCCTAAGGCAATAGCTACTACGGCAACCGGGTCCTGTAATCGCTACACGCCGCTCTCCAAAGCCACTGGGAATGCCCAACACGCTGCTCATACTGGGCCGTGCCGAGTCGTCAATACGACACTCTCCCGACGTCTAAGGAGTACCACAGAGGGAAAGCGGAATACTTCCATACCCTCGAAAATACAAGAAAGCACTGAGCCGCCATACAAAGAGGAGCTATCTCCGTAGTAGCAAGGTCATCCCAGCCCAACAAAGGCTCCTGCTTCATCCCAAACTGCCGAGAAACAAGCGACGGAATATAGAAGGAGGACCAAGACAAACCTGGAACTCTAACGACATAGGACCCTTCCTGAAAGACCCTCCTAGTCTCAATCCTCCAGTGAGGAACCCACCAACGGATCTCGATGCGTACTAAGCCGTGCCATCCATCTCTCCCGGGCGGATCGATCCATATCCAATGTAAGAGGTCGGCTGAGCAAATGACCACGGGCTAAACGACGTCTGAGCCTCGGGCATGGCCTGAAGTCTCTCTCCCGGCCACAAGGTGAGCAAAGCGGGGCTTCCTCTCTCATGAAACGATCCCCGGTCGCCGTACGGTCGATACCACGAAGAGTCTCCCCAAAGACCAACGGGACAATATCCTCTCCACTTCCGCAAAGGCCCAACCACATCTAGCAAAGCGCCATCGCAAATGCCAAGTGGAGCCGACCATGAAAAGCGTCGCCATCACGCACAAGGCAAATGTGTCCCAAGAGACATCACTTCATCATCAACCATGAACCGCTCCGGCAGCTCAGAAATGTCAATATGACCCGAATCGAGGATCATGCCCTGCACTTCTTCCAACGAAGTACGAAGAAAGCCTGCAAGCTTCACGCTCACATCAGCACCACCAATCAAAGGAAGCGAGATGGCCTCCACCTCCGGTCCTCCAATCAAAGCCCGAAAATCCTCAAAAGTGGGCACCATTTCATTGTAGGAGAAACAATACACATGCCTCCTAACATCCTTAACTTCGCGGCAGCCCGCAACAAATCCCAATCAGAACCAACTCCTTAAAAGACCAAATCGAGCAAAGACGAAACCTTACCTCGAAAGCCCGTCTCGATGCCTCATACGGCGCCGCATCCACGTTTCACCGCTCAAGGAAGTGTGCTTGCCTCTCCTGCGAAATCCTCGGCAAAATTCTAGGGACGTACGAAGAATCCATGGTAAAAATGGAGGTTCCTAGAGAAAATGGGGAAGAAAGCTCGAAAATGGCTGCAAATGGGCAAATGGGGAAGAACCAGACACTGGAAAGCATTTATTTCCTTCCCAAAAGCAAGGTTGGTCCGTACGAACCTCTTTGCATGCTAAGTATGTCCGTACGGACCTCCTTGTAACCATGACCCATTTCCCCAGCAAATGGTACAACAACCACTGTCCTCAGCAGGACCTTGCTCCAAACTGCCCAAACACTGGCCAAAGCCATTCCTGGCAAACATACACTACCCACAAACGCACTCTCAGCTCACGTGGCATGCACAAAATTAAAAAAAAAATAATAGCAAAAATTTCTAGGACAATTCCCGGGAATCACAAAAATGACATTACATCCTAAAATAAAATGCGTTTGCCATGCAAATACGAGTGTTTTATTACAGGTACATCTAATGTCTGTTGCTAAAAGAAAAAAAAGAAGATATGGAAAGAGGTAAAGCAAATGAACCCTAATCCGACTCTTCGGCATCATCATCCTCGCCAAGATCATCAAGAGAGAAGTCGGGCATCCCAGTGAACTCGCCCGTCATATCCTCGTCATCAGAATACCGAGCCCCCTCCGGAGGCTGGTACTCAAAGTACTCAGAAGGATCAAATCCGGAGAAAGGATCAAAGAAAGAAGGCTCTGACGAACCCTCACCCTGTGCATCCTGCTGGGGAAAGAACTGGTAAAGGGTCTGCGGCCTCGGAGCTCCCGAAGACGTCCCGGCATCCATGCTATGCCGCCCCTTTGAAGGTCCCTCCTGCTGTGGCTCCGGCTCGGCTCTCGGTGGAGGAACATCTACAAAATGCCTCGAAGGCATAGGCTCGTATGCCGGCACACGCCGCGAGGACCGGCAAGACAGCTTCGACGCCATCTTCTTCGTAAAAGACCGCATCGCCACGTAACGGCGGGTCGGCATGTCAAAAGCCCTCCCCGGGACCTGCACAAGCAAAGCAGCCAAAGAAACGCTCAGCAATACAGTCATACTCAACAACAAAAAGAGAAAAATACAGAAAAGATGCCAAGATGGAAAATAGTAAACACACTCACCGGTCTATCAGGATCCACGCGGTAGGCAGCAGGAGCTCGCTCGTGGACGGGCATGTACACCCTCCTCCTCGAGGAATCCCCACGAACATACGTAAAATCCACTGTGCACCGAACCTCTGGGACCCTGCGGACCAGCCTCCCTCTCCCTCGCCAACACCTGTGGCGTCCTCAACTTCCTCCTCACGAAGGCCCCATACTCCTCTCCATACAAAATAAACTCCTCGGCACCCACACCGCCAAGGTACCTCTCAAAGTCCAACACATCCATATCGCGGGAATCCAACATCCCAAAAGGAGGGTCCCTCGGAGCCACGGGAAGCACACCCGGGCCATGCTGCCAGAAGACCCGCTCCCCCAGGTACATGACGTCACAAGTCAGGCCCCGCAGCATCTTCCGCTGCGCCGTCACCACCGGAGCCCCCTCAAACTCATCACCCTCATACCGAGCCCACGGGAACAAAACAAACCCCTTCGGGCTACCTCTCTCCAGACGCTCCTGCACATCCCCGTAGGCGATGGTGAGCTTCCCCCTGCTGCTCCTCCTCTTCCTCGCCGAACGAGCCCAGCCTAACATCGCAGGATACGCTGTCACGGCCCCAGGATCTCTATCCCACGGGAAGCACTGAAAGATCTCGTAGAACCACACCTGTGACAAAAAATAGAAGGGGCTCAATGCAAAAGAAAATGGAGAAAGCGACAAGTTGCTAAATCAAAAAAAAAAAAACAGCAATGAACTCATACCTCCAAAGCAAAGTCAAAACAGGCCAAAGAACTGGCCACACCCCGGCTAAACCGGTCCAAAGAGAAGTAGAGCTCGGCCAGGCCCGCCTCGCCCCAAGCAATATCACAGACTCTCTCCAAATCAATCAAGCTCTCTAACAGAGCAAAAGGAGCCGCAGTCGCGTGGTTCGAGAACAAAGTCTCGGAAAGTGCAAACCACAAAAAGGAGCGCGCCAGCTGCTCCGCCGTCACCTGGCCGGTACCCCGAACATAGGCCCCAATGCTGGCCGTAATCCTCAGCTCCACATCGCTATATAGCATGCCCAGGCCCCTGCGAGGACGAGGCTCAAAGCCCAGCAGCTCGGTCAACACAGCATCGGATATCATATCTCTCCACCGCACTGGCCCTCCTTTGAAGGAAAGCCCGGTAATCGCAGCAAAGTCGGTAGGCGTCACTGTCACCTCTCCTCAGCTCAGATGGAAGGTGTGGGTGGTATCCCACCAATACTCAGAAAGGCCAAGAAAGACGCTCTTGTTCTTCCTCGTGTCAGAAACCCCGGCCAGGTTCTCTACGAACACACCCAAGCCAGAAGCGTAGACCAGCCTCCTGGGACTCGGCCTACCATCCACAGAAATATCAGGCATCCGCTGCCACAACTCAACAACAGCCTCGAGCGATCCCCGAGTCTTCATCTTCTTGGCCTTCCCAGCCATGAGCCCCTCATCCTGCAGGTAAACACAGCAAAGGTACGTCATTCGCAGTACTTAACGCAAAAGAAAATCAAAGCACATATATCCCGTCACGAAACACGGCACATATTGCACATAATTTTTACATGCAACTCAAAACATGACATGCATTATACATAATTTTTTCCATGCAGTCCGTCACAAAACACGGCACACACTGTACAGATTTTCTCAACAAAGGGATCAAGCACTACACGACACATTTTCAAAATAAACCGTCACGAAATACGGCACATATTGCACATATTTTCCCCACAAAGTCCGTCACCCAAAAACACGGCACACACTGCATAACACATTTTTAAAAGAAAAGTCCGTCCCTACACGACACACACTTTCAGACAAAACCCGTCACGAAACACGGCACATGTCACATTTTTTCTACAAAATTTGTCCCTACATGACAATTTTTCCACATTGTACATACATAAATAGCATAAGGTACAAAACACCAAAACATGCATTTTCATAGAGAGGCACTTTATTTTCACAAATAAAAGCTAATCTACACATTTCTGCACAAAATGCACATAGTCACAATATTTACATGCTAATTTTCAACAATTCGTCAAGAATTTCACAAAAGGCATGGCAAATAACAAAAACCACCAAAATGCGAAAAACTAAAACCTAGTTCTAGCATTCAAAAAAATTCGAGCAGGAAATCGAAACGGAAAGGATTTCTTACCTCCCCGACGTTCCTAGAGCGACGATTGTGCACCTCCGGATTCGGATACAATACATCCGGGTTCTTCGAAGATGGAACAAAGGAGATCCAATTTCTTTGGAGTTCCATCCGTTGCTCGATCACATCTTGACTGCGTTGTCGACGATTCCTTCGAGATCCTTCCGCCATGGCAAGCAATTCAAAGCAAAAAACAGAGGATTTTGGTTAACAATGGAGGTTTTCTCCTTCTCTCTCTCTCGGATGCACGAACTGAAGAAGAAGAAGTGAAGGGGGCCTCGGGGTTTTAACCCAGTCCAAACCTGGGAACTGTAAAAAATCAACTTGGTCCGTACGGACCTCTTTGCATCCCAGGTTGGTCCGTACGGACCTTCTTGCAAGGGAGGGCCAAATTACTTTTCTGCCCTTATAATCTTTGCCCCTGGCTGTCCTAAGGCCTATTTCAGCAAATTCAGTGCAGTATGGTCCTTAACCCATCAAATTCAACCACCGGCCGTCAATGTAAGCCCGGACCTCGCCCACTTCAACGGCAATGCAAGAACCGGCAGTCAATGTAAGCCCGAACCTCGCCCACTTCAACGGCAACGCAAGAACCGGCCGTCAGTGTAAGCCCGGACCTCGCCCACTTCAACGGCAATGCAAGAACCGGCAGTCAATGTAAGCCCGAACTTCGCCCACTTCAACGGCAACGCAAGAACCGGCCGTCAATGTAAGCCCGGACCTCGCCCACTTCAACGGCAACGCAAGAACCGGCCGTCAGTGTAAGCCGGACTCGCCCCACTCAACGGCAGCTTCAACCACACGGCCGTCCAATGTAAGTCTGATTTCGCCTACTCAACGGCAATTCAAGAACCGGCCGTCAATGTAAGCCCGGACTTCGCCTACTCAACGGCAATTCAAGAACCGGCCGTCAATGTAAGCCCGGGCTTCGCCTACTCAACGGCAATTCAACCATCGGCCGTCAATGTAAGCCCGAACCTCGCTCACTCAACAGCAAAACAAGCGCAAGAAGGAGCCAACACCTCCCAGCACAAATCTCAAGGCATAAAACGCCTCCAAAATGCTCATCGACAACGCAAGCATCGGTCATCAAAGTAAGCCCGACGTCACCCTCTCAGCATGAAAAGGCCCCTACAAGGCCACGATGATCCCCAACAGACGAACACCGGCGGCCATCGTAAGTCCAACTTTCTCCCCAGCAGACAAAGCACAAGGCAATCACGCCTCTCGAAATCAAGCACGGGGCATCTACACCTCTCGCAATCAAAGCTCAAGGTAGCCATGCCTCCACAACCGCAGCCAGAAGACGATTCAAAGTCCTCACACATGGCAAACCGCAGCCAGAAGACGATTCAAAGTCCTCACGCATGGCAAACCACAGCCAGAAGACGATTCAAAGTCCTCACGCATGGCAAACCGCAGCCAGAAGACGATTCAAAGTCCTCACGCATGGCAAACCACAGCCAGAAGACGATTCAAAGTCCTCACGCATGACAAACCGCAGCCAGAAGACGATTCAAAGTCCTCACGCATGGCAAACTGCAACCAGAAGATGACTCAAGCCTTCATACTATCTCCAACCCGGAAGGCTTTAAATCACTCGGTCCGGAAGACCGTATAAACCTCCATCACTATCTCCAGCCCGGAAGGCTTTAAACCACTCAGTCCGGAAGACCGTATAAACCTCCATCACTATCTCCAGCCCGGAAGGCTTTAAACCACTCGGTCCGGAAGACCGTATAAACCTCCATCACTATCTCCAGCCCGGAAGGCTTTAAACCACTCGGTCCGGAAGACCGTATAAACCTCCCCCATCACTATCTCCGGCCCGGAAGGCCTTAAACCACCCGATTAGGAAAATCGTAAAATTTCCACCCAGGACACCACCACGTCCTCACAATTGACCTCAGCGGTCACCACATCTTAGGACACCACCCCGTCCTTACCACTGACCTCGGCGGTCACACGATACTTCAGGGCACCATCACGCCCACATACACTCACAATTTCACGACCTCTGAACTACGGCCAGGCTTGATTCCCGCCAGGGATACGTAGGAATCCTATCACAGGGTCCAGCCATCGACCTATACGGTCACCCAGGACGTCTCCACGTCCCTACCACCGACCTATGCGGTCACACCCAGGACACCACCACGTCCACCCATAGAGTCTTAGTCAGAGGACATCTCCCGTCCCCTTGCACCACAACACTCACCCCACACACGAACTACGGCCAGGCTTGATTCCCGCCAGGGATACGTAGGAATCCTATCACAGGGTCCAGCCAACTGACCTAAGCGGTCACACAACAGGACACCGCCACGTCCTCACCCTGACCTCCATGGTTACTTCCTCTCCCAGCACGCGATCCAGATTAGGACCCTTATCTTATCAACGACCCAACTTCCTCCGAAAGTGACGTCGTTGAGGGGCTTCTGTAAGTACCCCAATCTGGATCACCCTCTGCCGAACACACAGGAAACACCGCAGACTCACAAACAACAGTCTCGAAGACCTATGGCACGTAAAACCCTCTCAAAACCCTCAACCAAATCAAGGGAGGGGCCTTTCTGGGATAAAAAGGGACAGAAGGACCTTTTGGGAATTTTCAGGAAATTGGAAAAGCAAAAGTGGTCCGTACGGACCTCTTTGCTTTAATAATTACTGAATCCTTTTAAAGTCCACAATATTCCCTCAAATCCCGGGGAAAATGATTACCCTCATGCATAGTTGGTCCGTACGGACCTCTTTGCATGTCAAGATGGTCCATACGGACCTTATTGCATAGGGGACATCATAATTCCAGAATATTCATCATCATCACATATTCCCTCAAATCGAGGAAAACCAAAATTCTGGATAACCAGGGAGGTCCGTACGGACCTTCTTGCACCAAATCTGGCACTATAAATAGAGGGCTCCCCCTCCTCATTTTGATACACCTCCCTCTTCTCTCTTCCTCCCTTAGCCTTCTGGCTCCCCTCTAAGTCCTCTCGAGGCACTCCCGGCCCCTTTCGGATCCTTTCGAGGCCTTCCGAGCCCCCTCGTGGTGCTCCGAAGCCTCCCCGAGCGCTCCCGCGATGCTCCAGTGCTGCCCCGAGGCACTCTCGAGGTACTCTGAGGCCCCTCGTGGTACTTCGAGGCCTTGCCTGGTCTTTCCCGAGGCGTCCCGGCTCTTTCCGAGTCAAACCGGCGATCCCAAACCACGCCGAAACTCTGCCCGAGTGACTCCTGCCATCCCAACGCACGCCGAAACTCTACCCGAGTGACTCCTGCCATCCCAACACACGCCGAAACTCTGCCCTAACGCAGCCTACAATCTCAACTCACGCCGAAACTCTGTCCGCAGACAACCAGCCCCTCCCGAAGAAATCCCGGTCCGTGTCGGAACAACATTCCATCCTCAAACACTATTCCTCAGCGGAAGACAGACACGAACCAACATTGGTAAGGCTTCCTTCCATTACTATTTCAATACATTTCAATACGTAGTGTACAATGTAGACATCCGACACAGCATGCATTTTTAAAAAGCACACACACACACACACACAACATTTAAAGAATATTAGGGGTATCCGAAAGACTCGTTTTTACGAGGCGACTCGGGTGAGCTCTAAGATTCTAATATTCTCTTCCCGAGGAGTCATCTGACCTCCGAACTCAAAATCTCATCACACAAAAAACAGTTTATTATTATTTTTAAACTGATGTCCTTTTTCAATGTTTTGGGCTTAATAATAAAAACGGCGTGGCGACTCTACAAAGCAAAACACGGCGAGACACCTCCAACTAATCGCTAAAGCGGAATAAAGCCAGATGTCGGGGCGCGAACGCGCTGCCTCTCGGATCCGGGCAAACATTCCCGAACAGCGACACAAATGCGAGATGCACGGGGCCTCCGCGCGCGAGCCGGGTCCCTGTGATGATGTGTGATTGTATCGAAAATTTTCCCATTTTTATTTGAAAAAATCAACGAAACGGAGTCGCCACGCCATTTTAATTTTGAGGGCCAAAACTTTGAAAAAAGCCCGAGATCAGAGATTTAGGTTCGGAGGTCATGTTACACGCCGGGAAGGACGTTAGTGTGCACCCGGAATGCCTCGTAAAACGAGTCTTCCAAGCTGAAAATCATTTGTGTGTGTGTGTGTGTGTGTGTGTTTTGGCCAAAATACTTTGAAACTCAGAAAAGTAAAAATAGGGATATCTTTTTAAGACTTTAAACTGATCCCATGATTTTTTGGGGGATTTTTGGATTGAGATTTGGTACTCAAAAGACCTTTTGAAGTTGAGAGCCATTTCTGCCAGAATGAAAAAGGCAGTGGACCTTTGATTTTTAAATGTATTCAAGGGTCTTAAAACTTCATAATCTGGATAAACTCAGAGAATGAAAGTTGTTCTAGACACCTTAAATAAGGTTTGTGCGAAGGAATTTTCCATTTTGGAGAAGATTTGAGGGGTCAAAACCTTCTGGAAACCTCAGATATGAGATCTGGATTCCCAGAAGCTGATGAACTAGCCTCTGAAAGAAAATTTGAAAAGAGGAGTTTTACTCACCCAAAAAATAAAGTAAAAATATGTCTGGAAAGCTCTGGATATTGGCTACAAAAAGTGTTTTGTAGTCAACACCAAATTCCAAGTTCATCTGTGTCCAAAAATTAAGACAATGGACTGAGGTCTGGGAAAATTGCTACTGGACAGCAACTTCTCAAGAAGGAGAATATGATTTTAAAGGGGGTTTTGCATCCATGCTTGTCCCCATTTCCCTAGGTTTTGGTTAGTGATCACTAGAAATTTTAGTGGTGAATCAACTATACCAAACCATCCTTGGGGTACATTAGGACTAAGCATTTCATTTGCTTGGGAAGGGGATTTTTATCCTTTGAAAATGAGATTTTATGCTTGAAAATGGTTTTTAGGGTTTTGAAAATGAGTTTTCTTTACAAGAAAGTAAGAGAACTTGAAAATAATTTTGATCTTTGTAGAAGATCATCCATGGAGATGGTCTTCCATGGTGATCTTCTTAGATCTAGAGCAAGAAGATGAAAGAACTACATTTTGTAGTTTGAAGATGCATGCATGGATGAGATTTAGGGTTAGGAGAAGGAGGGTTTACCAATCTTCCTTATGTTCTTGAGTGTTTGGCTTGAGTGTATGAGTGTTTAGGGCTTTAACATGAGAGTGAGTGGATGAGTATGAATTGGGAAAGATTGGAGAGAAAATGGTGACAATTCAAGTGAATTCTCACTGTTTTCTCTCTATATTTCGCCAGAGGTTCGGTGCAAAATGTGTTGTTGCTCCTTATTTTTGTGACTGGAGGGCTCAATTTATAGCCCTCTGAAAATTACAAACCCATCCGCGCGGACAGGACCTGCAGCGTGCACTGTTCATTAAATGCAGCTTCAGGCTTTGGACAAGAGGAATAATCTTTTTGAAATTTCAAATTAACAGCCAGTTCATTGTTTCCAGCCATTTCTATTTATGGTTTTCTTCTTTTGTTTTTGCTTTTTGAGATTCTTTTTGAGGTTTAACCTTAAATAACAATGCCCATTTTACCCTCACTTTGTTAGAAAAGTTAGGATTGTTAGGAATTGTTAGAAATGTTATAACTTTCGTTAATTTTCTAACGAAAATTCTAACAAGCTCAAATTGGAGCACTTACAGTAGCCCCTCGGCGACGGCGCTTTCAAAGGAAGCGGGGTCGTCGATAAGAGTAAGGCTCCATATTTGGCAGGATGATCGAGTGATCGGGTGGCTGAACCTAGCGATAGGCTACCTACGTATCCCGAATGGGAATCAAGCTGCCGTAGTTCGGGTCTTTGACCACGGAGATGATGGCGTTTTAGGCGCCTCGAACCCGATGAGCGAGTTCTACGCGTTCCTGGAAAGAAACTCACTGGGGATAAGAGATGACCATCTTCGCCTCGATGGGTATCCGCTCTGCTGGGGATAGGAATGATCATTTTTGGTCTCTGCTGGGGATGATTGCGATTTATCGCTTTCCTAGTGATAGCGTCTTAGGTGCCTCAAACCTTGGAGATGGCGTTTTAGGTGCCTCGAACCTTGATGATGATGGCTTTTTAGGTGCCTCGGACCTTGATGATGATGGCTTTTTAAGTGCCTCGGACCTTGGAGATGGCGTTTTAGGTGCCTCGAACCTTGATGATGATGGCTTTTTAGGCGCCTCGAACCTTGATGTGAAATGCCCTTTCGGTGGACTTTGTCTGCTGCCGAAGGAGAGGGTGACCATTTTGGTCGAGGGGCTGGACCTAATGATAGGCTACCTACGTATCCCTAGTGGGAATCAAGCCCTTTCGTAGTTCGAGTTTTACTCGAGATTTCGCTGGCTTTTGGGATTCCGTTAACTTTGCTGGGGATTTCGTTAGCCTTTCGGGGAAAATCGAGACGTATTCGTCGGGAAATCGGTCTTACGTTTCTTTGTAGGGAAGATTTTGATGAAAGATACGGGATCTCGTTATCTTTCTCGGGGAAATCGGTCTTACGTTTGACTGCCGGGGGTAATTTTGATGAAAGATACGGGATCTCGTTATCTTTCTCGGGGAGATCGGTCTTACGTTTTACTGCCGGGGAAGATTTTGATGAAAGATACGGGATCTCGTTATCTTTCTCGGGGCACTCGGTCTTACGTTTGACTGCCGGGGGTGATTTTGATGAAAGATACGGGATCTCGTTATCTTTCTCGGGGAGATCGGTCTTACGTTTTACTGCCGGGGAATGATTTTGATGAAAGATACGGGATCCGTTATCTTTCTCGGGGCACTCGGTCTTACGTTTGACTGTCGGGGAATGATTTTGATGAAAGATACGGGATCTCGTTATCTTTCTCGAGGAAATCGGTCTTACGTTTGACTGCCGTTGGATGATTTTGATGAAAGATACGGGATCCGTTATCTTTCTCGGGGCACTCGGTCTTACGTTTGACTGCCGGGGAATGATTTTGATGAAAGATACGGGATCTCGTTATCTTTCTTAGGGCACTCGGTCTTACGTTTTACTGCCGGGGGTGATTTTGATGAAAGATACGGGTTTCGTTATCTTTCTCGGGGCACTCGGTCTTACGTTTGACTGCCGGGGAAGATTTTGATGAAAGATACGGGATTTCGTTATCTTTCTCGGGGAGATCGGTCTTACGTTTTACTGCCGGGGAATGATTTTGATGAAAGATACGGGATCCGTTATCTTTCTCGGGGCACTCGGTCTTACGTTTGACTGCCGGGGGTGATTTTGATGAAAGATACGGGATCTCGTTATCTTTCTCGGGGCACTCGGTCTTACGTTTGACTGCCGGGGGTAATTTTGATGAAAGATACGGGATCTCGTTATCTTTCTCGGGGCACTCGGTCTTACGTTTGACTGCCGGGGAATGATTTTCTTGACAAGGGGCTGACTTTGGTTAACTTCGTTAACTTTGTCAAGTTGGGGACTGAATTGCAGAGTCCTGAAATTTTAAGGGGCAAAAGGGTCATTTTGACCCTTGCAATCCTATCCGCGCGGATAGGAGCTGAAAGTCAGGGGTATTAATTAGGGTCAACGCCCTTTTCTTCTTCCCCATTCAGTTTTACAGTTTTTTCTGCACTTACGAGGGAGAGAGAGAGAGAACCGAGGAGAACCTCCATTGAAGGCCAAAAAGCTTCGAAAATCTTCCGATTTCTTCGATTTTTCGAGCGATGGAACACGGGGAAGGCGCTTTTCAAGGCCAAGGACGTGGCCCGGTGGCGGAGAGACGATTGGAGCTTGTCCGGATGAGGAGGCATTACAATCTTTCGCAATCGGTTGAGGTGGAGCATTACCCCGATGCTTGGCAACATTGGGCTTCGGATTCGAATCTCCGAACGGTATACTTTGAAATCCTTTAATCCCTTTGTTGATTTCTTGTTTGAAATTTGAATTTTGGGTGATTTTTGAAATTTTTTTTGAAAATTCGAATGATTGATGTTCTTGGCTTTGAATCTTGATTTGGATGCTTTGCATGTTGCAATGATTATGTGGGTATCCCAAAATATGCATTTTGCTTGGAGAAAGAATTGGCCTTTTTGCCATTATATTTTTTTTTGTATCCGAAAATTGCATGTGAAAATTCGAAAATTGTGATGATGATTTTTTTTTTGAAATTGAATATTGATATTTGATAAATGATGCAATGCATGCATTTTGTTTGGAAAGAATGGGCATTTTGCCAATATGAGATGTATGTATGTTTAGGATTTTTTTTTTTTGAAAAGTGGGACGGATTTTTCCTCCCGTTGCATGTAAGATGGATGATATGCATGTATGCATTTTTTTGAAAATGGGACGGAGTTTTATTTCCGTCAACTTCTTGTAGGATATGCATGTATGCATTTTTTTTTTATTATTGAAAATTGTTGAATGGGATTTGTTGAAAACTGTCTTTTCTGTGAGAAAAATGGGGCTATGTCTATTGCATGCCGTTATGCTGCCGAAATTTTTTTTTTTTTAATGCATGTGTATGCTTTTTTTTTTGTGCAAATGCAATTTTTTTTTTTTTGACATTTTCTCTCCTTTTTTTTTTGCAGGGCGGAAACCATTTTGTGACGGAGCAGCTGAACAAAATGAAGACTCGAGGATCAGTGGAGTCCGTAGTTGACCTGTGGGACCGGCTTCCGAATGCGGGCCGAGGAGCTTTGCCGAGTCCGAGACAGATTGTTGTTGAGACGGGGCTCGGGAGTTCGTTGAGTGCTTGAGGGGGCCGGTCAAGTTCCCTAAGAGCAAGGGCTTGATGTTTGCTCAAGCGCGATTGGTGGGACGCGACCCACACCTTCCACTTCTTCCGGGGCGAGGCTACGGTTACGCCTCCGATTACGCTGCGATTACGGGCTGTCCTTTAATGGACGCGCATTGAGTGGCGGGATGGCTACGCGATGCCGATCTGCGGTGCTCTTCGGGATTTTCCCTATTCCCAAAAAGGGGATGGGGATGGAGTATGCCGTGGTCTACGGCAAGATTGTGGAGACCATAGCGAGCTATGAGGCCGGGAGGAGAGGATAGGCGCCGATCGATTGCCAGGGCCTTCTTGTGGTTTGCTTTTTCGAGCACGCTCTTTGGACATGCCGAGGGACGGCAGTCTTTGCCTTGTTGAGGTCCTTGGAGGACATGGAGACGGCCGGAGATGTCTCGTGGGGAGAGGCCGGGCGGCAGAGCTTTATTTTGCTCTTGATAGGTACACCGGAAGGCTGTGAGCTCTTTGTACCGCTTTGAGTTTGCCACTGGAGGTATAAGCTCTCTTTTTGCTTTCCCTCTTTTTTTTTTTGAGCACGCACTTTTCTTTTGCACCGGATTGATTGGATTTTTACCTTTCGCAGTATGGGCGTTGGAGTTTTTCACGTCACGGTGTGGCGGCGGCCTGGCGGAGTACGTCGGGCGTATCCGGCCATGCGGTCTTGGTCCAAGCATGCCCGGGAGAAGATAAGCTCCGGGGGCGTACGACCTCGTGTACGCGGATTGCCTTCCTTTGACGGAGGCCGAGACGGATGAGGGGATGATATTCTTCCCACAGGATCGCTTTGAGGTGGCGCAGCTGAAGGGCGCTGAGATCCGGACTGTGGCGTGAGGATTTTGAGAGGTCCGACTGCGATGCATATTATCTCGGGAGAGAGGGTGACGCGCGCCGGCATGACGTGAATTCGCCTTTGAGGACACCGGTGGAGCCTCCCGCCGATATGATGCACCCGAGCGATCGGTCCGTGACTGGGATGATTACCGAGCCGGCCAAAGCACTTCTCGGATTTCGTGGCGATTGAGCCATATGCGACATTCGTCTTGAGGAGGCCGAGGATGCCTCGGGTTACGGATAGGGAGGGGCTTGGGATCCCGCGGTACCCTCGGACGGATTTTTCCTATATCCAGGATGGGGTCCGATTGAGGGTGCAGATCCCTCAGCCCGAGCGGCTTTCACGAGCTTTCCAGCCTTGTCCGGGTATGAAGGTATGGCCTTTTTTACGCTTCTTTCTTTTGTTTCATCATTTTTAGCATCACTTCTCTTTTTTTTTTTTTGACGCTTTTGCTTTTGTGCAGTTTTTGGAGGTGGTCGTCGAGAAGCTGACGAAGCAAGTGATCGAGGCCAAGAGATTCATCAGGAGGATGGTCGCTTGCGGGGCTCCTCAGGCTAGAGCGAGGCGACCACGGCCGGCGCTGTCGACGGGAGGCTTCCCTATTCGCTCGAGACTTCTTCAGAGACTCCTTTGTCTCCTCTCCTTTATCCCCGCGCGGTGTTGCCTTCGGATCACGTCATTCTCGGGGATCCACACGGGCGAGGACACGTATGGCGGCATGGCGGGTCGTCTTCGTACGTCCAGAGTCCGACGCCTTCACCTTCGGATACGATTTTTTGCAGATCTCGGCTTGCCCTATCGAGCGTACCGGTTGGTCCCGACGAGCCTCTTCTCGGAGACGAGGACGATTCCGAGCCCGAGATTTTCGGGGCTCCCGAGGAGGCGGGCCCGAGTCGCAAGAGGGGCCGGGGGCGTACATCGGACACCGGAGACTCCGATTGATTTTTTTTGAGATTTGAGATTGAGATTTAGATTTGTACGGCTTATGTACATTTTTTTCTTTTTTTTATGGATGTAATAATTTAAGATTTTATTTATGTTTGTTTGTTTGTTTTTTATGCACACTCTCTTTTTTTTGGAATGTAATAATTTAGAATTTTATTTTATGAATGCAATGCGGTATGAATGCGGTGTTGCATGAGCCTTGGTTTTTGCAAGGGTGTTTGGTATATGGACTGGTTTGGGGAGGTTTTTTTGCACAGTTTCGAGCAACGGGACGGAATATTCCTCTTTTGATGTAGCGGCTTGACTGTTGCAATTTTTTTCTGTGACAATCATGTCCGCGCGGATAGGGCGGCTTCGACATTGTCCTTTAATTTTGGTTCAGACCTGGTCTTGCTTTATTTCAAATTCAAATATCCTCTTCAACCTCCAGTCCAAACAGCCATTTTCGGGGAGAAAGAGAGAAAAACCATGGAAAACTTTAGAAAAGCTCCATCAAAATTGTCCCAAGAATCCCAAATGTCATTCTTCAACAAGTTCAAGGATTGGTCCCGGGAGATTATGCATGAGAGGAGGTCCTTCTTTGAAGAAAGGTACAAGGTGAGGTGCTTATGGTCTCTCAAGGAATTGGTTCCGGACTACGACCTCTTGAGAGCTTCTTCATCATTTTGGGACACTAGAAGGCATGTCTTTTGCCTTTCCTTCAACGAGATTGTTCCGACTGTGGAAGAATTTTGGGCCTTGCTTGGAGGTCCGGAGGTGGAAGAGATAGCGGTTCCTTTGCCCGGAGGGGCTTCTTTTGTTGACAGATTGTGCGTCCTCCTTCATCTTTCCCCGGAGGAAGCGCAAGGTATGATCCTTGGTCCCGATCATTTTGATATTTCCGGCCTCCCTGATAGGTTTAGGGGCCTAGGCTTGGTGGATGATGCCTATTGGGATGCCTTTGCACTTTGTATGTTTGGCACCCTGTTCATGGTCTATTCCTTTGGGATTTGCCATCGGTCTTTGCTGGATGTTGTCGTTCACTGTCGCCTGGGCAGAGATGTCGTTCCTTTGATTCTGGGGTAGACTTTTCATGCTCTCGACAGATTAGCTACCGGAAGGCGGTATATGCACGGGGGCAGCCCGTTTCTCTTGACCCTGTGGCTGATGGAGCGTTTGGGGGTTCTTCGGGAAACCTCTGATATGATCAGGCCTTGGACTTTTGCCAGGAGAGGTGTTGATGTAGATTTTGATGATCAGGGCTCGTGGGAGCGTTGGATGGTGGGTCGCCAGACTGAAGATATCAGATGGTCGGTGCCTCTCGCAGAGTGCTTCAGGATGGGTCTCCCGTGGTCATGCTTCCGGGGCTTTCTCAGTCTAGCTTCTATATTCCGGGGATTCCAAGTGTGAAGAAAGTTTCAATGAATTGAAGAAGAGGTTGACGACGGCTCCTGTTCTTACCCTTCCGGATGGTTGTGAGAATTTTGTGATCTATAGTGATGCCTCGAAGGCGGGTTTGGGATGTGTTCTCATGCAAAATGGGAAGGTTATTGCGTATGCCTCTAGGAAGTTATCACCGGCGGAACAGAATTACCCTACTCATGATATGGAATTGGCGGCGATCATGTTTGCGTTACATAAGTGGAAGCACTACCTTTATGGGGCGAAGTTTGAGATTTTCACCGACCACAAGAGTTTGAAGTACCTATTTACTCAAAAGGAGTTGAATAACCGGCAAAGAAGATGGCTTGAGTTTTTGAAGGATTTTGATTGTGTAATATCTTATCATCTGGGGAAGGCTAATGTAGTGGCAGATGCGATTAGCCGAAAGGCGTATGTGACAGCTTTGAGTTCTCGGGAATTGAAGAGTGAAGTAATCATTGCGAATGTTCGAGACGTTCCGACATTGTATGGAGATTTGAAGGAAGCTCAACAAAGTGATTCGGAATTGAAGAAAATTTTTGATCAAGTGCAAGATGGGAAAGCCGGGGAATTTGCGTTGAATAGAGATGGAATTTTAACCTTCCAAGGGAGAATTTGCGTTCCTTCATCACCGGAAATCAAGAAGCGTGTCTTAGAGGATGGCCATAAGTCCAAGTTTGCGATTCATCCGGGTAGTACCAAAATGTATCAAGATTTGAAGCGTGGGTATTGGTGGAATGGAATGAAGAGGGAAATTGCGGATTATGTTTCTAAGTGTTTGACTTGTCAACAGATTAAGGCCGAACATCAGAGACCGGCTGGATTACTTCAACCATTGGATATTCCGAAATGGAAATGGGAAGGGATTTCGATGGATTTTGTTTCGGGTTTGCCTCTTACCGCGAAGAAGATGGATGCTATTTGGGTTATTGTGGATCGGTTGACGAAGTCGGCTCATTTTCTTCCGGTATCGACCAAGTTTTCGTTAGAGAAGTTAGCTCAGTTGTATATGAAGGAGATTGTGAGACTTCACGGGGTTCCGGTTAGTATTGTTTCCGACAGAGATCCGAGGTTTACATCTAGATTTTGGAGGGCATTGCATGAAGCCTTGGGTTCTAAATTGTGTTTTAGTACGGCGTTTCATCCTCAAACCGACGGTCAGTCCGAGAGAACTATTCAGATACTTGAGGATATGTTACGGGCTTGTGTGATGGATTTCCAATTGTCTTGGGAGGCTCATCTACCTTTAGTGGAGTTTGCCTACAACAACGGCTTATCGCCTAGTATTGAGATGGCTCCGTATGAAGAGTTGTATGGTAGGAAGTGTCGAACTCCGATGTGTTGGGACGAGGTTGGTGAAGCGAGACGAGACTTTGGGGCCCGGATTTGGTTCGAGATTCTACGGAGAAGATCAAGGTGATTCGGGATAGATTGAAGACGGCTCAGAGTAGACAGAAAAGCTACGCCGACAATAGAAGACGGGATTTATCTTTTCAGGTTGGTGACTTTGTGTTCTTGAAGGTCTCTCCGAGGACGGGAATCAAAAGGTTTGGTAATAAGGGTAAATTGGCTCCGAGGTTTGTTGGTCCGTTTGAGATCTTAGAGAAGATTGGGGATTTGGCTTACCGGTTGGCATTACCTCCGTCTCTTTCTTTACTCCATGATGTTTTCCATGTTTCGATGTTGAGGAAGTATTGTCATGATCCTTCCCACATCTTGAGTTCTCCCCCCGATGATGTCCAAGCGGACATGTCTTATGTTGAAGAGCCCTTAAGAGTCTTAGAATTCCAAGTTAAGGAGTTGAGGTCTAAGAGTATTCCGATAGTGAAGGTCCTTTGGAAGAATCACACCGTTGAGGAAGCGACGTGGGAGCTAGAGTCGGAGATGAGAGCGAAATACCCGTGGTTGTTTGAAAATCCAAGTAAGTCTTTTTAAAATTCGGGACGAATTTTCTTTAAGGGGGAGTGAGTGTAACGACCCTAACCCTAGGCACTAATTTTAATATCATATTGTGTGCTTTTAATATTACTGTTAACATTATGTGTCCATTTTTATATACTTGATTTCATATGTTAGGATAAATGATAGTGCAATAAATTAATGTTCTAGAAAAGTATAACAATAGAAATAAATAAAGCATTTGGAAAATATAATAATAGGAAATGAATAAATAGTAGAAGGAGGTTAAATTGGATAGATAAATGATTTTGGGATAGGTTTAATAACTAAGGTGAAAGCCTTAGATTGAGTAGGGAGGGGGGGCCAATTCCTTTTCCCTAATTTCCTCAAATAAGGCCTCAATAGTCAACCTACCACCTTACCTCCCCATACCCTCTCTTACACTCCCCATACTCCCTCTATTCACTTTCATCTTCTTCCTCATTTTCTTCTTTCACTTTCTCCATGGAAATCCATTGAAGGTCTCTCCATTCCAAGCTTTGTAGCTAGCCATTTCTACACCATTTTCAAGTCTAAGAGCATTTTTGAGGTTGGATCATCTAGGGGATCAAATCAAGCTAAGAAGATCAACATTCTATTCTAAAAACCTAAGGTAAGTTATTATGATTTCCCTTCAATGTTGAGCATATGAATCTAAATGATATGTAAATGTGCTATAAACTACTTTTGGGACTTGATTGTGTTGTTTCTTGGCTTTGGGAATGATTAGATAAGCATAATGTTGATGAACATGAAAAGAGTAATTAAATAGTTGATCAACTTTGGGATTGAAGGTGATAGAGGGTTTTAAAGCATGGCTTGAGTATTGATATGTGTTCAATATGGTATATAAACTGGTTTTGGTTAGTTTAGTGCAGCTAGATGAAGCAAAAATGGGGTTTTGTGGTTTTGGGTTGCAGCTGATGGAAACATCAGCAACAATTCTGGGTATTGGCACGACTAGTGCACGGGAGCACTAGTAGTGCACGGGAGCACTAGTGGTGCAAATGAGCACTAGTGGTGCAAGGGAGCACTAGTGGTGCACTGGAGCACGACTCGTGCACTGGAGCACGAGTCGTGACCTTCAATTTTCAGTCGTGATCCCTAGTCGTGAGAAACCAAGTAGTCGTGCAGAGGTTGGGAACGACTCGTGCACTAGAGCACGAGTCGTGCCCAGACAATTTCAGAGTATGAATTTCAAGTTAATTGAAACCTAAACAATTTAAGTGGGAATTGATCCTTCTTTAACTATAATCCTAGAGCTATTTAATTGTGATTGTACCTCTATGTGGTTGCCTCCGAATGGTTATATGATAATATGGTGCGGGAAATAATTGTTGCACGGCATCATGGAATTGATTATGAGCATCTATGCCATACATGGATTATGATTGAATCAATAGTGTATATATATATATATGACACTATTTGAAAGATTGAACATGAGTATATTTTACCATGTTGCTATATTGTTATCCCTTTATGTGGATTCTATTCAAGTATCTATTATGTGCTTGATAATGTGTGAGTCAGCTGACATTGGGGGTATAACATAATACGATCAATTATGGAAGTGTGACCTAATGTGATCGGATTATGTTATATTCGTGGCCGTCCCCTCACTGTGGCCACGGGATGGGGTATAGCATGCTGTATTGAGCCAAAAGCCTTACGAGTTGCTACTTGTCTTATTTGGTTCCCAGAAAAACGGGTCTTATAAGATGTGAGTATTGCTTAAGCGGCTCACCGTAAGATTGGAGTATTATTATACCCAATGTTGTACGACTCTTGTTCGACGGGAAAAGGTAAACCAAGGTAATGGAATGTGTTCTGACTTTTCCAATGTGTTATGTGCGACTTGTTATATGTTGCATTTATTTGGCATATTACTGCATTCATAATAGCTTGCTGAGATTTATTCTCACCCCTCTCCCTTTAATGTTTTTAGATCCCGAGACAGGAGGACCGGCCAAGTAAGGACGGAAAGGAGTTTGGCAGTGAGCTTTTGGGTATTGTCGGGGTACGTTAGGTTGGCGTAGAAAGTATTTTGTCATAATTCCTTTTGGGAGTTTGTAATTATAAACCTTATATTTCTACGTTAAAACCAATATCTTTTGTAACTAAACAGTTAAGTATTTTCAAAGTTGGTCCACTCTTCCTCCGGTGTGGAGAGTAGTGGAGTTGTTTTGAAATGGAAATGTTAATGATGTTGATGTTTGAAGTTTAATTCAAAGTTTTAAAAGTTTAGTAAATTTGGGTTAGTTGAGGACGCTCCAACTCGGGACACGTGTAGGTTCCGGGTCGGGGTCCTCACAGTTCTGACACGTTCCGGTCAAATCCCAGTGAATCCTCCACGGGCAGACGAAAGGCCAACCATACCTGAGCCACGAACTGAAAAGGGGCCCTACGCCAAAGAAGCTGAAACCTTGGACCCAAAGGCTGAGGATCCTGTTTTAACACAGCTCAAGCGCACTCAGGCTAACATCTCGCTCTGGTCCTTACTCACTTCATCTTACCCGCACAAGCTCAAGTTGGAAGAAAGCCTGGCCCAGACCATGGTTCCCATCACAGTGACACCTGATGAAGCAGCGGTTCGGATGATTGGCAACGTTAATTACGGCAATATCATCACTTTCGCGAGCTCGACCTTCCAAAATTTGGGGCGACCACAATGAGCCTCTCTACATAATGTTCAACCGGACGAGCGTCGTCTCCCACGGGTTTTGGTAGATGGGGTTTCATCCATGAACGTCCCGCCATCCAAAATGATGGATCTGCTAGGAATCAAAGCGGCCGATCTAAAGCCCTCAACTCGAGTAATCAAGGCATACGACTCAACGTCCCGCCCGCCTTGGGAATAGCCACTTTGAACCTGTGGTTCGGAAAACAAATGGTCCCGACGGATTTCCAAGTCATCGACATCCCGATCACATTCAACGCCATTTTGGGGACGCCCTTGGTTACACAGGATCAATGGGGGTGGCATCCACTCTCCATCAGTGCGTAAAGTTCGTCCAAGGAACAGATCTAACCATCATCTACGGTGATAGCGTAGTCACCGAAAGGACCGACACAAACGGAGTCCCGGTCTTAGAGATCAAACACGACAATGATGGCATGATGCTAACAGGGTTCACCATCGAAAGCCCAAAGGCCCAGGTATGCCACATAGACCTGCCTTTGATTTGGGACAAGATCCCTCCCCCGATGAAAATGATGAAGCACATGAACTACATCCCGGGGCTCGGTTTGGGAAAACGCCATCAGGGTACCCAACAAATCATCCATATCAAAGAACAGAATACTCTCCATGGCTTGGGATACTCTCCAACTCCCTAACACATTGCGGAGGACAAGCGAGCTGCACGAAAACGCTCCACAGATAACAAAAGAGGCTTGCATACAATCTCCGATCTTCGTCCTTACAGCTTCGACATGACCAAGTACTTCACAAAGAAGGCCGGCAACTTGGAAGAAGATCCAGGAAAGGGAACAAAGCTGATCAACGCCAAACAAAGCTGGCCGACAACCATGGACAAGCTCCAGCAGAACCTGGCAAGATTCAGAGGCCTCAAGCCAAATCCCGTCCGAAGAGCATTTCTCGACACACCGCCTCTACCGGGATCCATGACCACCACTATTCACAACGAATTTTGGTTCGGGAAAACCCCCTCTTTGGCAGAAGAACTCGAAAAACTCTCTGTCAACACTCCTGCCTTCAACAAGCGGGACGAGTCCGCATTCGAGCTAGTAATGCCCAAGACAAAAGCAAAAGACTCAGCAGAACGATGCTTGGGACGAGCCACTGCTCCACTGCTCTTCAAAGAAGAAATCGAGATGCCGACCACGATCGATTTTGTTTCGATAACTCGTGATAGCAATGATTGGGAATGGTGACATAAAGCCCTTCAAGCCCCACCTACTATCAAGCTCATTGCCACTCAATAACTGGGCCACCTTATCCGGACCCACCGCTAGCAAAAAGGACATGATCGAACAACTTGGTCTGACCCCTCGAGTCCTAGAGTCCAGTGTCAAAACTCATCCTGAGTCCATTATCTTTGAATTTGAGTCTCTCGAGTCATCCGATGGCCTCACGCGAAGATTACGAACTCATTGCTAATAATGTATTCCCGTATCCTCTTACTGAATGCTTCAATCTTTCCGAGTATCCTCATTTCATCTTTAACAACCGATAAATTAACTAACACACAAAACAGCTAATAACGATTCACTTGATAAAGAAACGGAACGCATTAAAAACGAACAATACATTAAGCAAATCTTTAAGCATGTTGTCAAACGAGAGAAAACCGGGCCCAAGCCGCGAGGAGGTTTTAATCACAACGATTTGCAAGATTGTGAAGAGCCAAAGAGACGCAAGTCCGACGCCATTTCCAAAGAGCTGCACGGATCTTCCAATACCTCCAGAACGGGGAAACTACCTTCATGAACAAGGAAGACCCACACACAGGAGGGGTCAAAACCAAGAGCATCATGGCCCTAAAACGCCTAGCCTCTCACTTCGTCATCCTCGGGGACATGCTATACAAGAAACGCTACCATGGACCACTCCTACGCTGCATCAGCCAGGAAGAAGCAAACAAGCTCATGAACGAAGTCCACAATGGGGCTTGCGGTCCCCACATGAACGCCAGATCCCTAATGCAAATCATTCTCAGGATGGGCTACTATTGGATCTCCATGGAGGCAGATTGCATCCACTTTGTCCGAAGCTGCGACAAGTGTCAACGGTTCTCCAACCTCAATCATCTGCCGCCCCACGACCTCTACTGCATAACTACACCCTGGCCATTTGCCACTTGGGGAATTGACGTCATCGGGAAAATCGCTCCGCCAGCAAAGAACGGTCACGAAGTTCAATCTTAGTAGCCATCGACTACTTCACCAAATGGGTCGAAGCCAAGTCCTACAAGGTACTCACCTCCAAGAAGGTCGCGCATTTCCTCAAGGAAAACATCATCTGCCGATACGGCATCCCAAATGAGGTCATATCAGACAATGGCTCACACTAAGAGGGGGAATTCGACAGGCCGGCTGAATTCAAGATCACACGCCACAAATCTTCTCCCTATCGGCCACAAACAAACGGCGCCGTGGAAGCGACGAACAAAACCCTCGAACGGATCATCCGAAAAATGACCACCGAGGACGAGATTGGCCAGAAGCTGCACCTTGCACTTTGGGGCTACCGCACATCGGTCGAAACAGCCACGGGAGAAACCCCATTCGCCTTGACATACGGGATGGAAGCGGTCCTTCCCGTTGAACTGGAAATTCCCTCACTCCGAGTCTTTGCTGGAAAATGACATCAACGAAGTCGAATGGCTCAAGCCGACATGACGAATTGGCTCTGCTAGACGAGCGACGACTAAAGGCCATGGAACACGTCCGAGCCTATCAAAGCGGGGATGGCTAGAGCTTTCGACAAGAAAGTCAAATCCAGAGACATCGGGAAGGCGACCTTGTACTCAAAGAAAAAGCCTCCCACTCGAACCAACCCACTGGGAAAATGGGAACCCACATGGATCGGCCCTTTCGTGGTTCAAAGATCTTCTCCGGGAGGTGCCATGAAGGCGCGGACCTAGACGGCAATCCGCTTCATGAATCCGGTCAACGGAAGCAAACTTCGCAGATACTTCGCTGAAGAAGAACAAGCTGTGCATCTCTTGGCACTCCATGTAGTGTCGAACTACGCGGACACGAGCCCTCTAGTCAGGAGGAACGTAGGCAACCTTAATTGGTCCGGTCTAAAAATACACAAAAAAGTCAAAAGTTTGAATGTCAATCAAGACCTCCATCAAGCTACGCACTTTTCAAGAACACGCCCCAACGTCACCTTGATCAAGTCAAACGACGGCGGCAACATCAAAGGACATCCGAGGGTCACTCAATATCAAACGACTGACTCATGTCTGCTTCCAAGTCAGGGGCTTGTCTTCGCCCTCACGCGTTTCAAAAAAAAAAAAGAGCTCAAGCAAGGGCTCACAAAAAAAAACAAAAACAAAAGAAGCTCAAGCGAAGGCTGCGAAATTGAGGTCAAGAGCCCGACGCCAACAAAGGGCAAGGAAGCTACGAAAAGACCGTCAAAACGACTTGTCAAGGGATCATTCAACCTCTCGGCCAAGCCTGAAAGCCTAAGCAAAGGGGATTGCCGTCATGGCCAGGCCCTTCGGTCAAATGCGAGAAAAGTTCAAAGATGGACGCCGACAAGGTGCACAAAAGAAACAAAGGCAAACAAGAGATATTGCGTCTCGACAAAGCTTTAAAAGTAAATCACAAATCACTAACGATTACAACATTTCTTGATGAGTTCAAGCACGGTCTACTCTCAAGTTCACAACATGCTAAAAGACAGCTTAGTACATTTAACAAATAATGTGTTTACAGTGCAACGAATGGATACCTAGGAGGTCATTCTGCGCCATCTGCGCTTGTCCCCTCGCCATTCTTTCCTTTCTTCCCTCGTCCCCGGCGAGTCTTCTTTCGCTCAGCGAACCAACTCTGCGTCTCTCGGTCAGAGATCGGGAGTCCTCCCGTAGAGTCAAACAATCCAGCGGCTCTCGGGGCTTCATTCGCCGTGCTTCGGCTCGGATCTCCTCCTGCGAGTGCGTAAAGAGGACCTCTCCCCTGTCGGTCGGTCAACTCTAGTCTCGTAGTCAAACAAAGTGTCTCCCGTCACATCCACGAGGGTCGGACCGGGCTTCGGCACTCCTAAGGCAATAGCTACTACGGCAACCGGGTCCCAGAATCGCTACACGCACGCTCTCCAAAGCCACTTGGGAATGCCCAACACGTTGCTCATACCGGGCCAGTGCTGAGTCGTCAATACGACACTCTCCCAGACGTCTAAGGAGTACCACGGGAGGGAAAGCGGAATACTTCCATACCCTCGGAAAATACAAGAAAGCACACTGGAGGTGCCATACAAAGAGGAGCTATCTCCGTAGTAGCAAGGTCATCCCAGCCCAACAAAGGCTCCTGCTTCATCCCAAACTGCCGGGAAACAAGCGACGAAATATAGAAGGAGGACCAAGACAAACCTGGAACTCTAACGACACAGGACCCTTCCTGAAAGATCCTCCTAGTCTCGATCCCCCAGTGCGGAACCCACCAGCGGATCTGATGCGTACAAAGCTGTGCCATCCATCTCTCCCGGGCGGGTGATCCATATCCAACGGAAGAGGTCGGCGAGCAAATGACCACGGACTAAACGACGTCGGAGCCTCGGGCATGGCACGAAGTCTCTCTCCCGACCACAAGATGAGCAAAGCGGGGCTTCCCCCTCTCATGAAACGATCCCCGGTCGCCGGGACGGTCGATACCATGAAGAGTCTCCCCCGGCACCAACGGGACAATATCCTCTCCCGGCTCTGCGGTGCCCAACCACATCTAGCAAGCGCCATCGCAAATGCGAAGGAGGCGACCATGAAAAGCGTCGCCATCACGCGCGAGGCAAATGCGTCCCAAGAGACATCACTCTCATCATCAACCATGAACCGCTCCGGCGGCTCGGAAATGTCAATATGACCCGAATCGAGGATCATGCCCTGCACTTCTTCCAACGAAGTACGAAGAAAGCACAAAGCTTCACGCTCGCATCAGCACCACCAATCAAAGGAAGCGAGATGGCCTCCACCTCCGGTCCTCCAATCAAGCCCGAAAATCCTCAAAGTGGGCACCATTTCATTGTAGGAGAAACAATACACATGCCTCCTAACATCCCGAACTTCGCGGCGGCCCGCAACAAATCCCAATCGGGAACCAACTCCTTAAAAGACCAAATCGAGCAAAGACGAAACCTTACCTCGAAAGCCCGTCTACGATGCCTCATACGGCGCCGCATCCGCGTTTTGTTTGCTCAAGGAAGTGTGCTTGCCTCTCTGCGAAATCCTCGGCAAAATTCTAGGGACGTACGAAGAATCCATGGTAAAAATGGAGGTTCCTAGAGAAAATGGGGAAGAAAGCTCGAAAATGGTGCAAATGGGCAAATGGGGAAGAACCGAGACAACTGGAAAGCATTTATTTCCTTCCCAAAGCAAGGTTGGTCCGTACGAACCTCTTTGCATGCTAAGTATGTCCGTACGGACCTCCTTGTAACCATGACCCATTTCCCCGACAAATGGTACAACAACCACTTGTCCTCGAGCGGGACCTTGCTCCAAAGCGCCCAAACAGCGGCCAAAGCCATTCTGGCAAACATACAGCTACCCACAACGCACTCTCGGCTCACGTGGCATGCACAAAATTAAAAAAAAATAATAGCAACAATTTCTAGGACAATTCCGGGAATCACAAAAATGACATTACATCCTAAAATAAAATGCGTTTGCCATGCAAATACGAGTGTTTTATTACGGGTACATCTAATGTACATTTGCTAAAAGAAAAAAAGAAGATATGGAAAGAGGTAAAGCAAATGAACCCTAATCCGACTCTTCGGCATCATCATCCTCGCCAAGATCATCAAGAGAGAAGTCGGGCATCCCGGTGAACTCGCCCGTCATATCCTCGTCATCAGAATACCGAGCCCCCTCCGGAGGCTGGTACTCAAAGTACTCAGAAGGATCAAATCCGGAGAAAGGATCAAAGAAAGAAGGCTCGACGAACCCTCACCACTGTGCATCCTGGGGGAAAGAAGCTGGTAAAGGTGCGGCCTCGGAGCTCGAAGACGTCCGGCATCCATGCTATGCCGCCCCCTCGAAGGTCCCTCTGCTGTGGCTCCGGCTCGGCTCTCGGTGGAGGAACATCTACAGAATGCCTCGAAGGCATCGGCTCGTATGCCGGCGCGCGTCGCGAGGGCCGGCCAAGGCGGCTTCGGCGCCATCTTCTTCGTAAAGACCGCATCGCCACGTAACGGCGGGTCGGCATGTCAAAAGCCCTCCCCGGGACCTGCACAAGCAAAGCAGCCAAAGAAACGCTCAGCAATACAGTCATACTCAACAACAAAAAGAGAAAAATACAGAAAATATGCCAAGATGGAAAATAGTAAACACACTCGCGGTCTATCGGGATCCACGCGGTAGGCGGCGGGAGCACTGCTCGGGGGACAGGTACGAGACACCCTCCTCCTCGAGGAATCCCCACGAACATACGTAAAATCCAGCCCGGGCACCGGAACCTGCAGGGGACCCTGCGGACCCGGCCTCCCTCTCCTCGCCACACACTGTGGCGTCCTCAACTTCCTCCTCACGAAGGCCCCATACTCCTCTCCATACAAAATAAACTCCTCGGCACCCACACCGCCAAGGTACCTCTCAAAGTCCAACACATCCATATCGCAGGAATCCAACATCCCAAAAGGAGGGTCCCTCGGAGCCACGGGAAGCACACCCGGGCCATGCTGCCAGAAGACCCGCTCCCCCAGGTACATGACGTCACAAGTCAGGCCCCGCAGCATCTTCCGCTGCGCTGTCACCACCGGAGCCCCCTCAAACTCATCAGCCTCATACCGAGCCCACGGGAACAAAACAAACCCCTCCGGGCTACCTCTCTCCAGACGCTCACCGCACATCCCCAGTAGGCGATGGTGAGCTTCCCCTGCTTGCTCCTCCTCTTCCTCGCCCGAGCAGCCCGGCCTAACATCGCGAGGATCTGGCTGTCGCGGCCCGGGATCTCTATCCCATGGGAAGCACTGAAAGATCTCGTAGAACCACACCTGTGACAAAAACAAAAGGGGCTCAGTGCAAAAGAAAATGGAGAAAGCGACAAGTTGCTAAATCAAAAAAAAAAAAACAGCAATGAACTCATACCTCCAAAGCAAAGTCAAAAGCCAAAGAAGAGCGCCACACCCCGGCTAAACCGGTCCAAAGAGAAGTAGAGCTCGGCCAAGCCTGCCTCGCCCCAAGCAATATCACAGACTCTCTCCAGATCAATCAAGCTCTCCAACAGAGCAAAAGGAGCCGCAGTCGCGTGGTTCGAGAACAAAGTCTCGGAAAGTGCAAACCACAAAAAGGAGCGCGCGCCGAGTGCTCCGCCGTCACTGGCCGGTACCCGAACATAGGCCCCAATCTTTGGCCGTAATCCTCGGCTCCACATCGCTATATAGCATGCCCAGGCCCTGCGAGGACGAGGCTCAAAGCCCGGCGGCTCGGTCAACACGGCATCGGATATCATATCTCTCCCACCGGCTGGCCCTCCTTTGAAGGAAAGCCCGGTAATCGCAGCAAAGTCGGTAGGCGTCACTGTCACCTCTCCTCAGCTCAGATGGAAGGTGTGGGTGGTATCCCACCAATACTCAGAAATGCCAAGAAAGACGCTCTTGTTCTTCCTCGTGTCAGAAACCCCGGCGGGTTCTCTACGAACACACCCGAAGCCGAAGCGTAGACCGGCCTCACGGGACTCGGCCTACCATCCACGAAATATCGGGCATCCGCTGCCACAACTCAACAACATCCTCGGCGATCCCCGAGTCTTCATCTTCTTGGCCTTCCCGGCCATGAGCCCCTCATCCTGCAGTAAACACGCAAAGGTACGTCATTCGCGGTACTTAACGCAAAGAAAATCAAAGCACATATATCCCGTCACGAAACACGGCACATATTGCACATAATTTTTACATGCAACTCAAAACATGACATGCATTATACATAATTTTTCCATGCGATCCGTCACAAAACACGGCACACTTGTACAGATTTTCTCAACAGAGGGATCAAGCACTCCCCGACAAATTTTCAAAATAAACCGTCACGAAACACGGCACATATTGCACATATTTTCCCCACAAAGTCCGTCACCCAAAAACACGGCACACCTTTGCATAACACATTTTTAAAAGAAAAGTCCGTCCACTACCACGACACACACTTTCAGACAAAACCCGTCACGAAACACGGCACATGTCACATTTTTTCTACAAAATTTGTCCCTACATGACAATTTTTCCACATTGTACATACATAAATAGCATAAGGTACAAAACACCAAAACATGCATTTTCATAGAGAGGCACTTTATTTTCACAAATAAAAGCTAATCTACACATTTCTGCACAAAATGCACATAGTCACAATATTTACATGCTAATTTTCAACAATTCGTCAAGAATTTCACAAAAGGCATGGCAAATAACAAAAACCACCAAAATGCGAAAAACTAAAACCTAGTTCTAGCATTCAAAAAAATTCGAGCAGGAAATCGAAACGGAAAGGATTTCTTACCTCCCCGACGTTCCTAGAGCGACGATTGTGCACCTCCGGATTCGGATACAATACATCCGGGTTCTTCGAAGATGGAACAAAGGAGATCCAATTTCTTTGGAGTTCCATCCGTTGCTCGATCACATCTTGACTGCGTTGTCGACGATTCCTTCGAGATCCTTCCGCCATGGCAAGCAATTCAAGCAAAAATGGAGGATTTTGGTTAACAATGGAGGTTTTCTCCTTCTCTCTCTCTCGGATGCATGAACTGAAGAAGAAGAAGTGAAGGGGGCCTCGGGGTTTTAACCCAGTCAAACACAGGAAGCTGTAAAAAATCAACTTGGTCCGTACGGACCTCTTTTGCATCCCGAGGTTGGTCCGTACGGACCTTCTTGCAAGGGAGGGCCAAATTACTTTTGCCCTTATAATCTTTGCCCGGCGTCCTAAGGCCTATTTCGGCAAATTCGGTGCGGTATGGTCCTTAACCCGTCAAATTGAACCAGGCCGTCAATGTAGCCGGACCTCGCCCACTTCAACGGCAATGCAAGAACCGGCAGTCAATGTAAGCCCGAACCTCGCCCACTTCAACGGCAACGCAAGAACCGGCCGTCAGTGTAAGCCCGGACCTCGCCCACTTCAACGGCAATGCAAGAACCGGCAGTCAATGTAAGCCCGAACTTCGCCCACTTCAACGGCAACGCAAGAACCGGCCGTCAATGTAAGCCCGGACCTCGCCCACTTCAACGGCAACGCAAGAACCGGCCGTCAATGTATGCCCGGACCTCGCCCACTCAACGGCAGTTCAACCACCGGCCGTCAATGTAAGCCCGGACTTCGCCTACTCAACGGCAATTCAAGAACTGGCCGTCAATGTAAGCCCGGACTTCGCCTACTCAACGGCAATTCAAGAACCGGCCGTCAATGTTAGCCCGGGCTTCGCCTACTCAACGGCAATTCAACCATCGGCCGTCAATGTAAGCCCGAACCTCGCTCACTCAACAGCAAAACAAGCGCAAGAAGGAGCCAACACCTCCCAGCACAAATCTCAAGGCATAAAACGCCTCCAAAATGCTCATCGACAACGCAAGCATCGACCATCAAAGTAAGCCCGACGTCACCCTCTCAGCATGAAAAGGCCCTAGAGGCCACGATGATCCCAACCAGAGACGAACACCGGCGGCCATCGTAAGTCTAACTTTCTCCCGGCGAATAAGCACAAGGCAATCACGCCTCTCGAAATCAAGCACGAGGCATCTACACCTCTCGCAATCAAAGCTCAAGGTAGCCGTATGCCTCCTGGCCGCGACGAAAGACGATTCAAAGTCCTCACGCATGGCAAACCGCAGACGGAAGACGATTCAAAGTCCTCACGCATGGCAAACCACAGCCAGAAGACGATTCAAAGTCCTCAAGCATGACACACCGCAGCGAAGACGATTCAAAGTCCTCACGCATGGCAAACCGCGACGGAAGACGATTCAAAGTCCTCGCGCATGACAAACCGCAGCGAGGAAGACGATTCAAAGTCCTCGCGCATGGGCAACCGCAGCGAGGAAGATGACTCGAGCCTTCGTACTATCTCGGCCGGAAGGCTTTAAATCACTCGGTCCAGGAAGACCGTATAAACCTCCATCACTATCTCTCCGGCCCGGAAGGCTTTAAACCACTCGGTCAGGAAGACCGTATAAACCTCCATCACTATCTCCGGCCGGAAGGCTTTAAACCACTCGGTCAGGAAGACCGTATAAACCTCCATCACTATCTCGGCCCGGAAGGCTTTAAACCACTCGGTCCCAGGAAGGAGCCGTATAAACCTCCCCATCACTATCTCAGGCTGGAAGGCCTTAAACCACCCGATTAGGAAAATCGTAAAATTTCCACCTAGGACACCACCACGTCCTCACAATTGACCTCAGCGGTCACCACATCTTAGGACACCACCCCGTCCTTACCACTGACCTCGACGGTCACACGATACTTCAGGGCACCATCACGCCCACATACACTCACAATTTCACGACCTCGAACTACGGCCCGGGCTTGATTCCCGCCGAGGATACGTAGGAATCCTATCGCGGGGTCCGGCCATCGACCTATACGGTCGCGGGACGTCTCCACGTCCCACCACCGACCTATGCGGTCACACCCGAGGACACCACCACGTCCGCCCATAGAGTCTTAGTCGAGAGGACATCTCCGTCCCTTGCACCACAACACTCACCCCATACACGAACTACGGTCGGGCTTGATTCCCGCCGGGGATACGTAGGAATCCTATCACGGGGTCCGGCCCAGCGGCCTAAGCGGTCACACAACGGGACACCGCCACGTCCTCGCCACGACCTCCATGGTTACTTCCTCTCCCGGCCACGCGATCCAGTTAGGACCCTTATCTTATCAACGACCCCACTTCCTCCGAAAGTGACGTCGTTGAGGGGCTTCTGTAAGTACCCCAATCTGGATCACCCTGCCGAACACACGGGAAACACCGCGAGACTCACAAACAACGAGTCTCGAAGACCTATGGCACTCAAAACCCTCTCGAAAACCCTCAGCCAAACCAAGGGAGGGGCCTTTGGGATAAAAAGGGACGAGAAGGACCTTTTGGGAATTTTCGGGAAATTGGAAAAGCAAAAGTGGTCCGTACGGACCTCTTTGCTTTAATAATTCTTGAATCCTCTTAAAGTCCACAATATTCTCTCAAATCCAGGAAAATGATTACCCTCATGCATAGTTGGTCGTACGGACCTCTTTGCATGTCAAGATGGTCCATACGGACCTTGTGCATAGGGGACATCATAATTCCGAATATTCATCATCATCACATATTCCCTCAAATCGAGGAAAACCAAAATTACGGATAACCGGGGGAGGTCCGTACGGACCTTCTTGCACCAAATCTGGCACTATAAATAGAGGGCTCCCCCTCCTCATTTTGATACACCTCCCTCTTCTCTCTTCCTCCCTTAGCCTTCTGGCTCCCCTCTAAGTCCTCTTGAGGCACTCCCGGCCCCTTTCGGATCCTTTCGAGGCCTTTCGAGCCCCCTCGTGGTGCTCCGAAGCCTCCCCGAGCGCTCCGCGATGCTCAGCGCTGCCCCGAGGCACTCTCGAGGTACTCTGAGGCCCCTCGTGGTACTTCGAGGCCTTGCCTGGTCTTTCCCGAGGCGTCCCGGCTCTTTCCGAGTCAAACCGGCGATCCCAAACCATGCCGAAACTCTGCCCGAGTGACTCCTGCCATCCCAACGCACGCCGAAACTCTACCCGAGTGACTCCTGCCATCCCAACGCACGCCGAAACTCTGCCCTAACGCAGCCTACAATCTCAACTCACGCCGAAACTCTGTCCGCAGACAACCAGCCCCTCCCGAAGAAATCCCGGTCCGTGTCGGAACAACATTCCATCCTCAAACACTATTCCTCAGCGGAAGACGGACACGAACCAACATTGGTAAGGCTTCCTTCCATTACTATTTCAATACATTTCAATACGTAGTGTACAATGTAGACATCCGACACAGCATGCATTTTTAAAAAAGCACACACACACACACACACAACAGTTAAAGAATATTAGGGGTATCCGAAAGACTCGTTTTTACGAGGCGACTCGGGTGAGCTCTAAGATTCTAATATTCTCTTCCCGAGGAGTCATCTGACCTCCGAACTCAAAATCTCATCACACAAAAAACAGTTTATTATTATTTTTAAACTGATGTCCTTTTTCAATGTTTTGGGCTTAATAATAAAAACGGCGTGGCGACTCTACAAAGCAAAACACGGCGAGACACCTCCAACTAATCGCTAAAGCGGAATAAAGCCAGATGTCGGGGCGCGAACGCGCTGCCTCTCGGATCCGGGCAAACATTCCCGAACAGCGACACAAATGCGAGATGCACGGGGCCTCCGCGCGCGAGCCGGGTCCCTGTGATGATGTGTGATTGTATCGAAAATTTTCCCATTTTTATTTGAAAAAATCAACGAAACGGAGTCGCCACGCCATTTTAATTTTGAGGGCCAAAACTTTGAAAAAAGCCCGAGATCAGAGATTTAGGTTCGGAGGTCATGTTACACGCCGGGAAGGACGTTAGTGTGCACCCGGAATGCCTCGTAAAACGAGTCTTCCAAGCTGAAAATCATTTGTGTGTGTGTGTGTGTGTTTTTTTGCCAAAATACTTTGAAACTCAGAAAAGTAAAAATAGGGATATCTTTTCAAGACTTTAAACTGATCCCATGATTTTTTGGGGGATTTTTGGATTGAGATTTGGTACTCAAAAGACCTTTTGAAGTTGAGAGCCATTTCTGCCAGAATGAAAAAGGCAGTGGACCTTTGATTTTGAAATGTATTCAAGGGTCTTAAAACTTCATAATATGGATAAACTCAGAGAATGAAAGTTGTTCTAGACACCTTAAATAAGGTTTGTGCGAAGGAATTTTCCATTTTGGAGAAGATTTGAGGGGTCAAAAACTTCTGGAAACCTCAGATATGAGATCTGGATTCCCAGAAGCTGATGAACTAGCCTCTGAAAGAAAATTTGAAAAGAGGAGTTTTACTCACCCAAAAAATAAAGTAAAAATATGTATGGAAATCTCTGGATGTTGGCTACAAAAAGTGTTTCGTAGTCAACACCAAATTCCAAGTTCATCTGTGTCCAAAAATTAAGACAATGGACTGAGGTCTGGGAAAATTGCTACTGGACAGCAACTTCTCAAGAAGGAGAATATGATTTTAAAGGGGGGTTTTGCATCCATTCTTGTCCCCATTTCCCTAGGTTTTGGTTAGTGATCACTAGACATTTTAGTGGTGAATCAACTATACCAAACCATCCTTGGGGTACATTAGGACTAAGCATTTCATTTGCTTGGGAAGGGGATTTTTATCCTTTGAAAATGAGATTTTATGCTTGAAAATGGTTTTTAGGGTTTTGAAAATGAGTTTTCTTTACAAGAAAGTAAGAGAACTTGAAAATAATTTTGATCTTTGTAGAAGATCATCCATGGAGATGGTCTTCCATGGTGATCTTCTTAGATCTAGAGCAAGAAGATGAAAGAACTACATTTTGTAGTTTGAAGATGCATGCATGGATGAGATTTAGGGTTAGGAGAAGGAGGGTTTACCAATATTCCTTATGTTCTTGAGTGTTTGGCTTGAGTGTATGAGTGTTTAGGGCTTTAACATGAGAGTGAGTGGATGAGTATGAATTGGGAAAGATTGGAGAGAAAATGGTGACAATTCAAGTGAATTCTCACTTGTTTTCTCTCTATATTTCGAAGGTTCGGTGCAAAATGTGTTGTTGCTCCTTATTTTTGTATTTGGAGGGCTCAATTTATAGCCCTCTGAAAATTACAAACCCATCCGCGCGGACGGGACTGCGGCGTGCACTTGTTCATTAAATGCGGCTTCGGGCTTTGGACAAGAGGAATAATCTTTTGAAATTTCAAATTAACGGCCGATTCATTGTTTCCGACCATTTCTATTTATGGTTTTCTTCTTTTGTTTTTGCTTTTTGAGATTCTTTTTGAGGTTTAACCTTAAATAACAATGCCCATTTTACCCTCACTTTGTTAGAAAAGTTAGGATTGTTAGGAATTGTTAGAAATGTTATAACTTTCGTTAATTTTCTAACGAAAATTCTAACAAGCTCAAATTGGAGCACTTACGGTAGCCCCTCGACGACGGCGCTTTCAAAGGAAGCGGGGTCGTCGATAAATAAGGCTCCATATTTGGCGGGATGATCGAGTGATCGGGTGGGCGAACCTAGCGATAGGCTACCTACGTATCCCGAATGGAAATCAAGCCGATCGTAGTTCGGGTGCTTTGACCACAGGAGATGATGGCGTTTTAGGCGCCTCGAACACGATGAGCGAGTTCTACGGTCGTTTCTTTGGAAAGAAACTCTGCTTTGGGGATAAGAGATGACCATCTTCGGTCGATGGGTATCCGCTCTGTGGGGATAGGAATGATCATTTTGGTCTCTGCTGGGGATGATTGCGATTTATCGCTTTCTAGTGATAGCGTCTTAGGTGCCTCAAACCTTGGAGATGGCGTTTTAGGTGCCTCGAACCTTGATGATGATGGCTTTTTAGGTGCCTCGGACCTTGATGATGATGGCTTTTTAGGTGCCTCGGACCTTGGAGATGGCGTTTTAGGTGCCTCGAACCTTGATGATGATGGCTTTTTAGGCGCCTCGAACCTTGATGTGAAATGCCCTTTCGGTGGACTTTGTCTGCTGCCGAAGGAGAGGGTGACCGTTTTAGTCGAGGGCTGGACCTAATGATAGGCTACCTACGTATCCTAGTGGGAATCAAGCCCTTTCGTAGTTCGAGTTTTACTCGAGATTTCATTGGCTTTTGGGATTAGTTAACTTTCTTTGGGGATTTCGTTAGCCTTTCTTTGGGAAAATCGGATGTATTCGTCGGGAAATCGGTCTTACGTTTCTTTGCCGGGAAGATTTTGATGAAGATACGGGATCTCGTTATCTTTCTCGGGGAAATCGGTCTTACGTTTGACTGCCGGGGGTAATTTTGATGAAAGATACGGGATCTCGTTATCTTTCTCGGGGAGATCGGTCTTACGTTTAACTGCCGGGGAAGATTTTGATGAAAGATACGGGATCTCGTTATCTTTCTCGGGGCACTCGGTCTTACGTTTGGCTATGGGGTGATTTTGATGAAAGATACGGGATCTCGTTATCTTTCTCGGGGAGATCGGTCTTACGTTTTACTGCCGGGAATGATTTTGATGAAAGATACGGGATCCGTTATCTTTCTCGGGGCACTCGGTCTTACGTTTGACTGCCGGGAATGATTTTGATGAAAGATACGGGATCTCGTTATCTTTCTCGAGGAAATCGGTCTTACGTTTGGCTAGTTGGATGATTTTGATGAAAGATACGGGATTCGTTATCTTTCTCGGGGCACTCGATCTTACGTTTGACTGCCGGGGAATGATTTTGATGAAAGATACGGGATCTCGTTATCTTTCTTAGGGCACTCGGTCTTACGTTTTACTGTCGGGGGTGATTTTGATGAAAGATACGGGTTTCGTTATCTTTCTCGGGGCACTCGGTCTTACGTTTGGCTATAGGGAAGATTTTGATGAAAGATACGGGATTTCGTTATCTTTCTCGGGAGATCGGTCTTACGTTTTACTGTAGGGAATGATTTTGATGAAGATACGGGATCCGTTATCTTTCTCGGGGCACTCGGTCTTACGTTTGGCTAGGGGTGATTTTGATGAAAGATACGGGATCTCGTTATCTTTCTCGGGGCGCTCGCTCTTACGTTTGACTGCCGGGGGTAATTTTGATGAAAGATACGGGATCTCGTTTTCTTTCTCGGGGCACTCGGTCTTACGTTTATTTGGGAAATGATTTTCTTGACAAGTGACTTTGGTTAACCGTTAACTTTGTCAAGTTGGGGAGATTGCGAGTCACGAAATTTTAAGGGCAAAGGGTCATTTTGACCCTTGCAATCCTATCCGCGCGGATAGGAGTTGAAAGTCAGGGGTATTAATTAGGGTCAACGCCCTTTTCTTCTTCCCCATTCGGTTTCTGATTTTACGCACTTACGAGGAGAGAGAGAGAGGCAGGAGAATCTCCATTGAAGGCCAAAAAGCTTCGAAAATCTTCCGATTTCTTCGATTTTTCGAGCGATGGAACACGGGGAAGGCGCTTTTCAAGGCCAAGGACGTGGCCCGGTGGCGGAGAGACGATTGGAGCTTGTCCGGATGAGGAGGCATTACAATCTTTCGCAATCGGTTGAGGAGGAGCATTACCCCGATGCTTGGCAACATTGGGCTTCGGATTCGAATCTCCGAACGGTATACTTTGAAATCCTTTGATCCCTTTGTTGATTTCTTGTTTGAAATTTGAATTTTGGGTGATTTTTGAAATTTTTTTTGAAAATTCGAATGATTGATGTTCTTGGCTTAGAATCTTGATTTGGATGCTTTGCATGTTGCAATGATTATGTGGGTATCCCAAAATATGCATTTTGCTTGGAGAAAGAATTGGCCTTTTTGCCATTATATTTTTTTTTGTATCCGAAAATTGCATGTGAAAATTCGAAAATTGTGATGATGATTTTTTTTTTTGAAATTGAATATTGATATTTGATAAATGATGCAATGCATGCATTTTGTTTGGAAAGAATGGGCATTTTGCCAATATGAGATGTATGTATGTTTAGGATTTTTTTTTTGAAAAGTGGGACGGATTTTTCCTCCCGTTGCATGTAAGATGGATGATATGCATGTATGCATTTTTTTTTGAAAATGGGACGGAGTTTTATTTCCGTCAACTTCTTGTAGGATATGCATGTATGCATTTTTTTTTATTGAAAATTGTTGAATGGGATTTGTTGAAAGCCTGTCATTTCTGTGAGAAAAATGGGGCTATGTCTATTGCATGCCGTTATGCTGCCGAATTTTTTTTTTAATGCATGTGTATGCTTTTTTTTTGTGCAAATGCAATTTTTTTTTTTGACATTTTCTCTCTTTTTTTTTTGCAGGGCGGAAACCGTTTTGTGACGGAAAGACGGTGAACAAAATGAAGACTCGAGGATCGGTGGAGTCCGTAGTTGACTGTGGGACCGGCCGAATGCGGGCCGAGGAGCTTTGCGAGTCAGAGACAGATTGTTGTTGAGACGGGTCTCAGGAGTTCGTTGAGTGCTTGAGGGGGCTGGTCAAGTTCCCTAAGAGCAAGGGCTTGATGTTTGCTGCGCGCGGCATTGGTGGGACGCGACCCACACCTTCCACTTCTTACGGGGCGAGGCTACGGTTACGCCCTCCGATTACGCTGCGATTACGGGCTGTCCTTTAATGGGCGCGACATTGAGTGGCGGGATGGCTACAACGATGCTTCGTCTGCAGCTCTTCTGGGATTTTCCCCTATTCCCAAAAAGGGGATGGGGATGGGGATGGAGTATGCTGTGGTCTACGGCAAGATTGTGGAGACCATAGCGAGCTATGAGGTTTGGGGAGGAGAGGATAGGCGCCGATCAGATTGCCGGGGCCTTCTTGTGGTTTGCTTTTTCGAGCACGCTCTTTGGACATCTTTGAGGGGACGAGTCTTTGCCTTGTTGAGGTCCTTGGAGGACATGGAGACGGCGGAGATGTCTCGTGGGGAGAGGTCGGTGCGAGAGCTTTATTTTGCTCTTGATAGGTACTTAGGAAGAGCTGTGAGCTCTTTGTCTTGCTTTGAGTTTGCCCTGGAGGTATAAGCTCTCTTTTTCTTTCCCTCTTTTTTTTTTTTTGAGCACGCACTTTTCTTTTGCCTTTGGATTGATTGGATTTTTACCTTTCGCGGTATGGGCGTTGGAGTTTTTCACGTCACGGTGTGGCGACGGCCAGGCGGAGTACGTCGGGCGTATCCGGCCATGCAGTCTTGGTCCAAGCATGCCGGGAGAAGATAAGCTCCGGGGCGTACGACCCTCAGGTACGCGGATTGCCTTCCTTTGACGGAGGCCGAGACAGATGAGGGGATGATATTCTTCCCACAGGATCGCTTTGAGGTGGCGCGGTTGAAGGCGGCCGAGATACGGGTTTGTCTGGCGAGAGGATTTTGAGAGGTCGACTGCGATGCATATTATACGGGAGAGAGGGTGACGCGCCGGCATGCGTGGGTCGCCTTTGAGGACACGGTGGAGCCTCCCGCCGATATGATGCACCCGAGCGATCGGTCCGTGACTGGGATGATTACCGAGCGGCCGGCACTTCTCGGATTTCGTGGCGATTGAGCCATATGCGACATTCGTCTTGAGGAGGCCGAGGATGCCTCGGGTTACGGATAGGGAGGGGCTTGGGATCCCGCTGGTACCCTCGGACGGATTTTTCCTATATCCCGGGATGGGGTCCGATTGAGGTGCAGATCCCTCGGCCGAAGCGGCTTTCACGAGCTTTCCAGCCTTGTCCGGGTATGAAGGTATGGCCTTTTTTACGCTTCTTTCTTTTGTTTCATCATTTTTAGCATCACTTCTCTTTTTTTTTATTTTGACGCTTTTGCTTTTGTGCAGTTTTCGGAGGTGGTCGTCGAGAAGCTGACGAAGCAAGTGATCGGGGCCAAGAGATTCATCAGGAGGATGGTCGCTTGCGGGGCTCCTCGAGGCGAGCGGCGACCACGGCGGCGCTGTCGAGGACGGGAGGCTTCCCCTATTCGCTCGTAGACTTCTTCGAGACTCCTTTGTCTCCTCTCCTTGATCCCAGCGCGGTGTTGCCTTCGGATCACGTCATTCTCGGGGATCCACACGGGCGAGGACACGTATGGCGGCATGGGCGGGTCGTCTTCGTACGTCCCAGAGTCCGACGCCTTCACCTTCGGATACGATTTTCGCAGAGATCTCGCTTGCCCTATCGAGGCGTACGGTTGGTCTGACGAGCCTCTTTCTGCAGACGAGGACGGTCCCGAGCCCGAGATTTTCGGGGCTCCTGAGGAGGCGGGCCGAGTCGCAAGAGGGCGGAGGGCGGACATCGGGCCTTTGGAGACTCAGATTGATTTTTTTTTTTTTGAGATTTGAGATTGAGATTTAGATTTGTACAGCTTATGTACATGTTTTTTTCTTTTTTTTTATGGATGTAATAATTTAAGATTTTATTTATGTTTGTTTGTTTTTTTTTTTATGCACACTCTCTTTTTTTTGGAATGTAATTGTGGCGCCCCCAAAAATGTGTGTGCCTGATATGTTTGATATGATTTGATTAGTGCTACTCATATCACCAAGATGCATCTTCTTTTCGGAAGCTCATCCTATAAGGACTCCAAGGTTAAGCGTGCTTGACACAGGGAAATTCTAGGATGGGTGACCCATTGGTAGGAAGTTTCTCGGTGAGCACGTAAGTGAGGACCACGCGTCTTTGGAAAGACTGTGGTGGTTTGTGGGGCTAGTACGTCAAAATCGATAGCGTTCCGACCCGGTCTTCGGGCTCGGGCGTTACAAATGGTATCGGGCGGGACCCGGTCGGAAGTGTGGAGCAAAGTCTTTGTGCGGAACAAAGTGCACACCGCGGAGTCGGTGGGAGTCACCTCTTGAATCCGTCTGAGCCCCTCTTGGATCCACCTTTGCAGGGGTTTCGATCCAAGTAGGCCTTGTCGGGGGCGGCAAGGATCTAAGTGGGGAGATTGTGGCGCCCCCAAAAATGTGTGTGCACGATATGTTTGATATGATTTGATTAGTCTACTCATATCACCAAGATGCATCTTCTTTTCGAAGCTCATCCTATAAGGACTCCAAGGTTAAGCGTGCTTGACACAGGGAAATTCTAGGATGGGTGACCCAGCTGGGAAGTTTCTCGGTGAGCACGTAAGTGAGGACAACACGTCTTGGAAAGACTTGTGGTGGTTTGTGGGGCTAGTACGTCAAATCGATAGCGTTCCGACCCGGTCTTCGGGCTCGGGCGTTACGGTAATAATTTAGAATTTTATTTTATGAATGCAATGCGGTATGAATGCGGTGTTGCATGAGCCTTGGTTTTTTTTTGCAAGGGTGTTTGGTATATGGACTGGTTTGGGGAGGTTTTTTTTGCACGGAGTTTCGAGCAACGGGACGGAATATTCCTCTTTTGATGTAGCGGCTTGGGTACATTTGCGGAATTTTTAAATTTGTGACAATCATGTCCGCGCGGATAGGGGCGGCTTCGACATTGTCCTTTAATTTTGGTTCGGAACTGGTCTTGCTTTATTTCAAATTCAAATATCCTCTTCCAACCTCCGAGTCAAACAGTCATTTTCGGGGAGAAAGAGAGAAAAACCATGGAAAACTTTAGAAAAGCTCCATCAAAATTGTCCCAAGAATCCCAAATGTCATTCTTCAACAAGTTCAAGGATTGGTCCAGTGAGATTATGCATGAGAGGAAGTCCTTCTTTGAAGAAAGGTACAAGGTGAGGTGCTTATGGTCTCTCAAGGAATTGGTTCCGGACTACGACCTCTTGAGAGCTTCTTCATCATTTTGGGACACTAGAAGGCATGTCTTTTGCCTTTCCTTCAACGAGATTGTTCCGACTGTGGAAGAATTTCGGGCCTTGCTTGGAGGTCCGGAGGTGGAAGAGATAGCGATTCCTTTGCCCGGAGGGGCTTCTTTTGTTGACAGATTGTGCGTCCTCCTTCATCTTTCCCCGGAGGAAGCGCAAGGTATGATCCTTGGTCCCAATCATTTTGATATTTCCGGCCTCCCTGATAGGTTTAGGGGCCTAGGCTTGGTGGATGATGCCTATTGGGATGCCTTTGCACTTTGTATGTTTGGCACCCTGTTCATGGTCTATTCCTTTGGGATTTGCCATCGGTCTTTCTTGGATGTTGTCGTTATTCGTCGCACAGGCGAGAGATGTCGTTCCTTTGATTACGGGGAGACTTTTCATGCTCTCGACGGATTAGCTATCGGAAGGCGGTATATGCACGGGCGGCCCGTTCCTCTTGACCACATGTGGGCGATGGAGCGTTTGGGGTTCTTCGGGAAACCTCGATATGATCGAGCCTTGGACTTTTGCCGGGAGAGGTGTTGATGTAGATTTTGATGATCGGGGCTCGTGGGAGCGTTGGATGGTGGGTCGCCGAGCTGAAGATATCGAGATGGTCGGTGCCTCATTGGCGGGTGGAGACTCGCGAGTGCTTGAGGATGGGTCTCCCGTGGTCATGCTTAGGGGCTTTCTCGGTCTAGCTTCTATATTCCGGCTTTAGTTACGAGACAGTTTGGCTGGAGCGGGTTCCTTTGGAGGGCTTTGATGATATAGCCACCGGGGTGGTGGCTCCTGTTTCTATGGATGATCCTCGGTGTTTCCATTTCTTTCCCGAGCATGGAGGTATGATGCCTTTCCTTCTCGGGTTATTCTCGAGCGTCAAGACCGGTGTTCTTGACCACTTGGTACTGGATTGGTATGAGAGGCATGCAGGAGAGACTCGGGTGGCTATTTTCGGACGGCGTGAGGCCATTGTGGGTGCGGAGGACAGGCTGTTTTTGAGAGGAGGAGGGCCGGCGAGGCCAACCCTCATGAGGAGTGGAGACGCGGTGACCGATTATGAGGCTTACGTCAAGAGACGGGAGAGGAGGGCTCCTATGCTACCGGCTAGGTTACGGGAGATGAGGGATGACGCTAGGGCTACTAAGGCCACTGACGGAGGCTGGTTTGATAGACCACTGTCCCTATACGAGCTTGGTAGGAGAAAACTTGACATCTTTCTGTTCGGAAAAGAAGACTCGAAGGGGAAGAAGAGGGGAGAGGCGATGCGAGTGGCTTGGAGTGACTACGAGGTTTTAGTATCCCTTTCTTGTCATGGCGAGACACATTAGTTTGATTATGTATCTTAGTTTCTTTTAGCGGGTTGCCCGGTTGTAGGAATGAATCGGGCTTAGACTCATCAAAGAGCTTTTAATTTGTAATGAATATTTGAATTGCTTTAGAGTTTTTCGAGACGCTTTCATGGTACGATCAATTGTATTGATGTCAAAGTATGACTTTTATTTGTGTTTTAGACCGAACCGTTTATTTGCCTACGTTCCCCTCATTTTGAGGAGCTCGGGTCTTCGTAGTTCAACTTTGATGAACTCTTTTTTTTTTTTGTTTTTTTTTTGTTTTTTTTTTTGGTGCAACCTGTTTTTTACCTAGGCCGCCCTTCTCGGGTTTCTAACCTAGTTGGGTATTACTCTTTTAGCACTCTTTTTTTTTTGTTTTTTACGCGTAGTATGCGCGCGGCTTGTCACCATTCGGCTTTGGGTGTACAAAGGGATTCCCGTCGAGGTGCAAGTTGCATGGCTCCTCCGGAGAAGATCTTACGGACGACATATGGCCCGACCCATACGAGACTCCCATTTGCCGAGGGGTTGATACGGGTGGGGGCTTTTCTTTAAAACGAGATCCCCTTCTTGGATTTCCCGATGCTTTACTTTCTTGTCGAAGGCTCTGGCCATTCTTCCTTGGTAGGCTCGGATGTGTTCCATGGCCTTCAGTCGGCGTTCATCTAGCAGGGCCAATTCGTCATGGCGACTCTGGAGCCATTCGACCTCGTTGATCTGGCTTTCCAGCAGTATGCGGAGCGAGGGGGATCTCTAGCTCGATTGGGAGTACGGCTTCCATTCCGTATGTGAGGGCAAATGGTGTTTCCCCAGTTGCCGTTCGGCCCGTGTTACGTAGCCCCGAGTGCAGGTGTAACTTCTCGGGCCAATCTACGCCTTGGACGGCCATTTCGGATGATATTTTCCGAGTCTTGTTTCTTTGCTTGACGGCTCCGTTGGTTTGGGGCAACTGTAAGGAGATGACTTGTGACAGGTTATTCGGAATTCCGCCGGCGGTTTTCACATTCCCCTTCGAAGTGGGATCCATTATACGAAATGATTTCGGTGGCAACCCGTATCTGCACATGATGTTTTCTTTGATGAAGAGGGCAACTTTCTTTGGATTGAGGATTTTGTAGGACTTTGCGGAGAGCATCCTTTCCGATTCCTTGAAGAAATCACCAATCTGCGTCTCTTTAGGCTCTTCAGCAGTTCCCGAATTCACACTCGTCAAAATCTCCTCGGCGGCTTGGGCTCGATTTTCCTCTTTCAGGACAACACCTTAAAGATTTCTTTGATATATTGTTCATTTAATGTGTACGCCTCTTCATCTAGTGAATCGTTATTAAGCTGTTTTTAGATTATTAGTTAATTCATCATTAGTTAAAGTTGCAATTAAGGGATACTCGAAAGGTTCATCATTTCATTGAAGACGAAGGGGAATACAACGTTCGCTACAGACTCGTAGTCTTCAGGCGTAAGGCCATCGGACGACTCGAGAGACTCGAACTCAAAAATGAGAGACTCGGAGGACTTTACAAAGGTTAACACGAAAGGACGGGGGACCAATCCAAGCTTGGTGATCATTTCCTCTTTGGTCGCGGACGGGCCTGAGAGAGTTTCCCAATTCTTTAGCGGCATCGCTGTCGGTGGCTTCACAACTCGGGAAAGGCATGGTCTCTGTGCTCCCTCTTGATCGTTGCTATTATCTCTTTGTACGAACCGAGAATCAATTGTGTTTGGCGTGCGAAAGGCGAGCATGTGGATGTAGGGATCTTCCTCAATCACAGGGATTTCCGTTTCGTCACAATCGACCGCTCAAATCCCGGATGTAAGGACGTATTGCGTCTCGGTGTCTTTGCTAGAAAAATCTCATGTCCCATACTCGAGCGGAAAGGCTTGGCGGGTAGTTCGGCAAGGAGGACGTCCCACACGACGTTCATAGATTCGAGCCGAGTATGTCGGTGTTTGTCGACTTTTATCATGAAAATCTCCTCGCACAGGCGAGGCGAAGAATGGGTTTGTAGAATGCGACAAATGCGTGATTGAGGGCCGGGGACTTGTGTGCTGTATCATGGCGGTGTTCGGCGTTTCCTTCCGATACGCCTCCAAGTGTTGGAAATAACAATTAAATTTGATGAATCGAACTTCTTCGGAGTACGCTCGCTTGAGTGTGTCGACATAGTTGGCATTCTTTGGATTCCAAAGAATGCTGGCGAGACTTGCCTCTTGAAGGATGTAGCCCGGTGTTTGGCTGTGGGCGTTCTTGGCTATTGTTTCGGCTTCGTTCCCTATGAGGAAAGCTGTCACCCCTTATGACTTCAAGGTCTCCTGCGGTTGATGAATTTGACGCATTGGTGGAGAGTGGAGGCTATGGCTTTCATGTGATGCAACCAAGGACGCCACTAGTAGAGTTTGTGAACTCGGAGGGATATCCATTACATGGAACTTTGCGGGCACCATTTGGGTTTCGTACCGAGTTCGAGTCACTGTCCCGAGAATGGGGCGAGACGAACCGTCGTAGGCCTTGACGGTCCGGGTAGATGGGATCACGCGCCTTTCATTTATGCGGAGGGCCCTCATCATGCTTTGAGGAAGGACGTTTACCGATGATCCATTGTCCACTAATACCCCGAGGGAGTGACATGGTGTGGAGCCGAATAGTGATGTACAAAGCTTCATTGTGTTGGGAGACATCTCTTGGCAAATCTTCATCACGAGAAGGTGATCATACTCCCATATAGGTGAGGATCATAGATTTGGTCCTTGTCTCGGGATAGAGAGTCATTAAACACGGTCGCTTCGTGCCTTTTTCTTGCTAGGTAGAGCCTTTGCCGAAGCCCCTGGGTTATGCGAGGCCTTTTGTGGCGGTTGCCATCTCCGGTCAACATGTTGATTGAGTGGGGGCGCAGGCTGGCGTCGGTTTTTCTTCATCGGTGTATACTCGGGAAGCTGGACAAGGCGAACCTTGGGCGACCCGAGGGGTTGGACTTACGTTACTGCGGTACTGCGGTATCCGAAAGTCTCAACTCTGTCGTTGGCAAGGCTTTTACGCTCTTTTACCCCTTTTTGCTTTGGGGAAGGCGGACGGAGTAGAGTACATAATAATCAAATCCCCGAGATGGCTCCCAGAGCGTTCCCAGCTGTTATCACCGGCCTCGAATCTCTCCTTCCAATTTTCTTTGGGAGGAAATTTTCTTTTCTTAGGAGGACGGTTCTCGTGTATCCAGTCTGATAGTCCCTTTCAAGGCAATCGGGACAGTCACAAATATCCCACCAAATGTGTTCTACGGTGGTGGCGGATTTGGGACCTCGGGTTGGCGGTCTTTGGAATGACTTTGAGTGGAGGCTGGTCAGGGGGATCTGGCTTGGGCTCGTACGGTAGCAAGTGATTGGACTCCGCCGGACAATGAGAGATATTGAGGTCTCGGGAACGGGCACATGTTTGTCCTTCGGGGTAGCCCCGGATCGGTTGGGATATTGTTAAGGTCCGAAGTGGCGTGTGGCCTCTTGATCCGAGCTGCTTTATGCATTGCAGCGTTCTTCAGGGGCTTTGATGGCTGACCATATTTCTTCAAGCTGTTCCACGATTTTCATCACTCGGGCGATATTTGTGGGATCACCACTTTGAGAGGGACAGCCGACGGTATACCGAACTCTTTCGTCCACGGCTCTTTGTTTGGGGGCCGGTTGCCTGTAAGTCGACGGGCGGGAGTCCGGCGGTGGAAACATAGGAATCTTGGGGTAGCATCTTGATGTATCAGGGACGATTAAGAAGAGGAGGAGAACCCTCTTCCTTCTTTGCGGTAAAAGTGCCATCGGAATTGAGGCGATAGTCAAACCATGACTTGCGACAATCCCAGGAAGGTCATCAATTTGAGCCTCATGTCGAAGTCTCATCTGTTCTACCAAGCTGGATCCAATGCGAGTACATCGAGGGATTTTGGAGGACGGAGCAACGTGGTCCCCATCATTACCGGGCGATGCGGACATTACGAAACCGGAGTCGGAACAAACGGCGAAGGCGATGACGCGCTTGACTCTTCCCAGCGATCAAACGGTGACCCGGTGCAGAAACCAAGCTTTGTGCGGAGGCTGCGGGAAAGGACATGAAGGTTCGAGATGCAGGAATGGAAGGAGGGTAGGTGTTTGGGCTTTAGGCTCATGCAACATGCGATTATTTGTTCACGTTTACTTAAAACATGTTTTATTAACCTAATCGGTTGGAAAAGATTGCTCTTCTTTTTCGCAAACTACTACGATTCTGGATCGGTGGGCCCGTCACTACGTCTATAAGCCCCTCGTATTCCACCTGTATTTCGACCTCCCGGGGTGGGCGGCCCGGGCGAGGGTCCTATAGGGCAAGCGGGTCCCACCGACCAGAAAGAAAAACGATCCTAAAAGTACGGCGGGTAATCGAGTCTTAACGAGCATTCGATATAAATTACGGACAAGGCGACGTCAAAAGTCAAGATCATGTCGAGGGCTCGACGAAAAGTCGGCATGATTTGGGCGATAAGCGTCCACGATTGATCTTGACTTGTCGTCGGTTAAGCCGTAATTAGGCATGGAATATTCATTAATCCTTGATGACTCGGTGTCAATGCTTTGGGAGTCGGTGTATAATTTGTGCCGATCGAGCCGAAGTCAAGGCGCCGGTCAATATCTTGGTCAAAGTCTGCGGCGGAAAACCGGCGAGAACTTCGGCGATTAGGGACCCAGAAAGATATTGAGTCGGTATGCCGACAAAGGCTTGAAAGGAAAGGTCTATACACGGACGGGGCATGACACGGACCGGACTAAAAACCAGCGGGTCTCGGACAAAGTGTGTCACGGACAAGTGCATGGTCGACACGAGGCTCCATGGGATGTTTGGGTAGTCTGTGCTCATCCGAGAGGCGTAATAAGACCAAACGGACCGCGACAAGGATTTCCCGGGTTAGGGACGTAGTGTGCGGTGTACGGTCACGTGCGCGTAGTGTGCAAGGCGATCTATATTCTTTTTCTGAGTAAAATAGAAATTTTTTTATGTGTCTTAAAAATATGATGCATGATTTTTTTTTTTGAGAATTTTCTTCTTCTTCTTTTTTTTTGAAAATCTTTTTTTTTTGGATTTTTTTTTGAAATTTTTAATGAGCACATAAGCACGTAAGCACGAAAATTCCGACAGTTAGGGACATTATTCCGACAGTCAAAATTTTGACTTTCTCCGAGGCGGCCAAAACAACATGAAAACTGTGCAAAAATCAACACACACACAAAAATGATTTTCAAAGCCGGGACGGAAGCTTGACCCTCAAAGCTTTTTTTTTTTGAAAACGGTGATACCGGTACGTGGGATTGTTAGACCACAATTTATCCCCGACTCGTGTTAGGAGGCGATAACGGGAAATTTAGTGGTTTCCACCAATATACCGAATACCATTTTTTTAAAAAAAAGCTTAGTCCCCAGCGGAGTCGCCACTGTGATGATGTGTGATTGTATCGAAAATTTTCCCATTTTTATTTGAAAAAATCAACGAAACGGAGTCGCCACGCCATTTTAATTTTGAGGGCCAAAACTTTGAAAAAAGCCCGAGATCAGAGATTTAGGTTCGGAGGTCATGTTACACGCCGGGAAGGACGTTAGTGTGCACCCGGAATGCCTCGTAAAACGAGTCTTCCAAGCTGAAAATCATTTGTGTAAGTGTGTGTGTGTGTGTGTTTTGGCCAAAATACTTTGAAACTCAGAAAAGTAAAAATAGGGATATCTTTTCAAGACTTTAAACTGATCCCATGATTTTTTGGGGGATTTTTGGATTGAGATTTGGTACTCAAAAGACCTTTTGAAGTTGAGAGCCATTTCTGCCAGAATGAAAAAGGCAGTGGACCTTTGATTTTTAAATGTATTCAAGGGTCTTAAAACTTCATAATCTGGATAAACTCAAAGAATGAAAGTTGTTCTAGACACATTAAATAAGGTTTGTGCGAAGGAATTTTCCATTTTGGAGAAGATTTGAGGGGTCAAAACCTTCTGGAAACCTCAGATATGAGATCTGGATTCCCAGAAGCTGATGAACTAGCCTCTGAAAGAAAATTTGAAAAGAGGAGTTTTACTCACCCAAAAATAAAGTAAAAATATGTCTGGAAAGCTCTGGATGTTGGCTACAAAAAGTGTTTTGTAGTCAACACCAAATTCCAAGTTCATCTGTGTCCAAAAATTAAGACAATGGACTGAGGTCTGGGAAAATTGCTACTGGACAACAACTTCTCAAGAAGGAGAATATGATTTTAAAGGGGGGTTTTGCATCCATGCTTGTCCCCATTTCCCTAGGTTTTGGTTAGTGATCACTAGACATTTTAGTGGTGAATCAACTTGTGAATACCCCGTCCCGATGCAACGCGCATTCGGAGGTTTGAAATAATTAATTATATAATGTCGGACCGAAATGGGATATTCATTTAGTGACACTCGCTTTAAACCATATTAAAAATACTAGTTTAATTTTGAGAGTCGCCACGCCACTTTGATATAGCCCAAAGCTTTGAAAAAAGGCTAAACAGTTAGTTGGGTTCGGGGGTCAAGTTACAACAGAAGAAGAAACGCTATCACTCCTATTGCCCGACGGATCGGTCTTTCTAGCATGTGGGGTGTTGGTTGTGTGCGGTGTTTACAGGAATAGATAGAAGAAACGGGATCATGCATAAGGAGGAGGGGAGAGAAAGAATTTATTGATGATCACACCCTAGAACCTTTGAGTTAGGCCCTCGGAAGGTGCACTAATCAACGTTCATCCTTGGGGATTGTTGATCATGGGATAATTATAACTAAGGTGGAAGGAAAGAAATAGTTCCTAGATCCATTGGGTTTTCTTGGGCGAAACCTTAGATCATCCTCGGCTATTGCATATTTAAATATATTAAAACAGTCCTAAATCTAGCATAAAGGAACAATTAAAATATAATAAGCATGCAAATATAATAAGACAATAGTAATAATAGGGAACAAAAATATTAAAAAGAGTCTTACCAATTGTAGCAAGACTTTGGGGTCGAACCTAGGGCGATTCGAAGAGAATAAAAGAACTGGGTAAAGCAAGTGTAATCTCGCTTCTCCCGAGTAAAATTGTGTGTTTAGAATGGGAGCCGGGCACCTCTATTTATAGTACCTCGGAACTTGGGCTGGGCCACTAAAGGGTCGATCGGCACTAGGGCTGAAGGGTCGATCGGCTCTATATAAAAGGGTCGATCGGCTCTACCACGGGTAAAGGGCCGATCGGCACTTCTAACTGGCGTACCTTCCAAGCTAACAGTGACGGCGCTGGTACGGACGAATTAATGAATTAGGGTTTTTTTTAGGGTTTCGCTAGGGTTTATTAATTAACCGGGCCAGGTATTTGGAATACCCTTTTTTCGGACCGGGTACTAACAGTAGCCCCTCGGCGACGCTTCTTGTAAGACAAGTGGGGTCGACGATAAAAGAATAGGATCCGTCCTGGAAAAAAGGGATTTCAGGGGGTAAGGAAAGTGACTTTGCGGATGCAAGGGTTGGACTCGAGCTGAGTCGCAAAAGGATGACCAGATAGGTCAAGTGGCTGGACCCACGTCGGGCTACCTACGTATCCCAAGGGGAATCAAGCCAAGTCGTAGTTCGAAAACGTGGGCGTTTAGTACCCGAGAGTGGCGGACGTGTAGCGTCTCAAGCCAAAGATGCGATTTGTGGCAAGGCTTTGGGGATCGAATCTAAGGGCGATTCGAATAATATTGAGAGATGTACGGAAAGGAGAATCAAGTATAGTCTTGCCTTCTCCGTGGGAAAATATGTTTGTGTGTGGAAAGGAAATTCAAGTATAGTCTTGATTTTCCCCTTGAAAATTGTGTGTGATGGAACAAATCAAGTGTAGTCTTGATTTCTCCGTGTGAAGATATGTTGTGAGATAATGTGTGGAAAGGAAATTCAAGTATAGTCTTGATTTTCCCCTTGAAAATTGTGTGTGATGGAACAAATCAAGTGTAGTCTTGATTTCTCCGTGTGAAGATATGTTGTGAGAAAATGTGTGGAAAGGAAATTCAAGTATAGTCTTGATTTTCCCCTTGAAAATTGTGTGTGATGGAACAAATCAAGTGTAGTCTTGATTTCTCCGTGTGAAGATATGTTGTGAGATAATGTGTGAAAAGGAAATTCAAGTATAGTCTTGATTTTCCCCTTGAAAATTGTGTGTGATGGAACAAATCAAGTGTAGTCTTGATTTCTCCGTGTGTTGTGCAAATAAACCAAGTTTAGTCTTGATTCGCGTACTGAGAGAAAGTGTATGGGGCAGACCTTTTGAAATGGAGGATAGACCTTTGAAATGGAGGATAGACCTCTGAAATGCGGGACGGACCCTTTGAAGATGCGGGACGGACCCTTTGAAAGTACGGGACGGACCCTTTGAAAGTACGGGACGGACCCTTTGAAGATGCGGGACGGACCCTTTGAAATGGAGGATAGACCTACGAAATGGAGGATAGACCTACGAAATGCGGGACGGACCCTTTGAAGATGCGGGACCCTTTGAAGATGCGGGGCGGACCCTTTGAAAGTACGGGACGGACCCTTTGAAAATGCAGGACGGACCCTTTGAAGATGCGGGACGGACCCTTTGAAAACGGGACGGACCCTTTGAAGATGCGGGACGGACCCTTGAAATGGAGGATAGACCTACGAAATGCGGGACGGACCCTTTGAAGATGCGGGACGGACCCTTGAAATGGAGGATAGACCTCTGAAATGCGGGACGGACCCTTTGAAGATGCGGGACGGACCCTTGAAATGGAGGATAGACCTCTGAAATGCGGGACGGACCCTTTGAAGATGCGAGACGGACCCTTGAAATGGAGGATAGACCTCTAAAATGCGGGAAACTGTAGCTGCCAAAGGACTTAGGCTGCATTTGCGATGAAGAATAGTTGTGTGAATTGATTGGGATTATTATGGCTTCCCGAGCCGAAGAACCAAGCGATTAAAAGATTGGGATAATCATTGCTAAGGCTTAGAGAGGAGTCTTGTCACCTAGGCTTAAGGCTAGGGTTTAGAGAGGTATTTGTCATCTAGACATGAGGCTAGGGTTTAGAGAGGTATTTGTCACCTAGGCTTAAGGCTAGGGTTTAGAGAGGTATTTGTCATCTAGACATGAGGCTAGGGTTTAGAGAGGTATTTGTCACCTAGGCTTGAGGCTAGGGTTTAGAAAGATATTTGTCACCTAGGCTTGAGGCTAGGGTTTAGAAGGGTATTTGTCACCTAGGCTTGAGACTAGGGTTTAGAGATGTATTTGTCACCTAGGCTTGAGGCTAGGGTTTAGAAAGATATTTGTCACCTAGGCTTGAGGCTAGGGTTTAGAAGGGTATTTGTCACCTAGGCTTGAGGCTAGGGTTTAGAGAGGTATTTGTCACCTAGGTTTGAGGCTAGGGTTTTACATTTGCGGTAAGTCTAAACAAGGCAGTTTGAGCAGAAAGGTTATTGGTTTAAACTAGGCGAGGCCGAGTAAGTGTCGATGATAGAAGGTGGGATTAGGTAAGTTTGATGTCCAGAGATAAGGGCCGAGTCATCTTGAGAGTCACAGAGATACGTTTTTGATAGATTTGAAGAGTTTGAAAATTTGTGGAGACCAAAGAGTGATTTTTGTAAACAAGGTACCAAGGAGGACAGTATTTTGAAAGCATGTTTATTTGATAAAGAGGCCTTATGATTAATCATGTTTCTAACTAACTCAAAGAGTTTGCCACATGCTGATCTTGATGACAAGGGATGCCCTTCATGCTAGATATGATTTCATTGGAGCTCCGATTTTTGTTAGAGCACATAGTCGACCCATTTTTGTTGAGGGAGCCCCAATGTTTGATGAAGTGACCTTGGCGAAGTCGATTGATGATGAATGGCGAAGCGGTTGATGATGCAAAGCAAACCTGAAGGGAATGGCGGAGCCCTAGTTGATGATGCGAGCAAACACGAAGAGAAGAGAATGGCTTAACAAAAGCCCCGGCTTGGAGAGATTCAATGCATCCCTATTTGCGAGACAGAGTCATCTTGCGGCCACGGGGCGACCCCTCGTTTCGAACAATGGTCAATCCGATCGGCTGGACAAGACTCGGAAATGTATATGTGCGGGCGCATTTTTCGAAGGTGGGAATGGATCCCGAGTTCGTGTATGACACTTTCGCTTTTGGGTTTGACTCTTTTGGGAGAGTATAAGCATCACAAGGTGTGGAAAAGTGTATGGAAGCCCCTGCAGACAGAAAGACAGTGTTTGGCTCTATTTTCCTATGATGTAGAAAAAGAAGACTTGTCGAGACATTTGAAGAATTATTTTATTCAGAATTATATATTGATTGCTCGTGAATGGACCTCACTGATTGGTTTATCAAATTCCAATTATATAGGTAAACAAATGAATGTTTTGATTTGAAGGTGAAATCTGGCTTGTCTTTAGAAGGAGAAGGATGTTCCGTTGTTGCTTGCTGCTCTGTTCGGTGGTAATTGTGGTGCGGGCTGCCGTTGCATTGATCTCCCAAAGATTTTTTCATTCCTTTAAGTGAAGATTCTTTGTTCCTTTGTTCTCGCAAGCCGAGGGGAGTAGTCCCTGGCGCGTGTCTCCTTGCTTTTACCGGAATGCCGCTGAGAGGCATGGATGCGAAGCCCCAGTGAGACTTTTGCAGACAGTGTTTGAGGAGTCGAATGAACGAATTTCAAGAATAGGACGAGTTCCCAAACTTTTGAGAGAATATGTAATATGCTCAAGTGACTCGAAAATCTGAATATGCATTTCTTTTAAATAATCTTTTGAGAATGCCATCCGGTAGCGGTTGTAGCTGGGCTTTGGATTGCGATCGATCATTAGGTGATGATTAACATGACCTCTTAAAGTGAGAGGTCAAATTTGGGCCATTCTTTGAGAGGTTGGCTTGAGGGATGTGTTTGGAATTTCTAAGGTGAGGGGATTTTCTTGTTGTTGCTTCTTCAGAACCTCTAAGAGTGAGGTTAACTTTGATTTTGATAAGGTCAAGGGTGGTGATGGAATCCTCTAAAAGTGAGAGGATGGACTTTGGAATTGGTTTACGGGATTTGTCCAAGAGGAAATTTTTGTTGCTTCTTCTCGCGAGTTTGTTGTGATTTCAGCAGGTAACTTGATCACGATAGGACCTTCACTCGATGTCTCGTTTTCACAACTTTTGAGATGGGAGGTTCACTTCGGGGTGATTTTTTTTTTTTTTTTTTTTTGAACACCTTCTTATCGAGAAAAGCCTTCGGATTTGTTTGCTCGCGATAGCCCCTAGTGTATGCCTTAGGATGGTTTTACCTTTTCCCTCTTGGGCTTGGAGGTGGTCTCTTCTTTTGTGAGTCGAGGGAGCCCCTTGTCTGAATTTCTTTCACATTCCGCCTTTTTTGAGCTTGGAGGTGATTACTTCCTTTGTGAGTCAGGGGAGCCCCTAGTATGGGCTTCTTCCTTAGGGTTTCAAAACTTTGTCGATCTTGAAATGAAAGGGTATTATTTAGTGAGGATAAGATTATGGCTTCCTATGGTGAGAGGTTCAAGCTTCAATCGCTACTGGATGGCATTCTCAAAAGAGTATTTAAAATAAATGCAAACTCATTTAACCGACTCATTGAGTAAGGCAATAATATATTCGGACCATGCGAAAGATATGTGAGCATATTCAATGAAAGCTTATCGATCAAATGGAAAATCAGAGGAGACGCGAGATTGGGGGGTTGGTGAGCCCCAAGTTGATATTCATGTAGTACTTGTGAAGGATAAGAACAACTCCTTGCATCTTCTTTAAATTGCAGTGGCGTGAGCAGCTATTTTCTGATGATGAGCAACAACGGTCTTTGCTTATCTTGATCATATGGAAAGGAGGTCAAGCGGGGGAGAGTGTTTTTGGGAAAGTGTATGTTTGAGACGGTATAACGGGTATGTACAAGGAGTGTATGAAAAGTATATGGTGGAGTATGGAGAGAGTGTATGAGAGAAGGGTGTATAGGGATGGTGTATATGAAGAAGGAACGGTGAGTTGTTTACTCCAATCAAAGCATTCATTCATTGTTTACTTTATTAGCCGGTGAGTTTATCAGTGAGATTAGCAACCAAGTGATAATTATAAATAAAACAATCTTCTTGAAAGTAATGCGAGATTATGTCTCAAGTCTAGAGAGAAAAGAAAGAAAGACCTTTTTTTTATTGTTGAAATAACTAGTTCAAAGTGGACATTACATATCAATGCCCAAAATGGACATAAGAAAGACATACTAGAACCTACAAGGCGAATGAATCTAAATCTTCCCTTGGAGAGGCGAGGTTCCTTCATCAATGAGGCCTTGGGTCTTCCCTGGATTGATCAATCTTTGAATTGAGCGTTTCAGTTGTACACATTTGTCAGTGGTATGCCCAGCGTACTTGTGGTATCTGCAAAACTTGGATGTATCTAAGTCTTCCTTTGGGTTAATAGGCTTGTAGTTCTCGGCGGCTCGATCAAATTCTTTCCCACCAAAATGTCGAAGAACTCACCCACGTGCATTCCTAAGTCATCAAAATGTTCCTTGTTGATCTTCTTCTCGGGTATTGATGCCTTTAGTTGGTTGGTGGCCACGGCCAAGCATCTGAATGAGAAATTCGATGTGTAGGACCATAAGGGGAACTATAAGCATGTGGATGATAGGGACCCCGGAATTGAATAGGAGGAGGAACTCTTCTCAAGTATTCCTGAATGTAAGACAAATGGTGCTGCTCAATTTCATGCATGTCTTTGAGGAGGTTGATCACTCCCATCCTCATGTTTGAGACTTCTTTGAGGGCTTCAATGCTTTTCTCCATAGACATGATGTGGAATTCTGTAAGAACATATGGCGGAGTCAAACCAATGAGTTGAATTAGATTCATAATTAATCTTAAGGCATCCTTGAGAAAATAGTTGATCTCCACAATTTGAGAGTTTGACCGGGCTGAAGTTGCCTACGTAACCCTTACCATTTAAGGTATGAGTCTCAGGTCACCGTAGTTCGAGGGGGCCCCGATTGATGATACAACCAGGGTTAAGTTTAGAGAAAGAGTCCGTTTGGTGAAAAAGGAGAGGAAGATGACTCGATCCTTGGTCAAATATAAGTGAGGGTGATCTAGACGAGCTAATCGGACTTGGTAAGTTGGCTTAGGTAGGCCCTAGATGGTGGTTTGATCTATATGGGTCGAGAGAGGTTTGATCTAGGTGGATCTTTGGCTGAAGGGTGCTAGAGATAAAGGATCTAAACTATGGATGGTTTTAAGGCTAAGGGAGCAAACTGCGGATGGTTCAAGAGGTAGAACTTTGAAGGGTCCTAACTTGAAGGATGTAGACCGTGGGTGGTCAAAGGTAGAGGAATGGACCATGGATGGTCCAAGAGACGAGGGGTGGACCTCGAAGAGTCTCAGGTGGAAAGGTGGACCTTTAATGGTCCTAGATAGAGAGAGTGGACCTCGAAGGGTCCTAAATTGAGGAGTGGACTTTGAAGGGTCCAAGAGAAGAAGAGCGGACCTTGAACGGTCCAAGATATGAGGAGTGTGGACCTTGAAGGGTCCAAGAGATGAGGAGTGGACCTTAAAGGGTCCAAGAGAAGAGGAGTGGACCTTAAAGGATCCAAGAGAAGAGGAGTGAACCTTGAAGGGTCCAAGAAATGAGGAGCGGACCTCGGAGGGTCCTAGAAATGAGGAGCGGACCTCGGAGGGTCCTAGAAATGAAGAGCGGACCTCGAAGGGTCCTAGAAATGAAGAGCGGACCTCGAAGGGTCCTAGCGGACCTCGAAGGGTCCTAGAAATAAGGAGTGGACCTAGGAGGGTCCTAGAAATGAGGAGCGGACCTCGGAGGGTCCTAGAAATGAGGAGCGGACCTCGGAGGGTCCTAGAAATGAGGAGCGGACCTCGGAGGGTCCTAGAAATGAGGAGCGGACCTCGGAGGGTCCTAAAAATGAGGAGCGGACCTCGGAGGGTCCTAAAAATGAGGAGCGGACCTCGGAGGGTCCTAAAAATGAGGAGCGGACCTCGGAGGGTCCTAAAAATGAGGAGCGGACCTCGGAGGGTCCTAAAAATGAGGAGCGGACCTCGAAGGGTCCTAAAAATGAGGAGCGGACCTCGGAGGGTCCTAAAAATGAGGAGCGGACCTCGGAAGGTCCTAAAAATGAGGAGTGGAGCGGACCTCGGAGGGTCCTAAAAATGAGGAGCGGACCTCGGAAGGTCCTAAAAATGAAGAGTGGACCTCGGAAGGTCCTAAAAATGAAGAGTGGACCTCGGAAGGTCCTAAAAATGAGGAGCGGACCTCGGAGGGTCCTAAAAATGAGGAGCGGACCTCGGAAGGTCCTAAAAATGAGGAGTGGAGCGGACCTCGGAGGGTCCTAAAAATGAGGAGCGGACCTCGGAAGGTCCTAAAAATGAAGAGTGGACCTCGGAAGGTTCTAAAAATGAAGAGTGGACCTCGGAAGGTCCTAAAAATGAGGAGTGGACCTCGGAAGGTCCTAAAAATGAAGAGCGGACCTCGAAGAGTCCTAGAAATGAAGAGCGGACCTCGGAGGGTCCTAGAAATGAGGGATAGTTAAGCACTTTATTTACAAAAAAGCCCTCTATTTTATAGACCCTACTCTTGGTTGGAAGGGATACCCTTTTTTTCGCAACTAACTAAATGTCCTAAAGTGGTGGATCCTAACGACTAATCGTCTCATATAGACATTTAATATGATATTTATGGAGAGTACTACAGACCCATGATAGGACAAGATCAAGCATTCAACTTTACATGGCACGTCCTTTAAAAGGAAATCAATTTTTAGTGCCCTTTATTCTCTATAGATCTTGACTTATCACTGATTCGTAGTGACTCAACATAAAGACCTTATTAATTGTCTACATGAAAAAGCTAGTCAAACCAACCGGTCACAGGGAGTGTACTCTTAACAAAGTGGGTGACACAAGGGTTAGATTTCAGGCTCCCACCGTGCAGCCGAAGCGCACTGATGAGTGGATGACCAAGTGAGACTCGGAAGGGAGGCGACATGATCACCACACTTCCCGCACTTTGGCTTCTCCGAAGGGTTAAGGGGTAGCTGTGCAGTGTGACACGGACTCTAGTGGTAGTGTGAGGTAAAAAGTCTAATTCTTTTTTTTTTAAGGAAAAAAGAGAAAGATTTTTTTTATTTACATGAGATGCATGCATGCAATGCAACAGTTAAGAATAAAGAAAATAAACAGAAGGCTAAAAATACAACACCATACAAGAAAACAAAAGTCTGACCCACTTAGTTTGAAAAGATTTCAAAACAGTCCCCAGCAGAGTCGCCACTGTGAATACCCCGTCCCGATGCAACGCGCATTCGGAGGTTTGAAATAATTAATTATATAATGTCGGACCGAAATGGGATATTCATTTAGTGACACTCGCTTTAAACCATATTAAAAATACTAGTTTAATTTTGAGAGTCGCCACGCCACTTTGATATAGCCCAAAGCTTTGAAAAAAGGCTAAACAGTTAGTTGGGTTCGGGGGTCAAGTTACAACAGAAGAAGAAACGCTATCACTCCTATTGCCCGACGGATCGGTCTTTCTAGCATGTGGGGTGTTGGTTGTGTGCGGTGTTTACAGGAATAGATAGAAGAAACGGGATCATGCATAAGGAGGAGGGGAGAGAAAGAATTTATTGATGATCACACCCTAGAACCTTTGAGTTAGGCCCTCGGAAGGTGCACTAATCAACGTTCATCCTTGGGGGATTGTTGATCATGGGATAATTATAACTAAGGTGGAAGGAAAGAAATAGTTCCTAGATCCATTGGGTTTTCTTGGGCGAAACCTTAGATCATCCTCGGCTATTGCATATTTAAATATATTAAAACAGTCCTAAATCTAGCATAAAGGAACAATTAAAATATAATAAGCATGCAAATATAATAAGACAATAGTAATAATAGGGAACAAAAATATTAAAAAGAGTCTTACCAATTGTAGCAAGACTTTGGGGTCGAACCTAGGGCGATTCGAAGAGAATAAAAAGAACTGTGGGTAAAGCAAGTGTAATCTCGCTTCTCCCGAGTAAAATTGTGTGTTTAGAATGGGAGCCGGGCACCTCTATTTATAGTACCTCGGAACTTGGGCTGGGCCACTAAAGGGTCGATCGGCACTAGGGCTGAAGGGTCGATCGGCTCTATATAAAAGGGTCGATCGGCTCTACCACGGGTATAGGGCCGATCGGCACTTCTAACTGGCGTACCTTCCAAGCTAACAGTGACGGCGCTGGTACGGACGAATTAATGAATTAGGGTTTTTTTTAGGGTTTCGCTAGGGTTTATTAATTAATCGGGCCAGGTATTTGGAATACCCTTTTTTCGGACCGGGTACTAACACAACTATACCAAACCATCCTTGGGGTACATTAGGACTAAGCATTTCATTTGCTTGGGAAGGGGATTTTTATCCTTTGAAAATGAGATTTTATGCTTGAAAATGGTTTTTAGGGTTTTGAAAATGAGTTTTCTTTACAAGAAAGTAAGAGAACTTGAAAATAATTTTGATCTTTGTAGAAGATCATCCATGGAGATGGTCTTCCATGGTGATCTTCTTAGATCTAGAGCAAGAAGATGAAAGAACTACATTTTGTAGTTTGAAGATGCATGCATGGATGAGATTTAGGGTTAGGAGAAGGAGGGTTTACCAATCTTCCTTGTGTTCTTGAGTGTTTGGCTTGAGTGTATGAGTGTTTAGGGCTTTAACATGAGAGTGAGTGGATGAGTATGAATTGGGAAAGATTGGAGAGAAAATGGTGACAATTCAAGTGAATTCTCACTGTTTTCTCTCTATATTTCGCCAGAGGTTCGGTGCAAAATGTGTTGTTGCTCCTTATTTTTGTATTTGGAGGGCTCAATTTATAGCCCTACGAAAATTACAAACCCATCCGCGCGGACGGGACTGCGGCGTGCGCTCGTTCATTAAATGCGGCTTGGGCTTTGGACAAGAGGAATAATCTTTTTGAAATTTCAAATTAACAGCCAGTTCATTGTTTCCAGCCATTTCTATTTATGGTTTTCTTCTTTTGTTTTTGCTTTTTGAGATTCTTTTTGAGGTTTAACCTTAAATAACAATGCCCATTTTACCCTCACTTTGTTAGAAAAGTTAGGATTGTTAGGAATTGTTAGAAATGTTATAACTTTCGTTAATTTTCTAACGAAAATTCTAACAAGCTCAAATTGGAGCACTTACAGTCCCGGGTAATTTCAATTGGGAGGCGGCACTAAGAGTTGTTCGATATTTAAAAGGGAGTCCAGGAAAGGGCATTGTACTGGAAGCTGATGATGATCTGCAATTATATGGTTTTTGTGATTCAGATTGGGCTAGTTGTCCATTAACAAGACGATCTCTGACGGGATATTATGTCACAATAGGGAAATCACTAGTGTCATGGAAGACTAAGAAACAAAATACCTTAGCAAGATCTTCAGCGGAGGCGGAGTATAGGGCAATGGCCAGTGCAACGAGTGAGTTACTATGGATAAAATCTTTTTTTGGCATCTCTCGGAGTATTTCATACACAACCGATAATGTTGTTCTGCGACAATCAGGCAGCACTTCACATTGCAAAGAACCCTGTTTTTCATGTGAACGAAGCACATAGAGATTGATTGTCATTTTATACGTGAACACTTAGTGAAGGGAAATATTTCTACCTCATACGTGAGGTCTCATGAGCAACCTGCTGACATGTTTACAAAGGGATTGGGTAAACAACAATTCAGTGCTCTTCTTCGCAAGTTGGGCATTTGGGATCCGCATGCTCCAACTTGAGGGGGAGTGTGAAAAATAGATGTGTACAGATTCTAGGTGTTAGATTATTTTGCACATACATTAGAAATGGGAAGAGTTCGGGTATTATAGGGTCAGTAGTTAAAGGGAATTTGAAGCTGTTTTAAGTTCAAATGTATTTTGTAGATAGGGAGTCATAGTGTTTTGAGTGTATATATATATATATATATCCATGTAATGCTGATTTCTTGCGGTGAAAAATAGAAGAACACATTCTCTTCTATATTTGACAAAGACTTATATGAGAACAAAAATACCCGTCTCATTCATGAGACGGGTCGTATCCATGACCCATGACCCGCCCATCCCAATTAACCGGCGACCTCCAATCACCCCTCAATCTCCATCACCACGCCATCTCCCTCTCAACCCAAACCCACCACCGTCTTCGTCACCAACCCAATCGTCCACCGCCGCTCTCCACCTCCAACAACAACCGCTTCCTCACCGTTCCCCTTCGCCGGCGACCCACGTCAACCAATTCCGATCAATACCTACCGTTGTATCACCGGTTCTCTTCCTCTCTCCCAACCGTCTCCTTCCCCTGTTCCAGACCCCATCTCTCTATCCAAAGTCACGACCCAATTCCTTCCCTCAATTCCCAATCCAATCTCTCAATCTCCCTCGGTTCTCTGCTCACATCCCCAAAACCGATCACCTCCTTCCCCTGTTATTCCAGGTCCTAAGTCCGTTCAATGCTTGAAGCTTCACAGCAGCCTCTCATAGGCCCAATTTTTTATTTTTTTTTAAATTTTGTTTTTTTTTTTCGGTTTGTGAAAAGTAATAGTTACTATAACATAATGTAATAATTGTATGCATATAAAGTAATAGTTTGTATACATTAAAGTAATACATATATACAGAAAAGTAATAGTGTTTTTCCCTATGTTTTCTTCGTTTGACAAAAATAATACTTATTATAACTAAAATGTAACAAACGTGTTATTTATATGTAATTGTATTTGTACATAATTGTAACACATATGTATAGATATCTATATGTTTTCAAACAATAAGTTACAATGAGTTCAAATTTATCATGATACATGTAAAAGTATTACATTATCTATAGAAATATGTTACAATTTCATCTATCAAAGTGTTACATTTACTTGTATAAACTATTACATTCATATACATAAGTTATTACATTTCAAATGTAATACATATAATTTGTATTACATTTGAAAAAATGGGTAAAAACGAGCTTTTGTTTTTTTAAAACAGGTATTACGTTTATTTATGAACAATGTTACTTTATATGTATACAGTCATTACATTAAGAGATGGTAACTATTACTTTTTCAAACCACTGAAAAGCCGAAAAAAATAATATAAAAAAAATGGCCTATAAAAAGCTGCCACGTGGCGGGTCATGGATCGACCCGTCTCATGCATGAGACGAATCCCCATGTTTTCACGGGAGATCACCTCTCTATATTTTAACACCATTTGATCTGGTTTTTTACGTTGGGCCGGGCCAAATAAATTGGTTGATTTTGATTTCAAAAGCGCCTAACCACTAGACCCACCCACGGTTCAATTAGTTCATTTAATTCCTAAAACTCCGCCGACTGATAAAATAAAAGAGACTTGTAATTGATATTTTTTGAGCTTAATCTTTTTTTTAATTGTGTCGTAAATAGCTGCCTTTTAGAATTTTTTTATTATTATGATATAAAAATCTGAAACTTTTGATTTATTGTCACATGTAATTGTTTCGTCTTTATAATTTTTCAGAAATACATGAGGTACTTTTATGATGTGTTTCAAATAAAAAATTACTTTATATATTATTTTATTCTTTCATGTTTAATCTGTTCAGACTTTCATATATAAAAAATTAATAATAATAATAATATTTTTTTACATTACTAAATTTTTATTATATTTAAAATGCATTATATAATTTTCTTAGTGGATTTTTTTTTTGAAACTATTTTCTTAGTGTGATTAAAAAATATATAAAAGAAGTAATTATCCCGAATATGACAAGCATATTACGAATTTTTTCTCAAATAATTCCGTTTTACTTTTTTATTTACCAAAATGACTTACTGTTCAAAGTATTGCCCGGAATGTCCTCTTTTTTGAAACTCGCTACACCGTGTAGCGAGTTTGACTAGGGTTGGTCAAAACTCGCTACACCGTGTAGCGAGTTTAGGGTAATTAATTTGGCCGTTGGGAAATTAATTACGGCATTTAATTAAACTAAACTCGCTACACGGTGTAGCGAGTTTTGACCAGATTTAAGTCAAACTCGCTGCAGGTGTGGCGAGTATAATATATTCCAAACCCCTACATAACCCCCTCCGTCAGTCCCAACAAAACATACCATTCTCTTCCTTTCTCAGTCCAGTTCTCCCTTTTCTTTCTTTCTTTCTTTCTTTCTTAGTCCATCTTTCATCTATCTCTCTCAAAATGGATCCATCAAAATCCCGCTGGTATCTTGGACGAAAACCTCTTCCAGGACATCCCGGTCAAACCTCCAATCGTCTATCTAATCTCTCTCAAATTGAACGAGAGTTTCAATCTCCACCGTCTCCACCGCCGCAAATCGAACGAGAGAGAGAATCTCCACCGCGTCATATCATACCTGGTCCCGCTGGTGAAGCACAGGCCGCCATGCGTCGGCATCGCACCGGAAAAGCTCATGTTTCTCAGGGACCCCCCGCTCAGTCGACCCAAGAGGCCATACGTAAAAAACTTGAAGAGCCGGTGGAAGATGATGATTTTCAGGGCAAAGCTTGGCTTTCTGCGATGGACTATCTCACTACACCGTGTAGCGAGTTTAGTGAAAATCGCTTCACGGTGTAGCGATTATAAATGAACATTTCCAATTCTTCCTTGTATTCCAGCGTTAGTTTCTGTAAAAGGGAGCGTCCGCTCCCAATGTGGGGGAGCGTCCGCTCCCAAGCTGCCTGTAATGTAATATGTACCTTTTTTTTGCAATTATACCAAATATAAATTGAAACTTAAAACTTAATTAAAAAATGAACTTTTTTTTTATTACTCCCTAATCTAATAAATTTCATCAATTATAATTTTTAAATATTCATTAAAATAACTAAAGTAATTTTTAGAAATTGAAAAATTACATTCAACTCAAATATAAATTACATTGGACTTTTCAAGTTTAATGAAAACGACATAAAATAAAATTGAAACTGAAACTGAATCCAATTTAAGCCAAACATAAATTACATTAAAAACATTCTGCTACTCCCTAAGGTTCGGGCATCTACGACGATTGTGCCCTTCCTGATGGCATGATGAACACATACTCTTCCTTTTATCTGCTTGAAAGTCCATAGAATTACGAAAGCGTCTTGATCTAGGTCGTCCGGACTTCGCAGAACTTCGAAGTAGGGGTTTAGGGAAGAAACTAGGCACCAAACCATCCACGCCCCAATAGTCCTCATGCTCGATTGGTTTGAATGTCCCCTTCCATGTCTTGTAGTATTCCCCAACGGTGTAATATTCAGAAACGAAATCTCGACCATCAATATTTTGTGCAGAACAACAAGCAAGGAGATGGGAACAAGGCATGCGATAGGCAACCCATTTACCACATGTGCAGGTGCGCTCATTAAGTCGGACAATCTGTATATTTCCTCCGTGATCACCCTGACGTGCGGTTGTCACTTGATACACCCCCATTTCGTGATTGTTGAACCTCCTGACGTGATGTGTTGCCGTTTTTCTGGTGTTCTTCAAGTAGTGATAACTGACTTTCTGGCTGAATTGGTGTCGGGCATTGATTGAAAATCCATGCCTTACTTGAAAGTACTCCACACAACGATAGAAGGCAGTTTCAACAATTGCTGTGATTGGCATCCCACGAGCTCCCTTCATCACACCATTGAAAACCTCAGACATGTTGGTAGTCATGATGCCATACCTGTAACCACCATCGTGTGCCAATGTCCATTTTCTAGCATCCAAATGCTGAAACCATGCAATTGCCTCGGGCTTAATTCCACGGATACTCTCTAAGATAGATTTCAATTTTCTATCTTGAGTTGCTTTACCCGCTCTCCAGAACAGATACTTCAACCCTTCCCCTCTATACTTTTCCAAGAAATTTGCTCGCATATGTCTCAAGCAATATCGATGATGCACGTTTGTCCACCACGTATCTTCGGCTACGATCTTGAGAATGCCCCAATGACGGTCGAGATATCAAGCATACTTCACGACTCTTGATAATATGCTTGCAAACCAGGTATAAGAACCAACGCCGGTTCGGCAGTCCTCCTTTTCAACAACGGCAAAGGCAAGCGAAAGTATCTTTGTCTTGGCGTCAACACCCATGGCAATCAGTATTACCCCTTTATATCTACCATGCATAAATGTTCCATCCACGAAATGACTGGCCGACAATGAGAGAAAGCTTCAATGCAAGGCCCAAATTCCCAGAATACTGTCGAAACATGGAGGCTTCACCGACGGGAGGAGGAGGTGTAGAGTACTCAACAATTGTCCTCGGATTGTATTTTTGAATGGTGCTAGGACGCGGGGTAACCTCTTATAAGATTCCTCCCAATCTCCAAAAACCTCTGCAATGCCCTTCGCTTTCCACACCATGCCTTCTTGTAAGTAATTACCTTGTCGAACCTACTAGAGATGTGTGCAATAATGACTCCAACCTTGACATACGAATCGGCCTTAATAACACCAACGACTTCCCGACCGATAAACTTGGCATCTAGATTGGGGTGATCTTGACTTGCTCCGAATATAAGCGGCGGTGAGGAGCCTTATACTTGGTCACTTCCCAATAGCCAAACTTCTTCCTACTCACACGAACATAAAAATGACATGGATAATTTTTTAACAGACACTCAATTACCCATGTGTTCGGTGTGCTCTTTCTTACCCTGAACCTGCGATTGTATTTAATATGGAACCTTTTTATATCAAATTGTGCCTCGTTCTTGCCAGGAAAGCGTATCCCTTTAGCAATCGGCTGTTGTTCGGATCCCAACCGGAAAACTATGTGCATGATCGTAATCAATCAAGCCTTGTTCTTGTCGAGCAGATGTACCAATATCACTGTAAAAGGGATAACTCGCTCTCTCATATCTTCAATTTTGCGGCACTTCATAGTGAACAAGAGGTGCTTCCACATCATCATCAATCGGCCCATCATCACCGGCTCCCAAATCGACATCAGAATCACTACTACACTCCTCATATTCATCATCATCATCCTCTAGCATTGCATCTACATCAGTGTGCACTTCCTCTTCTTCATAGTCAACATCTTAATCATCATTAACGTGATCATTATGCCCAAATGCCCGATCATCATCATGAACATGATAATTATGGCCAAATGCCCCATCATCATAATTTGGTGTTTGAGTTGATACAAGAGTTTGGGAACTTGGACCAACCCCATCATCACGGTTACCAGTTGGAGAAAACACGAAAGTACTCTTTGTGTCTTTGTGTTTCAAACTACTGGATTGGATCGATTTTCAATTAATTTTACAACAACATACGGCTACAAATTTCCAATCCCCCAAATTTAGCAACCGATCGAACATTACATCCATACACGCATCATCTTCAATACGGAAAGGAAAGTACTCACCAATCCCGCTATCAAAAGAATGAGGGCATCTATAAATGACTTTCAAATCAAATTGAGACCGATCTAAGTTCGCCTTTTTATATAACTCATCAATCAACTCATTGTATTTCCATTGGCAATTACCCCTTATTGCACATTTTGGCCCCTTTTTGAAATGAGGACCATCAAACGGTTGTTCATCATCACCTCCCCAATAACACATAAAAATGATTGGACCCCCGTTCATATTTAACCCTACATTACGAAATCAAAGTGTTAAAACCTACATAACAAAACTCTTACATTTATTATATCTACAATATAATAAAACACAGTTAAATCATTAAATTTTATATCTAAACACAAGTCAAAATAATAATTAAGATGATGTTAATTTACCTTGATTCTTGTTGATCTTCAACAATTCTGATAAAATAAAATAACTTGAAGAAGTTTTATTTTGAATTAAGGGGATTTAGAAAATGGTGATTGAGAGAGTTGATTGAGAGAAAGAGAGAAAGGTAGGAGAAGAAACAAAGTTGAGCTGAGAGAAAAAGAGAAGGCTGAGAGAAAAAGAGAAAAAGAGAAGGCTGTGAGATTCTCTCAGAACCACGTGAAAACTGCTACTTTGTTGCTGTAAAGTGTTTTGTTTTTACTTAAACTCGCTACACTGTGTAGCGAGTTTCAATAAAGCTGAATTAAACTCGCTACACCGTGTAGCGATTTCAGCTTTATTGAAACTCGCTACACGGTGTAGCGAGTTTAAATAAAAACAAAACCCTTTACAGCAACAAAATTTCAAATTTTTTTACTTCTTTTTGTTTTTTCATTCGCGAAGGCATTTTGAACAATAAATATAGGTTAATTTATGTATCATAATGAATATCTAAAAATTGTTACTTGAAGTACATATAATGTTGTAACAATAACAACTTTTAAATTTTAATTTGGACAATTAAATCAGCTTCAAATTTTTGCTCAAAATAGCTTCGTAGTAACATCAAAAAAAAAAATTCGTTCGCGAAGCTATTTTGAGCAATAATTATAGGTTAATTTAGATATCATAATGAATATCTAAAAATTGTTACTTGAAGTACATATAATGGTGTAACAATAACAACTTTTAAATTTTAATTTCGACAATTAAATCAGCTTCAAATTGTTGCTCAAAATAGCTTCGTACTAACAAAAAAAAATTACATGTGTTAAAAAAATAATGACATGTGGCTGAATTTTTTTTTATAAATATTTATTTTTCATATTTTAAAACAAATGATAACATAGGAAATCTTACATAAAATTACAAAAAATAAATATTTTCGAGTTAGTGGCCACATCCCGGCCACATAGGAAATCTACATAAAATCACAAAAAATAAATATTGTCAAGTTAGTGGCCACATCCCGGCCACATAGGAAATCTTACATAAAATCACAAAAAATAAATATTTTCAAGTTAGTGGCCACATCCCGGCCACATAGGAAATCTTACATAAAATCACAAAAAATAAATATTTTCGAGTTAGTGGCCACATCCCGGCCACATAGGAAATCTACATAAAATCACAAAAAATAAATATTGTCAAGTTAGTGGCCACATCCCGGCCACATAGGAAATCTTACATAAAATCACAAAAAATAAATATTTTCAAGTTAGTGGCCACATCCCGGCCACATAGGAAATCTTACATAAAATCACAAAAAATAAATATTGTCAAGTTACATGTCCAATAACAGAAATTAACAGTCCTTGAGAAACACCTTAAAAACATTGGAAGTAACAATGTTAAGTATTTTTGATGAGCGCGAGGGGGCCCAAACAACAGCCTAATAGATCAACAAAACAAAACATTTAAAACAAAATGTTAAGGAATATAATCTTAGGGAGTGTAATGTTAAGGAAAATATTTCATACCTTAGTCAGTATAAGAACAGCACCAACACCTATGTGACTTCCGCCCTCACTATCTCTCATCACTTTATCAGCAATGTAAGCATCAATGGTATCAGTAGGATCCTTCAAAACCAGATGCACAGAGCCATGATCACTTCGAGTAAACTCCTTCACAACCACAACAACCTAATAGAACAAAAAAAATATAATGATCAATTATTTATAAATTTCAACCTTAACTATAATTAAAATAAAATAATATACCTGTTCCACCCTCTTATATTTTTGGCAATTCTCCTTGATCATTCTCAAGGGATAATAAGTACCCTCTGCAGTGAGATAGTCCATCGCAGAAAGCCAAGCTTTGCCCTGAAAATCATCATCTTCCACCGGCTCTTCAAGTTTTTTACGTATGGCCTCTTGGGTCGACTGAGCGGGGGGTCCCTGAGAAACATGAGCTTTTCCGGTGCGATGCCGACGCATGGCGGCCTGTGCTTCACCAGCGGGACCAGGTATGATATGACGCGGTGGAGATTCTCTCTCTCGTTCGATTTGAGGCGGTGGAGATGGTGGAGATTGAAACTCTCGTTCAATTTGAGAGAGATTAGATAGACGATTGGAGGTTTGACCGGGATGTCCTGGAAGAGGTTTTCGTCCAAGATACCAGCGGGGTTTTGATGGATCCATTTTGAGAGAGATAGATGAAAGATGGACTAAGAAAGAAAGAAAGAAAGAAAGAAAGAAAGAAAGAAAGAAAATGGAGAACTGGACTGAGAAAGGAAGAGAATGGTATGTTTTGTTGGGACTGACGGAGGGGGTTATGTAGGGGTTTGGAATATATTAAACTCGCTACACGGTGTAGCGAGTTTGACTTAAATCTGGTCAAAACTCGCTACACCGTGTAGCGAGTTTAGTTTAATTAAATGTCGTAATTAATTTCCCAACGGCCAAATTAATTACCCTAAACTCGCTACACGGTGTAGCGAGTTTTGACCAACCCTAGTCAAACTCGCTACACGGTGTAGCGAGTTTCAAAAAAGAGGACATTCCGGGCAATACTTTGAACAGTAAGTCATTTTGGTAAATAAAAAAGTAAAACGGGATTATTTGAGAAAAAAATCTGCATATTACCAAGTTCATTAAATTTTTAACATTCGTTAGGATCCAGGGATAAAGTGGAATAATTTTAATATTGGGTTTCAAAGTGGGACAAATTTCAAGCATGAATGCAAAGTAAGACTTGATGATGTATAGTTGAGGGGAATAAACATATTTTGGCTCTTAATTATTATTATAACAATTAAAATATGAGTTGGTCTTACAAAAAACACGTTTTTTTTTTAAACTTAGGAAAAACGTGTTTTACACTGGCATTTCATAACACTAACACTGACACTTTTTTACACTAAACTGTCACTTTTATACACTGTCACTTAATATACATGCACTGATATTTTTTTACACTGTCACTTTGTTACACTAACACTGTCACTTAATATACATGCACTGACACTTTTTTACACTGGCACTTTGTTACACTAACACTGCACTTTGTTAAACTGGCACTGACACTTTTTTACACTGGCACTTTGTTACACATGTACTGACACTTTGTTAAACTGGCACTGACAATTTTTTACACTGGCACTTTGTTACACATGCACTGACACTTTGTTACAATGACATTTTGTTAAACTGACACTGACACTATCGAAAAAAATAAAACACATTTTTTCTGAATTTAAGGAAAAATGCATTTTTTTTTAAGATTTTGGCTTAAGACATTCATAATTACTAAAAGGCTTTATTGTGAGAGTATAAAACTTTCTATGTCTCTCTCATTTATTTATTTTTTACTTATACAATTTTACTTGCACTAAAAATGATATTAGTAACTAAATATGAGTATAATAACAATCTTTTTAAAGTAGATTGTAAGGAAAGAAACTTGAGTTGGTCTATAAAAAATGTGTTTTTTCTGGCACTTAGGAAAAACGTGTTTTGTGTTTCCTCGTTTATGCCAGTGCCAGTTTAACAAAGTGCCAGTGTGACAAAGTGCCAGTGAATGTGTAACAAAGTGCCAGTGTATAAAAGTGTCAGTACCATTTTAACAAAGTGCCAGTGTAACACAAAGTGCCAGTGTAAAAAGTGTCAGTGTCAGTTTAACAAAGTGCCAGTTACATTAACACTGGCACTTTGTTAAACTGACACTGGCGCTTTTTACACGGGCACTTTTATATACATGAACTGACACTCTTCACACTGACACTCTGTTACACTAACATTTTTGCTGGCTCTCATTAACACAAGCACTGGCATTCAAAAACATATGCACTGGCATTCAAAAACACATGCACTGGCATTCAAAAACACATACACTGGCACTAAAAAACACTGATAATAATTTTTGCTGGCTCTCAAAAACACAAGCACTGGCACTCATAAACACATGCACTGGCACTCCAAAACACATGCATTGGCACTCCAAAACACACACACTGGCATTTAATTACCCAGTCCCCTACACACCATTCTTTCAATTTAACAAATCAAACAACCACCACCAATAACAAAAATACAATTGAAGATGATCAATCAACATACAAATTGAAGGATTAGAGATAGAAAGGGAGAGAAAGGGCAACAGTGGTGGAAGTCACGGCCATCGGGACGAACCCAATCGACGTCGGAGAAAATGGGAGCAGATCCATGAACGACGGCGTGTTCTCCGACAAGTATAATCTTCCCCTCTTCCGCAGCTAAAATTGTGAGCACCCCAACCCGGGACCTAACGCGTGTCCCGAGCTTGAGAAGCTCAAACTAAGAAAACCCATCTTAGATTTTTAAAAATTTTATTTGCCTTTACAAGAAAACCAATTCTCAATTTTCCATAAACAAAAATCAAATAATAATATCTCTACTTGGAGGAATTTAAACAAATACTTTAATAACCATACTTGATTAATTACATTAAAAACCCTAATTAACATTGTTTAGCAAAAGAGTTTTCCTTACAACTTATAAAAGAATAATACTTAAATATGACTCCCGACAACCCACTCATATACCTATCCAGACAAGTCCCCAAAAAGCAAGAGTCCAAACTCTTTCCGGCCTCACCGGTTCAGTCCACTGTCTCAGCACAATCTAAAGCAGTAAAAGGGAAGGGGTGAGAATAAATCTCAATAAGCTATTATGAATGCAGCAATATGCCAAACAAGACGCAACACATAGCATGGTAGCACATAACACATTATGAAAGCGGTAAACACCTTACGTTACCTCATTTTACCTTTCCCGTCTGAACAATAAGTCGTACAACGTGGGAGTGAAACTCCTCTCTTTGGTGAACTGCCTCCAGCACATTCACCTCTTATAGGACTCATACTCCAGAAATCCATATAAGAAAAGATACCTATATCAGAGTATCCAACAATAATATCGCTCTTGTAAAGCTTTAGGCTTAATACGAAGCATTCCCTAATCACCAATCGCAACGGCCTGCGTAAAGCTTTTGGGTCAATACGATCGTTAGCACACCCACTGTGTGGCCGCAGAGGAGCAGTCACAGTATAATGAACCTTCAATCACTTATAGAACAAATCAATAATTGATTGAATTCCATTATACCCCCGAATATCAACACGTTCAAGCACATAATAGATACTTGAAATAAATCCACAAAAAGGGATAATAATATAACAACATGGTAAAATATACTCATGATAATCTATACCATAGTGCAACAGTTCATTTAATACACTATGCATAATACCATTAACGAATATGAGTTCAAATAAGGTATCCACATAACCACATAATCCACATCGGGATGCAATATAATCAATATGCCAGATAATCCACAACTGGGATACAACATAACAATACCAAATAATCCACACTCGAGATACAATACAACCATATACCAAATAATCCACAATCGGGATACAATATTTGATGTAACACATATACATTACTAACCAACACACTAGTGTGATTATAGTCTCTACAACGTTCAACTAATCACCAAGGTATGGGAGCAAGTAAGTCCAACCTAAACCGTAAACCATTCTTACAAAGTTACTACTCAACCTTGAATAATATTAATAAAGGTGCAAGACCTACTTCCCACCATTTCATTTTGACCAAATAAGACATCATGCCCTAGCCAAGGTATTCTACTTTAACTTAGGTCAAAAAGGATTAATTCATATCTGAAGTAGATTAGATTTCACTACTTTGAAAGGGTTAGGAACCATACTTAGTGGTTGTGGTTAAATTTCAGCAAGAAAGGAAACTGGTAAAATTCTGGTGACATGGGCGACCGCCCAAGTCACCATGGGCGACCGCCCAAGAAGGTTTCAAAAGGGTTATAATTTCTGTGGTGATGGGCGATCGCCCAAGGAACCATGGGCGACCGCCCAAGAGGGTTTTTACTCAGATTCGCAGCTGGACCAAAATTCAACCAAGCTTACTCAAATTTTTGGAAATCATAAGAAGATTTCACTAACTTTCCTAACATCATTACCAACCATTGAAACCCAAAGTATTACCAATTTAATACTCAAAATCCATATAAACATTCCAAACAATTAAGACAAACCTCCCCTTTCACTTACTTAGTTAATTCTCTCATTTCACTATCCCATTTCACATATAACCTTCTTATTTCTAATTAAACCACAACCCTTTCTCTTTATCAATTTCCATAGACAATATTATCACATTTAGGTCTTTAACCAATCTTCAACTCCAAGGAAGTACTCTTAATTTACAAACAACAATGATAGCAACATCCTAACACAATTAACATTTCATGATCTAGTTTGAAAGGAGATCATAATAACTCACATTATTAAAAGCATATTAAATCCTTCTCTACCTCTTCCAACCCATATGAGATATACTCCTTACATCTCCCAAATCAAGGTAAGATGATCATAACCACATACAAGAATTCCATTAAAGTCATTAACCTTTTACATTCCTTATACCCTTATTCTTCCAACTTAAACCCCCATTTCATACTAAAATCAATTCATTCTTAATTAACCCATTTTACTCAAATAATCTTATTTAAAAATACAACATCCTTTTTCTTTTCACAAAATATTCATTAACACATAAAATGTGCAATATTTAGAAAGAAGTCATAATAACTTACCTTAGCAAATATAATATGGAATGAGGATTTTCTTGGCTTGATCAACTCTCCTAGTTGCACCAATCACAAAAGTACTCTTGGATTGAAAAATGGAGAAGGATTGGCTTCTTTAGGGACTTGAAATGTAAAGCTTCAAGAAGGCTTCCATGGAAGCATTTGAGAGGAAGTAAGAAGTGAAGGAGGATGATGGGGAATTATTAGAGAGAAGGAGGGAAATGGAGGGAGTATGGGATGGGTGAGGTAGTCATTGACTAAAGGGAAAAGAAGGAGGGAATTAAGGGGAGGAAGTATGCCCCCCCCCCCCATACTTCCTAATTATTTCTTTCCTCTTTTAAAAATAATCTTTCCAACCCATTTTATTTTATTTGTTCATTTTATTATCACTCCACCCTATTACTTTATTTTACTTTCAATTATTTTAATCCAACCAAATATTTTAACTTACTTCCATTTTATCCCAAGACTTTAAAATTATCTCCTAACCATCTCAACTTAACATAAATATTAAAGGCATAGAATAAGCACATAAGGTTAACATTAATATTAAAAGCTTATAATACGATACTCAAATTGTGCCTAGGTTTAGGGTCGTTACACTCACTCCCCCTTAAAGAAAATTCGCCCCGAATTTTAAACTGGCTTACCTTAAGGTTCAATAACAAAGGTTACCTCTCACGCATTTCAAATTACAACTTCCAAATAGTTTCCTTAACGGCATGATTCTTCTATTCATTTTCACAACCCGAATACCCTAGGATTTCAATTCCCTAAACTATAATTCTAATAACTCTCAACGGTTCTCCCGCATAAGTCCAATCCGTCTAATCATCATTAGTGGGAGAACTCCATACAAACGAGGGATCATGCAAATGATTTTTCCATACTAAGCTTCACACAGTACCACTTCAATGCTAAACCAAAAACTGCTATTATCCACAACTCGCTAAGGTTAATTAAAATTCCCGAGTTTGAGAGGAGATCCATCACACACACGCAACCTATTCTTCCAAGAATCTGGATAGTCTTCTAATCTCTTCCTTTCGACTAACTAAATCCTCCAACTCTGAGAATCGGTAACAAACCCCAAAAGGAAGCTTCAAAAGATAAGGTTCCCTTTAAATAATGAAAAACAATTGCAACCACTCTCGGGTAGAGTGTAAGAAAATTCCGCTTTATCTAAGTTAACTTCCTCGAAGCATACGCTATTACTTTCCCATTTCTCATAATATCACAACCTAATCTTCCTTGAATACACACCTAACTTTTCACAAAGTCCTCACATCCATTAGGTAAGGTAAGGATCGGATCTATAGCCAATCTATTCTCCATCTCTATCAATATGATTCATCCTTATTATATCCTACACCATTTATACATCCTTTAGAGTTAACTAAAGTAACGACTTTAAAATTCTCAAGAATTTCTTAAATTTTCTTCGGTAGCACTTGTCAACTCAAAGATCACGGACTCAATCCTCACAAGATCCACGGTAACATCCGAGTTTAAGACTATAGAACCCAAAATTTTGAAAACTTCTTGAGCCAACTCTCACTAGCTAAACTTTGCATACAAGGACTTCTCACCAAGGATTATTAATCCTATCCTCCAATGATTTTCATGTTTCTCTCGAAACTTTAATTAACAAAGAGACCATTAATTCTAATTACCATAAAGCCATCAAAATAAGGCTTAAAAATTCTGTTTATCATACCCATAACCAACACATGAGATACCTCGATGGAAGCACCAATACCATCTACTCACAACAAGTATATAAAATTTTTAGAGGGACTCCTTATTCAAGTCTAGCACATATCAAATACCCTTCACACTTTTAACCAAAATTTTCTGCCTTTAACGCATACTCCCTCCGTCCCACGTGAATAGACACCAAAAATCTTGGCACAATAACTAAGGAAAATGAATATAATAATGAAAATGTGTGGTAGGAAATGAAGAGAGAGAATGAGTGGAGTTGGTTGAATAAATTGTGTGGTAGGAAATGAAGAGAGAGAATGAGTGGGTGGGGTAGGATGAATATAAAATAATAAATTCTTTTCCATTTTGGGCAGTGTCTATTCACGTGGGACGTCCCAAAAAGAAAATAAGTGTCTATTCACGTGGGACGGAGGGAGTATATAATAAGAGTACCATATAAAGGTTTATTTATTTTAATACCAATATAATCAATTTAGGTATAGAAAAGGAGACTCACTTCTTATGATAGTCTACCAATGCACAACAACTACTTACCCATCTAGGTCGAGTATATCTCATAATTATACATCGGTAATCATAACACATAAACTGGCAATACGTGCCCAGTTATAACCACATCACCACTGTGGTAAACCAAAGAAGATTCGAGGTATTCTCTCATAAGAGCAGAATCCTCTAACAATAAAACAATTTCTCAAGTAATGTATGCCACATAGAAGCAACATGCTATGCCACACATAATGATATGAAACAAGATCAATAAAATATAACCCCTAACTTCTGAGACAGGGAATTTTACCTCTAGTGACCCCTGAGGGATCTATCTCTCCTGGAACCGAAACACATACTCGACCATAGGCCTTTACTTTACAACACCATTTTACTCTAGACAATATTGCTATTATTAAATCTTTCTTCAAATCCTTTCATGATCATTATAACTTAACTAAAATGGATACATAATTCCCAATAACTTTGAATATCAACCTTACCACATTCATTCCAAAACCACCCTTTCCTGTTTATTTCTAAAGCCCTTTTAATTGACTAACCACTACAATCACCATGTATATCACCTAATACATCATATACTATATAAGACCACAATTCAACAACAACTATACCACTTAGTCAATTTTAAGCATAAAGTTCTCAAATGATACCACATACTGTCTCCAAGTCCTATAACCCTATTACTCTATCTTCCCACATTAAATTATATCTTATTATCACTAGTTGCCATATTCATTCACCCACTTGTAAGTGCTCCAATTTGAACTTGTTAGTATTTTCGTTAGAAAATTAACGGAAGTTATAACATTCCTAACAATTACTAACATTTCCTAACAATTCTAACATTTCTAACAAAGTGAGGGTAAAATGGGCATTGTTACTTAAGGATAAACCAAGGAAAAGAATCAAAAAAGTGAAAGAAATGGTCAAAAACCAAAAATAGAAATGGCTGGAACATAATCTGGCTGTTTAATTTGAATTTTAAAAAAGATTATTCCTTGTGTCCAAAGCACGAAGCATTTAATGAACAGTGCACGCGACTGATCCTATCCGCGCGGATAGGTTTGTCATTTCCAGAGGGCTATAAATTGAGCCCTCCAGTCACAAAAATAAGAAGGAACAAGAGCACAATTCACAGTATTTGGCGAATATACTCGAGAAAACAGTGAGAATTCTATGAGAATTGTCACCTTTTTCTCTTGAATCTTCCCAACTTTCACTCACTCAAATCAAACCCAAACACTCTTACATTCAAAGCCTCAAACACTCATACATTCAAGCCAAAGCCCCAAAATACAAAGAAGATAGGTATAACCTCCTCCCTCTTCTTACCCTAAATCTCTCATCCATGCATGCATTTTCAAACTACAAAATGTAGTTCATTCACCTTCTTGTCTTAGATCCAAGAAGATCACCATGGAAGTTCATCTCCATGGATGATCTTCTACAAGGATCAACATTATTTTCAAGTTCTCTTACTTTCTTGCAAAGAAAACACATTTTCAAAACCCTAAAAACCATTTTCAAGCACCAAATCTCATTTTCAAAGGATAAAATTTCCCTTCACAAGCATGGATGCAAAACCCCCCTTTAAATCATATTTTCTTTCTTGAGAAGTTGCTGTCCAGTAGCAATTTTCCAGGATCCCAGTCCATTGTCTTAATTTTTGGACACAGATAAACTTGGAATTTGGTGTTGACTACAAAACACTTTTTGTAGCCAACATCAAGAGATTTCCAGACATATTTTTACTTTATTTTTTGGGTGAGTAAAACTCTCTTTTTAAAATTTTCTTTTAGAGGCTAGTTCATCAGCTTCTGGAAATCCAGATTGCATATCTGAGATTTTCAGAAGGTTTTGACCCCTCAAATCTTCTCCAAAATGGAAAATTCCTTCGCACAAATCTTATTTAAGGTGTCTGGAACAACTTTAATTCTCTGAGTTTATCCATATTATGAAGTTTTAAGACCCTTGAATCCATTTCAAAATCAAAGGTTCACTGCCTTTTTCATTCTGGCAGAAGTGACTCTCAACTTCAAAAGGTCTTTTGAGTACCAAATCTCAATCCAAAAATCTTCCAAAAAATCATGGGATCAGTTTAAAGTCTTAAAAAGATATCCCAATTTTTACTTTTCTGAGTTTCAAATTATTTTGGCCAAAACACACACACACAAATGATTTTCAGCTTGGAAGACTCGTTTTACGAGACATTCCGGATGCACACTAACGTCCTTCCCGGCGTGTAACATGACCTCCGAACCCAAATTTCTGATCTCGGACATTTTTCAAAGTTTTGGCCCTTAAAATAAAAATGGCGTGGCGACTCCGTTCTTTTTCCGGGTTTTATTTGGTTTTTTCAAAGAAACGCAAAAAATCGAAATTTTCCCGCGAATGGCGACATCATCACAGTGGCGACTCCGCTGGGGACTTAAGCTTTTTCTAAAAAAAAAATGATATTTGGTATATTGGTGGAAACCATTAAACTTCCCGTTACCGCCTCCTAACACGAGTCGGGAATAAATTGTGGTTTAACAATCCCACGTACCGGTATCACCGTTTTCAAAAAAAAAAAAAGGAGAAAAAGCTTTTGAGGGTCAAGCTTCCGTCCCGGCTTTGAAAATCATTTGTGTGTGTGTGTTGATTTTTGCACATTTTTCGTGTTGTTTTGGCCGCCTCGAAAAAAGTCAAAATTTTGACTGTCGGAATCATGTCCCTAACTGTCGGAATTTTCGTGCTTACGTGCTTATGTGTTCATTAAATTTCAAAAAAAAAATTTCAAAAAAAAAAGGATTTTCAAAAAAGAAAAATTTCAAAAAAAAAAAATCATGCATCATATTTTTAAGACACATAAAAAAATTTCTATTTTACTCAGAAAAAGAAAATAGACTGCTTGCACACTACGCGCACGTGACCGTACACTGCACACTACGTCCCTAACCCGGGGAAATCCTTGTCGCGGTCCGTTTGGTCTTATTACGCCTATCGGACGAGCACGGGACTACCCAAACATCCCATGGAGCCTCGTGTCGACCATGCACTTGTCCGTGACACACTTTGTTCGAGACCCGGTTGGTTTTTAGTCTGGTCTGTGTCATGCCCTGTCTGTGTATAGACCTTTCCTTTCAAGCCTTTGTCGGCATACCGACTCAATATCTTTCGGGGACCCTAATCAGTCGAAGTTCTGCCGGTTTTCCGCCACAAACTTTGACCAAGATATTGACCGGCGCCTTGACTTTCGGCTCTGACTGGCACAAATTATACACTGACTCCCAGCATTGACACTGAGTCATCAAGGATTAATGATTATTCCATGCCTAATTACGGCTTAACTGACGACAAGTCAAGATCAATTGTGGACGCTTATCAGTCCAAATCATGCCGACTTTTCGTCGAGCCCTCGGACATGATCTTGACTTTGACGTCAGCTTTGTCCATAATTTACATCGAATGCTCGTTAAGACTCGATTACCCGCCAGACTTTTAGGATCGTTTTTCTTTCGGTCGGTGGGACCCGCTTGCCCTATAGGACCCTCGACCGGGGCTGTCCACCCTGGGAGGTCGAAATACAGGTGGAATACGAGGGGCTTATAGACGTAGTGACGGGGCCCACTGATCCAGGATCCAGAGTAGTTTGCGAAAAAGAAGAGCAATCTTTTCCAACCGACTAGGTTAATAAAACATGTTTTAAGTAAACGTGAACAAATAATCGCATGTTGCATGAGCCTAAAGCCCAAACACCTACCCTCCTCCTTTCCCAGACATCTGAACCTTCGTGTCCTTTCCCCCGCAGCTCCTCACAAAGCTTGGTTTCGGGCACCGGGTCATTGTTTGATTAGTTGGGAAGAGTCAAGCGGGTCATCAGCTTCGCCGTTTGTTCCGACCCCGGGTTTCAGAATGTCTGCATCAGCCGGTAATGATGGGGATAACGTCACTCCGCCTCCCGGGACCCCTCAGACAGAACAGCAGTGGAATCGGTTAGCAGAACAGATGAGGTTACGACAGGAAGCACAGCTAAACAGCCTTATGGAGGCTATTAAGAGCCATGGTCTGTGTGACGACCCCAACCCTAGGCACTCATTTTAAATAATAAATTATATGCTTTTAATATTTATGTTATCTTTATATGTTCAATTATACCTTTAAATTCTTAAATTGAGATAAATTGAGTGAAAAGTAAAATTAGGATCTTATGAGAATTTATTGGACATTAAATAAAGAACTAGGAGAAATAATAATAAATGGAAATATGATAAATAGTGTAGGGAGGTTAAATGAGTAGGATGAATTAATGGGATAAGGATGTAATTTAATTTAAATGGGTAGGGTGAAAGCCTTGATTTAATTTCCATGGGGGGCCAAAGTTAGTAACATTCCCTCCTCTTGCCAAGTGTCCTCCCCCCATCACCTTTCTTACTCCCTTCCCCTCCTTCTCCTTCATTCATCCTAATTGATACTAGAGAAAGCCTTAGAGAACTCCCATGGAAGCTCCAAGCACCAAACCTTGAAGCCAAGCATTTCTTCACCAAATTCAAGTCCAAGAGCACCATTGAAGTTGGATCACCTAGAGGAAGTCATCTAGCTAGAAAGATCAACATTTCCTTATAAAATCCAAATGTGAGTTGTTATGATTCCTTTCCTCTAATTGTTCATAAGTTCTTTGAAGGTTGTTCTTGTTCTTGAAATGATGATTCCTTGCTTGGAAACCCAAATGGGAGTTGAATGATTTGGAAAACTAAATTTGTTGAAGCTAGGGTTAAGGAAGATCATTTAAAAGGTTGAAATGGGTAGAAATGGTAGTAGTAAATAATCTAGGGTTAATTTATTTTGGAGTTTACATGTTTGTTTGGGACTTGACAAGATTTATGTGTCATTTGGTGTTCTTGAACTAAGCCTTGGTAGAGGGAAGGAAGAACTAGGGCTAAAGGGGTTAAAAACCTAAAGTTTGGGCTGGCAGGAGCTTGGGCGGTCGCCCAAGGGGGGCTGAGCGGCCGCCCATGCTGGCAGGAGTTATTGGTGCCTTGGAAAGCCACTTGGGCGGTCGCCCAAGTGGTTAAGGCGATCGCCCAAAGGCGTAAACTTGAATTTCCTAGGAGGTCCAGCAGGCGGTCGCCCAAGTGTAGAGCGGTCGCCCAAGACCCTGAACCAGTTTTTCTTAATTTAAACTAGGATCGTTTGGCAAGTTGTTTGGCCACTTAAAAAGGGTGACTCCCACTTAGTAATTGAACTTGAACCTTCATTTAGGTCTTGTATCCTTGTATATGGAAATTGTAGGGTAGGTTTATGATCCCTCATTTCCTTACTTGATGTTATATATATTGTTGTTGATATTGTTTAGTGTATTCATAAATTGTTACACTTTGATATTGTTGGGCATGAGTATATATTACCATGTGGCTATAGTTTATCCCTTTTTGTGGATTTTATTCAAGTATCTATTATGTGCTTGATATGTGTGAGTCAGCTGACGTTGGGGGTATAACAGAATACGATCAATTATGGAAGTGTGACCTAATGTGATCGGATTATGTTATATCTGTGACCGTCCCCTCCTGTGGCCACAGGTTGGGGTTATAGCGTCTGTATTGAGCCAAAAGCCTTACAGAGTTGCTACTGTCTTATTTGGTTCCCTGAAAAACGGGTCTTTTAAGACGTGAGTATTGCTTAAGCAGCTCACTGTAAATTGGAGTATTATTATACCCAATGTTGTACGACTACTGTTCAGACGGGAAAAGGTAAACCAAGGTAATGGAAGGTGTTTATAGCTTTCCCAATGGGTTATGTGTGACTTGTTATATGTTGCATTTATTTGGCATATTGCTGCATCCATAATAGCTTGCTGAGATTTATTCTCACCCCTCTCCCTTTACTGTTTTAGATCCCGAGACAGGAGGACCGCCCAAGTAAGGACGGAAGGGAGTTTGGCTGTGAGCATTTTGGGATATTGTCGGGGTACGTTAGGTTGGCGTAGAAATTATTTTGTCATAATTCCTTTTGGGCGTTTGTAATTATAAACTTTATCTTTCTACGTTAAAAACCAATATCTTTTGTAACTAAACAGTTGATCGTTTTCGAAGTTAGTTATCTCCTCCTCCGATGTGGAGTTGAGTGGAGTTCTTTTAAAATGTTATATTATTAATGTTTATGTTTGAAAGTCAAAGTAAAGTTTTAAAAGTTTAGTGTTTTCGGGTTAGTTTGAGGACGCTCCAACTCGGGACACGTGTAGGTTCCGGGTCGGGGTCCTCACAGTTGGTATCAAAGCTCGGTTAGAATTCTCGGGTAGAGTCTAGCTGAGTGAGAGTGTGTGATAACTGACGTCGAGTGTTTAATGCAGGAGTTTGTTGTTATGGCGGGAAATGATGGTGATCAGAATCTGGGTTTGGGTGGTGTTGGTAATCCGAATGCCGAGATGATGGATATGTTCCGAGGGTTTCTTCAGCATATGGCAACTCAGAATCAGAATTTGAATCAGAATCAAGGCAGACAAGGGCAACATGGGTTGGAGAAGTTCGTGAAGATGTCTCCTCCTAGCTTCAACGGAGATCCGGATCCGGTGAAGGCTGAGAGGTGGCTTGAGGCTATGAATAAGATTTTCGCAGCTATGGAGAGTTCGGATGCGGAGAAGGTGAGATGTGCCGTTTTCAAGTTGGAAGGACCCGCTGAGCACTGGTGGCAGGTAGTGAAGGATGGTTGGGACCGGGATTTGACACCACAGACATGGGAGAACTTCACACGCAAGTTCCGGGATCACTTTGTACCGATGGTTACTAGAGACAAAAAGGAAGGCGAGTTTCTGAAACTGGAGCAAGGGACCATGACGATAGCGCAGTATTCAGCAAAGTTCACAGAATTGGCCCGATATTGTCCTCATTTGGTGCCGGATGAAGAGAGGCGAGTCTATCGGTTTGTGAAAGGTTTAAGGGTTGAGTTCCGGAAGCAGTTATTGACGCATAACTTCGCCAACTTCCAAGCAGCAGTGAATATGGCGTATCGGATTGAGAATGACATAGAGGAGCACCGTGGTAAGAATGAAGGCGGAAACAGGAATAGGTTCCAAGGTCAAGGTTCGGGACAGAATAGAGTTCAGCCGAGGACGTTCACTCCGGGAGCAAATCGAGGAGGAAATGTGGCGACTCCGGCAAATCGTGCGACTCCGGGTCAGTTTGGGACAACATGTGGGTTTTGCAAGAGGCTAGGGCATTCGGAGGACAAGTGTTGGAGCAAACAAGGAAAGTGTTTGGAGTGTGGGTCGGCAGGCCATTTTAGGAGGAATTGCCCCAAGTTACAGAATAAGCAAGCTTCGGGTACCGGATTTGGGGGACAAGGTAGTGGTGTGAAAAGAGATGTTGATGGGAAACCTAAGGATAGAGTCCAAGGTCGTGTGTTTGCTTTGGGTCGAGGAGAGGTCGATCCTAATGCCGTCATTAGAGGTATAGTTCCTGTCTCAGGAGTTAAGGCCCGCATTCTTATAGATCCCGGGTCTTCCCATTCATTTGTGGCATCGCATTTTGCATTCTCATTACATACCTTGCCTGAATCTATGCCTTATGTGTTAGAGGTCTCTACTCCTATGGGAGAGAGCCTCACATCTTCTTTGATATATCCTGGTTGTGATGTGACTATATGTGGGCATGTATTGCCGGTGGATTTGGTCGAGTTACCAATCCGTGATTTTGATGTGATCCTTGGGATGGATTGGTTGAGTCAGTGTCATGCTTTGGTAGACTGTCGTAGAAAACGAGTCTCATTTGCTATGCCTGACGTGCCTACTTTTATATTTGATGCAAATAAATCTATGTTCGGGTTACATGTTATTTCTGCCTTAAAAGCTAGAAAGATGCTATCTAAAGGGTGTGCGGGTTACTTGGCTTATGTGGTAGATTCCAATAAGAAGTCTCCCGAGTTAGCTCATGTTCCGGTCGTTAATGAATTTAGTGATGTGTTTTCTAGTGAGTACTCTATGCCTCCGGATCGTGAGATAGAGTTTTGTATTGACTTAGTGCCCGGTACCGCACCTATCTCTAAAGCACCCTATAGAATGGCTCCGGCCGAGTTAAAAGAGTTGAAGGTCCAATTGCAAGAATTGTTAGACCGAGGTTTTATTCGTCCTAGTGTGTCTCCGTGGGGAGCACCGGTCTTGTTTGTTAGGAAGAAGGATGGTACCTTACGATTGTGCATTGACTATCGTTTGTTGAACCAAGCCACCATTAAGAATAAGTATCCTCTTCCGCATATAGATGATTTGTTTGACCAACTCCAAGGTTCCGTTATCTACTCCAAGCTTGATTTGAGAAGCGGATACCATCGATTGAAAGATTAGGCCGGATGATGTTGCTAAGACGGCTTTTCGAACTAGATATGGTCATTATGAGTTTGTTGTGATGCCGTTTGGGTTAACTAATGCTCCAGTAGTATTTATGGATATGATGAACCGTGTTTTCAAGCCTTATCTTGATAGTTTTGTGGTGGTCTTTATTGATGATATTCTTGTGTATTCTAAGTCCCGGGAAGAGCATGAGAATCATTTGAGGATTGTCTTGTCCGTTCTTCGTGAGAAGCAGTTGTATGCTAAGTTCAGTAAGTGCGAGTTTTGGCTTGAGCAGATTTCTTTCTTGGGGCATGTTGTGTCGAGTTCGGGAATTTCCGTTGATCCTTCAAAGATTGAGGCCGTGGTTAATTGGAAGCAACCTTCGACTGTGACCGAGGTCCGTAGTTTTCTTGGTTTGGCGGGGTATTATCGGAGGTTCATTGAGGGGTTTTCTCGGATTGCGACTCCGTTGACTAGGTTGACTCGGAAAGATGTATCGTTTGTATGGGATTCCAAGTGTGAAGCAAGCTTTGATGAATTGAAGAAGAGATTGACAACGGCTCCTATTCTTACCCTTCCGGATGGTTGTGAGAATTTTGTGATCTATAGTGATGCCTCGAAGGCGGGTTTGGGATGTGTGTTGATGCAAAATGGGAAAGTGATTGCGTATGCCTCTAGGAAGTTATCACCGGCGGAACAGAATTATCCTACTCATGATATGGAATTGGCGGCGATTGTATTTGCGTTGCATAAGTGGAAGCATTATCTTTATGGGGCGAAATTCGAGATTTTCACCGATCATAAGAGTTTGAAGTACTTATTTACCCAAAAGGAGTTGAACAACCGACAAAGGAGATGGCTTGAGTTTTTGAAAGATTTTGATTGTATCATTTCCTATCATCCGGGGAAGGCCAATGTGGTGGCCGATGCGATTAGCCGAAAGGCGTATGTGACAGCTTTGAGTTCTCGGGAATTGAAGAGTGAAGTAATTATTGCGAATGTTAGAGCCGTTCCGACTTTGTATGGGGATTTGAAGGAAGCTCAACAAGGTGATCCGGAGTTGAAGAAGATTTTAGATCAAGTGCAAGATGGGAAAACCGGGGAGTTTGCTTTGAATAGAGATGGGATTTTAACTTTCCAAGGGAGAATTTGCGTTCCGTCATCGCCGGAAATCAAGAAGCGTGTTTTAGAGGATGGCCATAAGTCCAAGTTTGCGATTCATCCGGGAAGTACCAAAATGTATCAAGACTTGAAGCGTGGATATTGGTGGAATGGAATGAAGAGAGAAATAGCGGATTATGTATCTAAGTGTTTGACTTGTCAACGTATTAAGGCGTAACATCAAAGACCGGCGGGACTACTTCAACCATTGGATATTCCGGAGTGGAAATGGGAAGGGATCTCGATGGATTTTGTTTCGGGTCTACCTCTTACCGCGAAGAAGATGGATGCTATTTGGGTTATTGTGGATAGATTGACAAAGTCGGCTCATTTTCTTCCGGTGTCAACTAAGTTTTCGTTAGAAAAGTTAGCCCGATTATTTGAAGGAGATTGTGAGACTTCATGGGGTTCCGGTTAGTATTGTGTCTGACAGAGATCCGAGGTTTACATCTAGATTTTGGAGAGCATTGCATGAAGCATTGGGTTCTAAGTTGTGTTTTAGTACCGCGTTTCATCCTCAAACCGACGGTCGATCGAGAGAACTATTCAGATACTTGAGGATATGTTACGAGCTTGTGTGATGGATTTCCAATTATCTTGGGAGGATCATCTACCGTTAGTCGAGTTTGCTTACAACAACAGTTATCAGTCTAGTATCGAGATGGCTCCGTATGAGGCGTTATATGGTAGGAAGTGTCGATCTCCGATGTGTTGGGACGAGGTTGGTGAAGCGAGACTTTGGGGTCCGGACTTGGTTAGAGATTCTACGGAGAAGATCAAGGTGATTCGGGATAGATTGAAGACGGCTCAGAGTAGACAGAAAAGCTACGCCGACAATAGAAGACGGGATTTATCTTTTCGGGTTGGTGACTTTGTGTTCTTGAAGGTCTCTCCGAGGACGGGGATTAAAAGGTTCGGTAATAAGGGTAAGTTGGCTCCGAGGTTTGTAGGTCCGTTTGAGATTCTAGAGAAGATAGGGGAATTGGCTTACCGGTTAGCGTTGCCTCCGTCTTTTTCTTTACTCCATGATGTCTTCCATGTTTCGATGTTGAGGAAGTATTGTCATGACCCCTCCCATGTTTTGAGCTCTTCTCCCGATGATGTCCAAGCGGACATGTCTTATGTTGAAGAGCCATTAAGAGTCCTAGAATTCCAAGTTAAGGAGTTGAGAACTAAGAGTATCCCGATAGTGAAAGTCCTTTGGAAGAATCACACCGTAGAGGAAGCGACGTGGGAGCTAGAGTCGGAGATGAGGGCGAAATACCCGTGGTTGTTTGAAAATTCAAGTAAGTTTTCTTTAAAATTCGGGTCGAATTTTCTTTAAGGGGGAGTGAGTGTGACGACCCCAACCCTAGGCACTCATTTTAAATAATAAATTATATGCTTTTAATATTTATGTTATCTTTATATGTTCAATTATACCTTTAAATTCTTAAATTGAGATAAATTGAGTGAAAAGTAAAATTAGGATCTTATGAGAATTTATTGGACATTAAATAAAGAACTAGGGGAAATAATAATAAATGGAAATATGATAAATAGTGTAGGGAGGTTAAATGAGTAGGATGAATTAATGGGATAAGGATGTAATTTAATTTAAATGGGTAGGGTGAAAGCCTTGATTTAATTTCCATGGGGGGCCAAAGTTAGTAACATTTCCTCCTCTTGCCAAGTGTCCTCCCCCCATCACCTTTCTTACTCCCTTCCCCTCCTTCTCCTTCATTCATCCTAATTGATACTAGAGAAAGCCTTAGAGAACTCCCATGGAAGCTCCAAGCACCAAACCTTGAAGCCAAGCATTTCTTCACCAAATTCAAGTCCAAAAGCACCATTGAAGTTGGATCACCTAGAGGAAGTCATCTAGCTAGAAAGATCAACATTTCCTTATAAAATCCAAATGTGAGTTGTTATGATTCCTTTCCTCTAATTGTTCATAAGTTCTTTGAAGGTTGTTCTTGTTCTTGAAATGATGATTCCTTGCTTGGAAACCCAAATGGGAGTTGAATGATTTGGAAAACTAAATTTGTTGAAGCTAGGGTTAAGGAAGATCATTTAAAAGGTTGAAATGGGTAGAAATGGTAGTAGTAAATAATCTAGGGTTAATTTATTTTGGAGTTTACATGTTTGTTTGGGACTTGACAAGATTTATGTGTCATTTGGTGTTCTTGAACTAAGCCTTGGTAGAGGGAAGGAAGAACTAGGGCTAAAGGGGTTAAAAACCTAAAGTTTGGGCTGGCAGGAGCTTGGGCGGTCGCCCAAGGGGGGCTGAGCGGCCGCCCATGCTGGAAGGAGTTATTGGTGCCTTGGAAAGCCACTTGGGCGGTCGCCCAAGTGGTTAAGGGCGGTCGCCCAAAGGGGCAGAAACTTGAATTTCCTAGGAGGTCCACTTGGGCGGTCGCCCAAGTGTAAGGGCGGTCGCCCAAGACCCTGAACCAGTTTTTCTTAATTTAAACTAGGATCGTTTGGCAAGTTGTTTGGCCACTTAAAAAGGGTGACTCCCACTTAGTAATTGAACTTGAACCTTCATTTAGGTCTTGTATCCTTGTATATGGAAATTGTAGGGTAGGTTTATGATCCCTCATTTCCTTACTTGATGTTATATATATTGTTGTTGATATTGTTTAGTGTATTCATAAATTGTTACACTTTGATATTGTTGGGCATGAGTATATATTACCATGTGGCTATAGTTTATCCCTTTTTGTGGATTTTATTCAAGTATCTATTATGTGCTTGATATGTGTGAGTCAGCTGACGTTGGGGGTATAACAGAATACGATCAATTATGGAAGTGTGACCTAATGTGATCGGATTATGTTATATCTGTGACCGTCCCCTCCCTGCGGCCACGAGGTTGGGGTTATAAGCGTCTCGTATTGAGCCAAAAGCCTTACAGTAGTTGCTCTTGTCTTATTTGGTTCCCCCGAAAACGGGTCTTTTAAGACGTGAGTATTGCTTAAGCAGCTCACTGTAAATTGGAGTATTATTATACCCAATGTTGTACGACTACTGTTCAGACGGGAAAAGGTAAACCAAGGTAATGGAAGGTGTTTATAGCTTTCCCAATGGGTTATGTGTGACTTGTTATATGTTGCATTTATTTGGCATATTGCTGCATCCATAATAGCTTGCTGAGATTTATTCTCACCCCTCTCCCTTTACTGTTTTAGATCCCGAGACAGGAGGACCGCCCAAGTAAGGACGGAAGGGAGTTTGGCTGTGAGCATTTTGGGATATTGTCGGGGTACGTTAGGTTGGCGTAGAAATTATTTTGTCATAATTCCTTTTGGGCGTTTGTAATTATAAACTTTATCTTTCTACGTTAAAAACCAATATCTTTTGTAACGAAACAGTTGATCGTTTTCGAAGTTAGTTATCTCCTCCTCCGATGTGGAGTTGAGTGGAGTTCTTTTAAAATGTTATATTATTAATGTTTATGTTTGAAAGTCAAAGTAAAGTTTTAAAAGTTTAGTGTTTTCGGGTTAGTTTGAGGACGCTCCAACTCGGGACACGTGCAGGTTCCGGGTCGGGGTCCTCACAGTCTGGCCGCCAGCCTCAATCCCGATGGCACCTTCACCGTGGAAGAAGACGAGGATGCCAACCCCACTCTCAGTCGCCCTGACTACACCAGGATGCCGCCACCCACCTCCTATGGTGCCACTACCAGAACCCATGCTCCTCGATTTTCGGGTCGCCGGCCTCCCCAACCACGCACCACCGGATCCACGCAGCCTCGACGGCACAAACCAAGCCATAGCCCCTCGCTGGGACAAAGCCAGTACGGATTGTCTTCTCATGGTTGGGGCTATCTCGGAATGCCACAGCTAATCGAGATCCCGCCACAGTTTGGAACCGATCAATTCGGGCCTTCGCAGCAACACTTCAAAGGGCCACAACAGCCACAGTTCGGAATGCCGCCACAACTTGGTTCGGGCCACGCCAGAGCCCCTCCTCAGAACAGTACTAGTTCAGCTGCTCCTCACACAAATTCATTCCTCACTCAGACTTCTATGGGTTACCAAGCCTCCATCCTGGTGTCATCCGAATCACCAGGACCGCAGTACCCCCCGGGTTATACACCCTCGCCTCAGCCGGCCATGCAGTTCAACAGTCAGGGACAGCAGCCCGCACCCAAGCCTACTTACGGGCCCCACTGGAAATCCAAGTTATCCGGCTACATCGAGCCGCCACCACCTACTTTGCCGCTTGAAAACCCACAAAGAAGCCACAAGGTTCTATCCTTTTGCTCGTGCTCCTACTCATGCTCCACAGTGGTAACTCGGCCCGTGACGGGTTTTCACCTACGTCCCCGGATCGGCCGTTCCCTCCGCCCGCCTCCGGTGGTAGCTCCTCTCTCTAGCTCACCACTAGCACGAATGCCATGGTTCCACCACAGGACCCTTACTTGGCCTGGTTCATGGAACAACACAAGGAAATGAAAGCGCAGATCGCTGAACTGACTGCCAAGAAGTCTGCCTTCCGGCCTACAGATCCGGACTCCATTGTTCCTCTGCTCCAAAAATTCGTGATGCCTAATCTGGATCTCTTTGATGGGACTGCATGCCCGAAAACCCATTTGGACACATATACCTTGGCGATGAAGGCCAAAGGATGCACCAATCAGCAGTTAGCTGATTATTTCAGTCTATCCTTGAAGTCCAGTGCCTTAAAGTGGTTCTTCCGTTTAAAGCCCGAAGCCGTGGCTACGTGGGACCAAATTACCAATGCCTTCACGAGAAAATACAAGGCCAACTTGGAATGGGAAACAAATAGAGTTGACCTACAAACAACAAGGTGCGGCGTCCGATAAGAATGTTGGGGACTTCTACAAGCGGTGGAATCGAAACTCGGTGAAATGGCCATCCCTCCTTCCGAAGAGGAACAACCGGACATCTTCCGGTCATGCTTGAAACCACATCCGAGAGCCTCCTCGGTCACTTCCCATACTCGGACTTACGGGCCATGGTTAACTCGCAGCTAAGTTTGAAAAGGCCTACAATCAAGAACCGGGCTGCGCCGCTTATAGATATCGGGCTCCTCCCCGCAAACACCGCCCTGCTCCCGCTAAAGGCAAAGAAATGATTAACTATGCGGGACAGGAATGTAATAACACAACTCCTTTTGCCCCCGGGAAAACAAGCCGAGCCCAAACCACGGGTCGCGAACCTCGAAAACTTTGGAATGCCCCCGAACGACATCTTTAGGGGACCGGTGAAAGAAGGCTGCTGCGGCCTTTGGAGAATTTCCAACCCGTAAATCCGAATGCTACCGTGGATACTACAAAGTATTGTGCTTTTCATCAAGCTCACGGACATCCGATCGACAACCGCTTTACTCTAAAAAGGCAATCCAGGGGCTAATAGAGCAAGGAAAGTTGGAAGGCCCCGAGGGGCCTAATACGCTCAAAAATCCTCTCGCCAAGGAACCATAATCGTGTGAATATGATTGAATGTGGAGAATCTTCGCATGCCTGTGAAGATGCCGATGAAGGTCCCCAAATACCCGTGGCCAACCTCGTCGAGGATCCCGATCGGATTCCCTCGGCCTTGAGGATATCGAACGAATCAACCCATCTTGGTCTCATGTCGAGACTCCTTGCAAGAATACGAGGCCCGCTATTTCTCGGATGAAGGGAAAGCCGATATCAAGAACTGGGCCGTTCCTGGCCAAAACATGAGAGGACCATTTACACAAGATGGTTAGAACAATCGAGAAGAATTGAACAAGAAAGCTTCCGCGAGCACTCGTATCGGGGCTTATCAAAGAAAGAGGCCGAAGAGCATCCGGAGCTAGTACACTTCCACACAACCGGCTATTGGAGAAGTCAAATACGACCCCGAAGGCGGTGAAATCGAAGAATCAGAGGAGGAAGAACCCTTCTACATTCTACCCCGGTGTCAAATACGTGCCACCCCTCTCACTCTTCCCCGCAATTTCGGGAGGAGAATCCGAGTCACAATTGCCACTTCCGGAATGGGAGCATATGACAATTTCGCGGCCGCACGCACCCATATTCCCTAACGGGTTTGATCGGCGTTCCTCTCTCGCCGGAATCCCGTAGTATGGGAAGAAGATTCCGATGACAACGATGATGATGATGATGACGAGAGCGAAGAGTCGATCGAGGCCCCGCATCCGGAAACAACTCGGGAACAATCACGCCGGAAATGAGCCCACGGGAGCCAGGCACAATGGTTGGTTGTCAAGAAGCGACGACGAAGACACTTCGGGAGACGAATATGAAACCGAGGACATGAAGGCCATGAAGTTTCCCGGATCTCGAGCACGTGGATGTCTTAGAATTCAACATCCGCCTACCATGCTTTGGGGAAAGGGTTTTCAGCGTCCGATCCAGCCGATAGTCGAAGATCCGATCGAAAGAGGAAAATTAACTCCCATCCACCCAAATGAGAAAATAACCATGGTTAGATCAAATCCACCTTAACAAAGTAACACTCCTCGTCGTGGTTACCCAAGAAGAAGTCACTCTTCCCCGAATGTATGTCGCCTTTCGGAGAAGTCCTAGAAACCGGCATGATACCGGATGCGCCTCCCACACGTAATGCTATAATCATCTCCAACTCGAGTATTACGTAAAGGAACCGTAATGGTTGCACTATACCGGGATGAGATCGAAAAGCCGCCGAGTCCCGACAATAGCGACTCTTGTTGCATGATAACTATGAGCCAGGCAAAGCATGAAAGTGAATCGGAGGACGCCCTAGCTCTGTGGGCCATCCAAGGGGCAACAACACAACCCTGCACTCAAAAGCCTCGTGACTTGGGAAGCAGCTTATAAGTGCCGCCCAGAAGGAGCCAAGATGCTCAGCCTCACCGTTGCTAGACTCCGTCGTAACCAAATGGCCGATAGCCAAAAAGGCTCCCCCATCGACCCTAGCAAAGACTCAAGAAATCCAAATAAGAGACAACCGAGGAGGAAGTTAACCCGTTGACCCGATCCGGACAGATCTTCCAAGGGGATCCCAAGGCGTATAAGAAGGCTACAGATCAAACAACAAAAGAAGATCGCCGCCCTATGCTAAGACAAACAAACCTGCACTCGAAAAGAGGATCCCGTGCTCACCCAAATGAAGCAAACATAGGCCAACATTTCCTCTCGGTCTCTACTCACTTCGTCCCTATCCCCATAAGCCGAAGCCGGAAGAAAGCCGGGCTCGCACTCTAGTGCCTATTGATGCTACTCCCGATGATGTGGTACAGCTAATTGGAAACATCCATTACGGGAATATAATCACTTTCACGTATCTCGACCTCCCTCAATTTGGGGCCGATCATAACGAGCCTCTCTTCATCACACCCAGCTTGGATGAACGACGCCTCCTCGGGTCCCGGTTGATAATGGGTCCGGAATGAACATTCTTCCGGCAAAGATCATGAGCCTCGCTTGATATCAAGACTACGTACTTGAAGCCTTCCTCCCTCACGCTCAAAGCTTACGACTCAACATCTCGAGCGCCCTTGAGTCGCTACCTTGGACCTCTCGGTTTGGACATAAATTGATACCTGTGGAATTCCGTGTTATTGACATCCCGATTACTTTTAATGCCTTATTGGGAAGACCTTGGCCGCATCAGTCAAAGTGGGTCGCCTCAAGCCTCCACCAAGGTGTGAAATTCGTCTCGAATGGGGATCCACGACCATTTACGGGGATTTAGTCACTTTGGAGGGCACGTATATGGGCGGAATACCTATTCTGGAAATCAAACATGACGAGGAAGGTCTCATGCTAACTGGCTTCACGGGCGAGCCTCCCAAGGCCCAAGTGTGCAACATAGATCTGACGGTCACTCGGGATAAAATCCCACCGGTCTTGAAAATGATGAGAAAAATGAGCTATCTACTCGGCCTCTGGCCCTGGGAAACACCAACAAGGAACTCACAAACTCATCGAGGTGAAAGGACATAATACTCGCCACGGCCCGGGATATGAGGCCTCCTCAGCTGACACCGCAAAAGGAAAAGATTTGAAGCCGCCACAGAAAGGTCCCTGGCCGACGACCCTAAATCTCTCCCCTTCACCCTAATTTGGCCGACTACTTTGTAAAGGGTCCCACACAACCGGTAACATCACGTAACCCACTCCTACAGAAGAATGGCTAAAACTACCGGATAGCCTCAACAAGTTCAGGGGAGCCAAAGCCAACCCGGTCCACAGAATGTTCCTGGACCTACCCAAGCTACCCGGGGCTACCACTACCGTGAGAAGTGAGTACACTTTCAAAGGCATGCCAAGCCTAGGAACAGCCGAGAAGCTCACAACCACAATTCCTACGCCCACGAAGGTCCGAAACCCGAGTTCGAAGTGACCGTGCCGAAAGCCAAAGCCACGTAGTCTTTTTCGATGATTGGGATGGCCCCATCATGCAAAGCAATTGTTCGGGGAAGAGATCCAGTGCCGATCCGATTGATTTCAGGCTCGCCAAAGAAATGGTAGCGATGATCGAGGGAGACAGCCTCCCGAATCATGAGGCCACCGACAAGAATGTCGCTAAAGAATTGGGAAACTCTCTCAGGTCCGTCCGCAACCAAAGAAGAAATGATCACCAAGCCTGGATTGGTCCCCCATCCCTTTGTGTCAACCTAGGAAAAGTCCTCAGAGTCTTTCATTGTTAAGGTCGAGTCTCTAGAGTCGTCCGACGGCCTTACGCCTGAAGACTACGAGTCTGTAGCAAGCGCTGTATTCCTTTTCGTTTTCAATGAAATGACGAACCTTTCTGAGTATCCCTTGATTGCCACTTTAACTAATGATGAATTAATTAATAAAAAATTTCAATAATAATTCATTAGATAAAGAAGCAGACACATTAAACAACAAAAAAAAAATCAAAGAAGAGGATCTTTAAGCAGGTTGTCCGGAAAGAGGAAAATCGAGCCCAAGCTGCCGAAGAGATTTTGACGAGTGTGAATCTGGGAACTGCGGAAGAGCCTAAAGAGACGCAGATTGGTGATTTCTTCAAAGGAACTGGAAAGGATGCTCTGCAAAATCCTACAAAATTCTCAACTCAAGGAAAGTTGCCCTCTTCATCAAAGAGAACATCATATGCAGATACGGGTTGCCAGCCGAAATCATTTCAGATAATGGATCCCACTTTGAAGGGGAATGCGATGCATCACTGTAGAATTCAGAATAACCCGTCACAAGTCATCTCCTTACAGCCCCAAACCAACGGAGCCGTCGAGGCAAAGAAACAAGACTTTGGAAAACATCATCCGGAAAATAGCCAGTCCAAGGCGTAGATTGGCCCGAGAAGTTACACCTGGCACTCGGGGCTACGTAACATCGGGCCGAACGGCAATCGGGGAAACACCGTTTGCCCTCACATACGGAATGGAAGCCGTACTCCCAATCGAGCTAGAGATCCCTCGCTCCGCGTACTGCTGGAAAGCCAGATCAATGAGGTCGAATGGCTCCAGAGTCGCCATGATGAATTGGCCATGCTAGATGAGCGATGATTGAAAGCCATGGAACACATCCGAGCCTACAAAGGAAGAATGGCCAGAGCCTTTGACAAGAAAGTAAAGCATCGGGAGATCCGAGAAGGGGATCTCGTTTTGAAAGAAAAGCCCCCGTCCCGTATCAACCCCTCGGCAAATGGGAGCCTGTATGGGTCGGGCCATACGTCGTCCGTAAGATCTTCTCCTGAGGAGCCATGCAACTTGCGAGACCTCGACGGGAATCCCTTTGTACACCCAAATGAATGGTGACAAGCCGCGCAGATACTACGCGTAAAAAAAAAAAAAAAAAAGAGGAGTGCTAAAAGAGTAATACCCAACTAGGTTGAAAACCCGAAAAGGGCGGCCTAGGTAAAAACAGTGGTTGCACCAAAAAAAAAAAAAAAAAAAAAAAAACAAAAAAACAAAAAAATCAAAGTTGAACTACGAAGACCCGAGCTCCTCAAAATGAGGGGAACGTAGGCAAATGGAAACGGTTCGGTCTAAAACACAAATAAAAGTCATACTTTGACATCAATACACCGACGTAATTCATGAAAGCGTCTCGAAAAACTCTAAAGCAATTCAAATATTCATTACAAGTTAAAAACTTTTTGATGAGTCTAAGCCCGATTCATTCCTACAACTGGCAACCTGCTAAAAGAAATTAAGATACATAATCAAACTAATGTGTTTGCCATGATAAGAAAGGATACTCGGAAACCTCAAGGTCACTCCAAGCCACTCGCATCGGCCTCTCCCCTCTTCTTCCCCTTCGAGTCTTCTTCTTCTCGAACAGGGAAAATGTCGGTCTTCCTCCTACCAAGCTCGGTATAGGAACAGGATCTATCGGACCAGCCTCCGTCAGTGGCCTTGGTAGCCCTAGCGTCATCTCTCATCTCCCGTAGCCGGCCGGTAAAGTAGGAGTCCTCCTCTTGTCTCTGACATAAGCCTCATAGTCGGCCGCGCGTCTCCGCTCCCCGTCATGGTGGCCTCGCCTCGCCGCCTCCTCCTCTCGAAACCGTCGTGTCCTCCGCACCCACAATGGCCTCACGCCGCCTCAAAATAGCCATCTCGAGTCTCTCCTAAATGCCTCTCGTACCAATCCAGTACCAAGTGGTCAGAACACAGGTCTCTGACGCTCGAGAATAACCCGAGGAGGAAAGGCGTCATACCTCCATGCTCGGGAAAGAAATGGAAACACCGAGGGATCATCCATAGAAACAGGAGCCATCACCCTGATGGCTATATCATCAAAGTTTTCCAAAGGAACATGCTCCAGGCCGAACTGTCTCAGAACCAAGGACGGAATATAGAAGCTGGACTGAGAAAACCCCGAAAGCATGACCACATGAGACCCGTCCTGAAGCACTCTGCGAGTCTCCACCCGCCAACAAGGCACTGACCATCTGATATCTTCCGTCCGGAGACCAGCCATCCAATGCTCCCATGAGCCCCGATCATCAAAATCCACAAAGCAACCCCCTCCCGGCAAATGTCCAAGGCTTAATCATGTCCTGAGTTTCCCGAAGAATCCCCAAACGCTCCATCGCCCACTGTGGTCAAGAGGAACGGGCCGCCTCGCGCATATACCGCTTCCCGTAGCCAACCTATCGAGAGCATGGAAAGTCTCCCCAGATCGTAGGTACAACATCTCTGCCCAAGCGACAATGAACGACTACATCCAGCAGAGACCGATGGCAGATCCCAAAAGAATAGACCATAAACAGGGTCCCGAACATGCAAAGTGCAAAGGCATCCCAATAGGCATCGTCAAGCAAGCCTAAGCCCCTAAATCTATCAGGGAGACTGGAAATATCAAAATGATCGGGACCACGGATCATACCTTGCGCTTCCTCCGGGGAAAGATGAAGGAGGACGCACAATCTGTCAACAAAAGAAGCCCCTCCGGGCAAAGGAACCGCTATCTCTTCCACCTCCGGACCTCCAAGCAAGGCCTGAAATTCTTCGACGGTTGGGACCATCTCGTTGTAAGAAAGGCAAAAGACGTGCCTCCTAGTGTCCCAAAATGAGGAAGAAGCCCTCAAAAGACCGTAATCCGGAATCAATTCCTTGAGAGACCATAAGCACTTCACCTTATACCTTTCTTCAAAGAAGGACCTCCTCTCATGCATAATCTCCCGGGACCAAGCCTTGAATTTGTTGAAAAACGACATTTGGGATTCTTGGGACAATTTTGATGGAGCTTTTCTAAGGTTTTCCATGGATTTCCTCTCTTTCTCCCCGAAAATGGCTGTTTGGACTGGAGGTTGAAGAGGATATTTGAATTTGAAATAAAGTGAGACCAGATCTGAAGCAAAATTAAAGGACAATGTCAGATGCAGGACTCCTCCGCACGGATATGTTTGCTTTCCATCAGAAAAATCTCGCAATGTACCAAGCTGCTACACCAAAAGAGGAATATTCCGTCCCGGTTGCTCGGAACCTGTGCAAAAACCTCCCCAAACCAGTCCATATACCAAACACTAACACCCTTGCCAAAAAAAAAACCAAGGCTCATGCAACATTGCATTCATACTGCATTGCATAAAATCCTAAATTATTACATTCCAAAAATAAAGGGAGTGTGCAAAAAAAAAAAAATCAAATCAAAAAAAAAAATAGGTAACAATAATCCTAAATTATTACATTAAAAAAAAAAGAAGAAAAAAAATGTGCATAAGCTGTACAAATCTCAATCCTACCATAAATCTCAAAATCTCGTAAAATCGTGGGGGTAATCAATCAATCCCTAGCGCCCGACGTCCGTCCCCGGTCCTTCTTGCGACTCGGCCCGCCTCCTCAGGAGCCCCGAAAATCTCTGGCTCGAATCGTCCTCGTCTCCCGAAAGAGGCTCGTCGGGACCAACCGGCACGCTCCGATAGGGCAAGCCAAGATCTCGCGAAAAATCATATCCGAAGGTGAAGGCGTCGGACTCTGGACGTACGAAGACGACCCACCATGCCGCGACGTGTCCCCGCCCGTGTGGATCCCTCGAGAATGACGTGATCCGAAGGCGCACCGCGCGGGATCAATGAGAGGAGACAGAGGAGTCTACGAAGAAGTCTACGAACGAATAGGGAAGCCTCCCGCCCGACAGGCGCCGCCGTGGTCGCCGCTTCTAGCTCGAGGAGCCCCGCAAGCGACCATCCTCCCGATGAATCTCTTAGCTCCGATCACTTGCTTCGTCGCCTTCTCGACGACCACCTCCGAAAACCGCACAAAAGCAAAAGCGTCGAAACAGCTTGAAGCGAGAAATGATGACAGGGAAGAAAAGAAAAGACAAAAGCAAAAAAAAAAGAAGAAAGGAGGGAAGGAGAAGCCATACCTTCATACCCGACGAGGCCGGAAAGCTCGTGGAAGCCGCTCAGCCGAGGGATCTCGCACCCTCAATCGGACCCCATCCTCGGGATATATGAAAAATCCGTCCGAGGGTACCGCGGGATCCCAAGCCCCTCTCTATCCGTAACCCGGGGCATCCTCGCCTCCTCAAAACAAATACGGTGGTACGGCTCAATCGCCACAAATGCCGAGAAGTGCCGGCCGGCTCTGCAATCATCCTGTGTCGCGGATCCGTCACTCGGGTGCATCATATCGGCGGGAGGCTCCACCGGTGTCCTCAAAGGCGAGTTCACGCCATGCCGGCGCGTCACCCTCTCTCCCGCATAATAGGCATCGCAAGTCGACCTCTCGTAATCCTCTCGCCGCACAGCCCAAATCTCGCGCCCTTCACCGCGCCACCTCGAAACGATCCTGTGGATAAAATATCATCCTCTCATCCGTCTCAGCCTCCGTCAAAAGGAAGGCAATCCGCGTATCTCGAGAGTCGTACGCCCCGGAGCTTATCTTCTCCGGCATGCTTGGACCAAGAGCACGTGGCCGGATACGCCCGACGTACTCCGGCCAAGCCGCCACATCGTGACGTGGAAAAACTCCAACGCCCATACCGCGAAAGGTAAAAATCCAATCAATCCAAAGGCAAAAGAAAAGTGTGTGCTCAAGAAAAAAAGAGGGAAAGCAAAAAGAGAGCTTATACCTCCAGGGCAAACTCAAAGCAAGATAAGGAGCTCACAGCCTTCCGCCGTACCTATCGAGAGCAAAGTAAAGCTCTGCCACCCGGCTTCTCCTCAGAGACGTCTCCAGCCATCTCCATGTCCTCCAAGGACCTCAAGAAGGCAAAGACTCGCCGTCCTCAAAGATGTCCAAAGAGGGTGCTCGAAAAAGCGAACCACAAAAAGGCCCTGGCAATCTGATCGGCGCCTATCATCTCCTCCCCAGCCTCGTAACTCACAATGGTCTCCACAATCTTCCCGTAGACCACGGTATACTCCATACCCATCCCCTTTTTGGGAATAGGGGAAAATCCTGTAAGAGCTCGCAGACGCATCGCTGTAGCCATCCCGCCACTCAATGCTGCGTCCATTGAAGGACAAACCCGTGATCGCAGCATAGTCATAAGGCGTAACCGTAGCCTCGCCCCAAAAGAAGTGAAACGTGTGGGTCGCGTCCCACCAGTGCTGCGCCAAAGCAAACATTAGGCCCTTGCTCTTAGGGAACTTGACCAATCCCCTCAAGCACTCAACAAACTCCCAAAGCCCGGTCTCAACAACAATCTGTCTCGGACTCGGCAAAGCTCCTCGGCCCGCATTCGGAAGCCGGTCCCACAAGTCAACTACAGACTCCACCGATCCTCGAGTCTTCATCTTGTTTAGCTGCTCCGTAACGTAGTTGTTTCCACCCTGCAATAAAACAAAAAAAAAAGAGAAAATGTCAAAAAAAAAAATTGCATTTGCACAAAAAAAAAGCATACATATGCATCATGAAATTTCAAAGAAAATTCGACAGCATAACAGCATACAATGAGCATAGCCCCATTTTTCTCAGCAAATCCCAATGCATTCATCAAAAAAAAAAATGCATTCCTACGGAAGAAAAAACTCCGTCCCGTTTTCATGGAATAACATGCATTCAATCAACGGGAGGAAAAATCCGTCCCACTTTTCAAAAAAAAAATCAAAAATCATACATTCATATCATCATCTCATGTTGGCAAAATGCCAATTCTTTTCTCAAGCAAAATGCACATTTTGGAACACCAACAAATTCATTGCAACATGCATATCATCAAAAATCAATATTCAAATTTCAAAAAAAAAAAAATCACAATTTTCATCCATAATCTTTGGATACTAAAAAAAAAAAAGGCGAAAATGTCAATTCTTTTTCCCAAACAAAATGCACATTTTGGGTTACTCATATACTCATAACATGCAAAGCATCAAAATCAAGATTCAAAGCCAAGAACATCAATCATTCGAATTTTCAAAAAAAAAAAATTCAAAAATCACCCAAGATTCAATTTCAAGCAAAAAATCAACAAAGGGAATGAAAATATTCGAAGTATACCGTTCGGAGACTCGGATCAGAAGCCCAATGTTGCCAAGCATCGGGGTAGGGCTCCTCCGCAATCGATTGCGAAAGAGTATAGTGCCTCCTCATCCGGACGAGCTCCAATCGTCTCTCCGCTACCGGGCCACGTCCTTGGCCTTGAAAAGCACCTTTCCCGTGTTCCATTGCTTGAAAATCGAAGAAAATCGGAAGAATATTGGAGTTCCTAGGCTATCAATGGCGGCTTGGGGCGATTTTCTCTCTCTCTCTCTCTCGTAATTTTCTGTAAAAACAGACTGGGGAAGAAGAAGGGGGCGGCCCCTCATTTAAAACCCTCTGAACACGCTCCTATCCGCGCGGATAGGATTGTCAGGGTCAAAATGACCCTTTTGCCCTTTAAAAATCTGGGACTCTGCAGTTCAGTCCCCAATTTGACAGAGTTAACCAAAGTTAACCAAAGTCAGCCCCTTGTCAAGAAAATCATCCCCGACAGTCAAACGTAAGACCGATCTTCCCGAGAAAGATAACGGAATTCCGTATCTTTCATCAAAATCATCAAACGACAGTCAAACGTAAGACCGATCTCCCCGAGAAAGATAACGAGATCCCGTATCTTTCATCAAAATTACCGACGGCAGTCAAACGTAAGACCGATCTCCCCGAGAAAGATAACGAGATCCCGTATCTTTCATCAAAATCATCAAACGGCAGTCAAACGTAAGACCGATCTCCCCGAGAAAGATAACGAGATCCCGTATCTTTCATCAAAATTACCAACGGCAGTCAAACGTAAGACCGATTTCCCCGAGAAAGATAACGAGATCCCGTATCTTTCATCAAAATCATTCAACTAGCCATCAAACGTAAGACCGACTTTCCCCGAGAAAGATAACGAGATCCCGTATCTTTCATCAAAATCATTCAACGGCAGTCAAACGTAAGACCGACTTTCCCCGAGAAAGATAACGAGATCCCGTATCTTTCATCAAAATCATCAAACGGCAGTCAAACGTAAGACCGACTCTCCCCGAGGAAGATAACGAGATCCCGTATTTTGCATCAAAATCTTCCCTGCATCAAACGTAAGACCGACTTCCTGCATAAAATACGTCTCGATTTTCCTCAAAGAAAGGCTAACAAAATCCCCAGAAAGGTTAACGGAATCCCAAAAGCCAACGAAATCTCGAGTAAATCTCGAACTACGAAAGGGCTTGATTCCCCGCTAGGGATACGTAGGTAGCCTATCATTAGGTCCAGCCCCCCGACCAAAACGGTCACCCTCTCCTTCGGCAGCAGACAAAGTCCACCGAAAGGCCATTTCAAATCAAGGTTCGAGGCACCTAAAACGCCATCATCAAGGTTCGAGGCACCTAAGAACTCGCTCATCAGGTTCAAGGCACCTAAAAAGCCATCATCTCCAAGGTTCGAGGCACCTAAAACGCCATCATCAAGGTCCGAGGCACCTAAAACGCCATCTCCAAGGTTCGAGGCACCTAAAACGCCATCTCCAAGGTTCGAGGCACCTAAAACGCCATCTCCAAGGTTCGAGGCACCTAAAACGCCATCATCAAGGTCCGAGGCACCTAAAACGCCATCTCCAAGGTTCGAGGCACCTAAGACGCTATCACACACAAACACTAGGAAAACGATAAATCAGAATCATCCCGAGCAGAGCGGATAGCCATCAGACCGAAAATGGCCATTCCTATCCCCAGCAGAGCGGATAGCCATCAGACCGAAAATGGTCATCTATTATCCCAGCAGAGTTTCTCTCCAGCAATCGACTGCAGAACTCGCTCATCAGGTTCAAGGCACCTAAAACGCCATCATCTCCAGGGTCAAAGACCCGAACTACGACTGGCTTGATTCCTCTTAAGGATACGTAGGTAGCCTATTAAATAGGTTCAGCCACCCGATCACTCGATCATCCCGCCAAATATGGAGCCTTACTCTTATCGACGACCCCGCTTCCTTCGAAAGCGCCGTCGCCGAGGGGCTACTGTAAGTGCTCCAATTTGAACTTGTTAGTATTTTCGTTAGAAAATTAACGGAAGTTATAACATTTCTAACAATTACTAACATTTCCTAACAATCCTAACATTTCTAACAAAGTGAGGGTAAAATGGGCATTGTTACTTAAGGATAAACCAAGGAAAAGAATCAAAAAAGTGAAAGAAATGGTCAAAAACCAAAAATAGAAATGGCTGGAACATAATCTGGCTGTTTAATTTGAATTTTAAAAAAGATTATTCCTTGTGTCCAAAGCCTGAAGCAGCATTTAATGAACAGTGCACGCGACTGATCCTATTCGCGCGGATAGGTTTGTCATTTCCAGAGGGCTATAAATTGAGCCCTCCAGTCACAAAAATAAGAAGGAACAAGAGCACAATTCACAGTATTTGGCGAATATACTCGAGAAAACAGTGAGAATTCTATGAGAATTGTCACCTTTTTCTCTTGAATCTTTCCAACTTTCACTCACTCAAATCAAACCCAAACACTCTTACATTCAAAGCCTCAAACACTCATACATTCAAGCCAAAGCCCCAAAATACAAAGAAGATAGGTATAACCTCCCTCTTCTTACCCTAAATCTCTCATCCATGCATGCATTTTCAAACTACAAAATGTAGTTCATTCACCTTCTTGTCTTAGATCCAAGAAGATCACCATGAAAGTTCATCTCCATGGATGATCTTCTACAAGGATCAACATTATTTTCAAGTTCTCTTACTTTCTTGCAAAGAAAACACATTTTCAAAACCCTGAAAACCATTTTCAAGCACCAAATCTCATTTTCAAAGGATAAAATTCCCCTTCCCAAGCAAATGAAGTGCTTAGTCCTAATGTACCCCAAGGATGGTTTGGTATAGTTGATTCACCACTAAAATGTCAAGTGATCACTAACCAAAACCTAGGAAAATGGGGACAAGCATGGATGCAAAACCCCCTTTTAAATCATATTTTCTTTCTTGAGAAGTTGCTGTCCAGTAGCAATTTTCCAGGATCCCAGTCTATTGTCTTAATTTTTGGACACAGATAAACTTGGAATTTGGTGTTGACTACAAAACACTTTTTGTAGCCAACATCAATAGCTTTCCAGAAATATTTTTACTTTATTTTTTGGGTGAGTAAAACTCTCTTTTTCAAATTTTCTTTTAGAGGCTAGTTCATCAGCTTCTGGAAATCCAGATTGCATATATGAGATTTCCAGAAGGTTTTGACCCCCCAAATCTTCTCCAAAATGGAAAATTCCTTCGCACAAATCTTATTTAAGGTGTCTGGAACAACTTTCATTCTCTGAGTTTATCCAGATTATGAAGTTTTAAGACCCTTGAATCCATTTCAAAATCAAAGGTCCACTGCCTTTTTCATTCTGGCAGAAGTGACTCTCAACTTCAAAAGGTCTTTTGAGTACCAAATCTCAATCCAAAAATCTTCCAAAAAATCATGGGATCAGTTTAAAGTCTTAAAAAGATATCCCAATTTTTACTTTTCTGAGTTTCAAATTATTTTGGCCAAAACACACACACACAAATGATTTTCAGCTTGGAAGACTCATTTTACGAGGCATTCCGGGTGCACACTAACGTCCTTCCCGGCGTGTAACATGACCTCCGAACCCAAATTTCTGATCTCGGGCATTTTTCAAAGTTTTGGCCCTTAAAATAAAAATGGCATGGCGACTCCGTTCTTTTTCCGGGTTTTATTTGGTTTTTTCAAAGAAACGCAAAAAATCGAAATTTTCCCGCGAATGGCGACATTATCACACCACTACTCAAGTTATTTTCATTATTTTTACACATCACAAGCCACATAACAATATTCTCTCCACCATATATTAACCTTTATAATACTCTTTCAATTACCACCTATATTTGATCAAACTATTACTCTACTCATTTTCAAACCCCTTTCTCATATTCTAACCACCAAACAAATTGTCAACTTATCCAAAATCATTTATACGATAATAATAGCATTGTACAACTCATATAACAACAACTTTACATCTTAGCCAACTTCATGAAAAGGAACCCTAAATAATACTACATACTTAAATCATTTTTCTTAACATCAAGATTATACCAAAACTTCACTATATCATATCTCAACTAAATTAACAATTTCAACTCAAGTAAAATGTATTAACTCACCTGTAACATTTTCCATATTCAACCCAAGATCATTTGAATTCATCACTAAAATACCATGACTGTAAGGCTACAATTTAAACATCTTTCATTTTCTAGAATCTTTCGCTGGTCATCATTGTTTCCAGCCATTAGAACAAACTCCTGCACTAAACACTCGGCGTCAATTACCACACATTCCCCCTTAGTTTAGACATCTACCCTTGACCTCTAAACTAAGCTCTGATACCAACTGTGAGCACCCCAACCCGGGACCTAACGCGTGTTCCGAGCTTGAGAAGCTCAAACTAAGAAAACCCATCTTAGATTTTTAAAACTTTTATTTGCCTTTACAAGAAAACCAATTCTCAATTTTCCATAAACAAAAATCAAATAATAATATCTCTACTTGGAGGAATTTAAACAAATACTTTAATAACCATACTTGATTAATTACATTAAAAACCCTAATTAACAATGTTTAGCAAAAGAGTTTTCCTTACAACTTATAAAAGAATAATACTTAAATATGACTCTCGACAACCCACTCATATACCTATCCAGACAAGTCCCAAAAAGCAAGAGTCCAAACTCTTTCCCGGCCTCACTGGTTCAGGTCACCTGTCTCAGCACAATCTAAAGCAAGAAAGGGAAGGGGTGAGAATAAATCTCAATAAGCTATTATGAATGCAGCAATATGTCAAACAAGATGCAACACATAGCATGGTAGCACATAACACATTATGAAAGCGGTAAACACCTTACGTTACCTCATTTTACCTTTCCCGTCTGAACAATAAGTCGTACAACGTGGGAGTGAAACTCCTCTCTTTGGTGAACTGCCTCCAGCACATTCACCTCTTATAGGACTCATACTCCAGAAATCCATATAAGAAAAGATACCTATATCGTAGTATCCAACAATAATATCGCTACTGTAAAGCTTTAGGCTTAATACAGAAGCATTCCCCCTAATCACCAATCGCAACGGTCTGTAAAGTTTTTTGGGTCAATACAGTCGTTAGCACACCCACTCTGTGGCCACAGAGGGAAACGGTCACAGGTATAATGAACCTTCAATCACTTATAGAACAAATCAATAATTGATTGAATTCCATTATACCCCCGAATATCAACACGTTCAAGCACATAATAGATACTTGAAATAAATCCACAAAAAGGGATAATAATATAACAACATGGTAAAATATACTCATGCTAATCCATACCATAGTGCAACAGTTCATTTAATACACTATGCATAATACCATTAACGAATATGAGTTCAAATAAGGTATCCACATAACCACATAATCCACATCGGGATGCAATATAATCAATATGCCAGATAATTCACAACTGGGATACAACATAACAATACCAAATAATCCACACTCGGGATACAATACAACCATATACCAAATAATCCATAATCGGGATACAATATTTGATGTAACACATATACATTACTAACCAACACACTAGTGTGATTATAGTCTCTACAACGTTCAACTAATCACCAAGGTATGGGAGCAAGTAAGGCCAACCTAAACCGTAAACCATTCTTACAAAGTTACTACTCAACCTTGAATAATATTAATAAAGGTGCAAGACCTACTTCCCACCATTCTATTTTGACCAAATAAGACATCATGCCCTAGCCAAGGTATTCTACTTTAACTTAGGTCAAAAAGGATTAATTCATATCTGAAGTAGATTAGATTTCACTACTTTGAAAGGGTTAAGAACCATACTTAGTGGTTGTGGTTAAATTTCTGCAAGAAAGGAAACTGGTAAAATTCTGGTGACATGGGCGACCGCCCAAGTCACCATGGGCGACCGCCCAAGAAGGTTTCAAAAGGGTTATAATTTCTGTGGTGATGGGCGACCGCCCAAGGAACCATGGGCGACCGCCCAAGAGGGTTTTTACTCAGATTCGCAGCTGGACCAAAATTCAACCAAGCTTACTCAAATTTTTGGAAATCATAAGAAGATTTCACTAACTTTCCTAACATCATTACCAACCATTGAAACCCAAAGTATTACCAATTTAATACTCAAAATCCATATAAACATTCCAAACAATTAAGACAAACCTCCCCTTTCACTTACTTAGTTAATTCTCCCATTTCACTATCCCATTTCACATATAACCTTCTTATTTCTAATTAAACCACAACCCTTTCTCTTTATTAATTTCCATAGACAATATTATCACATTTAGGTCTTTAACCAATCTTCAACTCCAAGGAAGTACTCTAAATTTACAAACAACAATGATAGCAACATCCTAACACAATTAACATTTCATGATCTAGTTTGAAAGGAGATCATAATAACTCACATTATTAAAAGCATATTAAATCCTTCTCTACCTCTTCCAACCCATATGAGATATACTCCTTACATCTCCCAAATCAAGGTAAGATGATCATAACCACATACAAGAATTCCATTAAAGTCATTAACCTTTTACATTCCTTATACCCTTATTCTTCCAACTTAAACCCCCATTTCATACTAAAATCAATTCATCCTTAATTAACCCATTTTACTCAAATAATCTTATTTAAAAATACAACATCCTTTTTCTTTTCACAAAATATTCATTAACACATAAAATGTGCAATATTTAGAAAGAAGTCATAATAACTTACCTTAGCAAATATAATATGGAATGAGGATTTTCTTGGCTTGATCAACTCTCCTAGTTGCACCAATCACAAAAGTACTCTTGGATTGAAAAATGGAGAAGGATTGGCTTCTTTAGGGACTTGGAATGTAAAGCTTCAAGAAGGCTTCCATGGAAGCATTTGAGAGGAAGTAAGAAGTGAAGGAGGATGATGGGGAATTATTAGAGAGAAGGAGGGAAATGGAGGGAGTATGGGATGGGTGAGGTAGTCATTGACTATATGGAAAAGAAGGAGGGAATTAAGGGGAGGAAGTATGCCCCCCCCCCATACTTTCTAATTATTTCTTTCCTCTTTTAAAAATAATCTTTCCAACTCATTTTATTTTATTTGTTCATTTTATTATCACTCCACCCTATTACTTTATTTTACTTTCAATTATTTTAATCCAACCAAATATTTTAACTTACTTCCATTTTATCCCAAGACTTTAAAATTATCTCCTAACCATCTCAACTTAACATAAATATTAAAGGCATAGAATAAGCACATAAGGTTAACATTAATATTAAAAGCTTATAATACGATACTCAAATTGTGCCTAGGTTTAGGGTCGTTACAAAAATTGGTTATGAATTAATGATTTCAGGTTATTGAATTGGCCGAAAACGCAGCTACCCCTCTTCTGCAGCTACCTTCTTCCTCAGCTACACAACAACAATTTTGAATTGATTCCAATTCAGAAAGATTACAAAAATCCTCTATACCCACTTTCCAACAGACCATTCAACGACTCCAGGTTTTTTCTTCAATACACACAATTTCGAGAGAGAGAAAGGGAGAGAGTTGGTACCGTCTTTGCGTTTTTTGCGTTTAGAGAGAGAGAGAGAGTAGTGAGAGAGAATGAGAGTGAGCGAGGCGGTATGCTTGTAAAAACACGTTTTTTTTTAACTTAACAAAAAATGCATTTTTTATAAGTTTTTTGCAAGAAACTTATAGTTATACCACATGAATTTTTTTTTTTGGAAGAAATTAAATTTAGAACGACACCGACACATAAAGACTCTCTATATTTTCTCGTTCTTTTTTCTTATAACTTAAACTAAAATTGATATTAATAATTAAATATAAATATTCTTTTTTCTTATAACTTAAACTAAAATTGATATTAATAATTAAATATAAATATTCTTTTTTCTTATAACTTAAATTAAAATTGATATTAATAATTAAATATAAATATAACTCAAAGTCTTCCTTAAAAAAATAAATTGTATCCATGCAAATCACGAATTTATAATAAATAGCCATAGAAAATGAGTCAGAAAGATTGAAATGGCGGACCAGCCTCTACGAAGAAGCCAAACAAAGAACATAAAAAAGAAGTCCCTCGGGGCATAGCCGAGTGATAAAAGAGGGGACATAAGATTCTGGAGGAATGTAGCGTGAATTCGATTCCTGGTGAAAGCAATTTGCTTTTTTCTAGGGTTGGACCTTGTATGTGATATTAGTTGACATGTTCTCAAACCTGTGTCATTCGAGCACATGTGGTCCAGAATTTAGTCCGACGAAGCTGAAACCTGAATATCAAAAAAAAAAAAAAACATAAAAAAGAAAAGAAATAAATCAGCCCCATCATAATCATAAGGAGTAATTACGGACAGACGGACGGACGAAAAAAAAAAACAAGGGATAAAAAGTCTAAATTGACTACACAGTCAACATTGTATCCAAAATAGAAAATAAATAAATTTAATACTATCAATAAACCAAAAGCCTAAATTGACCCCGCAGTCTATTCTTTATCAAAAATTTTCTCAAATAACTTTTTATAAGTTAATAATTTCCTAAATGACAAACATTAAAACTATTATCTGAAATGATCACCTTCTTGAAACTCGTTACACGGTATCAAATTTAATATTTGATTCGCTTGAATTCAGTATTTGGTGTAGCGAATTTAGTAATTTAAACATTGTGTTTATACCCTAATTACCTAATTAGGATTTACCAAATTTGCTGCTTGGCGTAGCAATTTTAAATGAGATATGAAGAATTCACCACATTGTGTAGCGAGTTGGCGGATTCGGACAAGGTTTCGGATTGGGACAAGATGTTGTGTCATATCCAAACCACCAAAAAATAGTTTACGAAAAAAACTCAAATATTCACATATTTTAATTTCATAATTGTTGAATACTAAGAATCAAGGTAAATCATTAACATCTCAATCATTATTTTACTTGTATTTAGTTATATTAATTTAAGTTTTTTATTGTGTTTTAATATATTATAGACATCAATGTTAAAATTAGGGTTTTAAATATTTAAATATTATGATTTCGTAATTTATGGTTAAAGATAAACGGGATTTCAATCATTTTCATGTGCTATGGTAGGTAATGATAAACAACCATTTGATGATCTTCATTTTTAGAAAGGGCAAAAATGTGCGATTAAGGCTCATTGTAAATGGAGATACAATTAATTGATTGGTGGGTTATATAAAGTAATGGGGGTATATCGGACACAATATGAGTTGAAGATTATTTGTAGATATCCCCATTTCTTTGAGAGCAGAACGGGTCTCCGGACGCCATCTCTCAATCAATGGAGCAAGCAACCCATAATCGTACTGAATTCTCCCTATATACATGAATACATAGACTTTGAAACATTCATAACAAGTAGTTAATAGTAAAATAAACAAATATGTTAACATATTACTTTTAATACTCATAATTTTTTCAAGCAAAAAATAGCACAAGTCAAATATATTTTCATCCAAATGAAAACAATAACTCCTAATTTTCAAGAAAAATTGATCAAAATCAAGGCAATAAGAGGCACAATAAACTATATACTTTCACCCAATAACAATATAATCAACCAACTGATATCAATTTACCACAAAGTGAGTTCAAAAACCCTAATTTTTATATATTTCACCGATTTTTGAATTAAAACCCCTAATTTTCAAGAAAAAAAAAATGCTAAAAATCAAAGTAAAAGAGGCAGAAAGAAGGAAGACCAACACTTAAAATAGCGAAATTGAAGGATAAACAATGATTTTTTCTTCTTCACCTTATTTTTTTTTCCAAAACTGATCTAATCCGTAACAGCCTCTAAACAAGTTTTACTTCGCTAAAACTCGCTAGATCGTGTAGCAAGTTATGACATTATTAAACTCGTTACATTAAGTAGCGAATTCATTAAACCTAATTAGGTAATTAGTTAAATACAACATTATTATTATGACAATTTATATTTTAGTCACTAAACTTTAGCTTTTTTCAAAATGTTCTCATCGAACTAATATTTTTCAAAATGTTCTCAATATATTTTCATAATTTTTAAAATGTGGTCACTCTGTTAACAAATTTGCTAAAAAACCTACAGAAATTTGATTATGTGACTAATGTTTATTAAATTTTTTCAACCAATATATTAACGTTGTTGACATATATAATAAAGACTACAAATTAATTAATATAAAATGTCATAAGCACATAATTTATGGAAATATTACAAATTAATTATCCCAAAAAACCATTTACCCTATATTGTATTTAACGAAATTAGTCATGTGAGGCCATGTGCTTCAATTTTGTTAAATTTTTAGCGAATTTGTCGACATAGTGAGCATATTTTGAAAAATGTAGAAGTTTAGTGAGAACATTTTGAAAAGTAATAGTTCAATGAGAACATTTTGAAAAAAGCTAAATTTCAGTGACTAAAATATGATTTTTGTCATTATTATACTCGCTACACCAAGTAGCCAATTCAAATGATGTTAAATCGCTACACTATATAGCGAGTTTCAAAAAATTAGTCTAGACAATAGTTTTAAAGGTTTCTCATTTTGAAACTTATATATTTAAAAAGAAATTATTTGAAAAAACGGGGATTTACAATATAATCCCTCAAACTTACCAATTTACCTCACAGCACAAGCAATATTTCATCTAACCATATACTACTCCCTATCTTAATAAGTAAACTCTCCCATCATTTTACTAAGTTCACCCTCCCATCATTTTACTAAGTCCACCATTTTTATCAATTTACTTTCTCGCCAACCACCTTCACCGTAGGTCACCCCCCATCTTCTCCAGTCAACACCTCCGACAACCATCAACTCTGGCGACCAATTTCGACGATTTTTTTTACGCCGGCGACCAAATAACTGAGAACTTAACTTATCAGTAAATTCTCAGTTGTCAACTAAACTACTAATAACATGATTTACTTCGGCGACCTCCCCGGCGGTCACCAACTCCGACGACCTCTCCGGCGACCAAACAACTGAGAACTTAACTTATCAGTAAGTTCTCAGTTGTCAACTAAACTACTAAGAACACGATCAACTCCGGTGACCTCTTCGGCGATCAAACAACTGAGAACTTAACTTATCAGTAAGTTCTCAGTTGTCAACTAAACTACTAAGAACACGATCAACCCCGGCGACCAAACAACTGAGAACTTAATTTATCAGTAAGTTCTCAGTTGTCAATCAAACTAATAAGAACACGATCAATTTCAGCGATCACCAACTCCGTCGACCAAACAACTGAGAACTTTACTTATCAGTAAGTTCTCAGTTGTCAACTAAACTACTAAAAGCACGTTCAAATCTGGCGACCACCAACTCCGGCGATTAAACAACTGAGAACTTAACTTATCAATATGTTCTCAGTTGTCAACTAAACTACTAAGAATACGATCAACTCCGACGACCACCAACTCTGCAGCCAAACAACTGAGAGCTTAACTTATCAGTAAGTTCTCAGTTGTCAGCTAAACTACTAAAAACACGATTAATTTCGGCGACCAAATAAATGAGAACTTAACTTATTAGTAAGTTTTTCAGTTGTCAACTAAGTTTTCAGCATTTTTGTTAAACTTTTTATGGTGTTAGTTAAAAAAAATTGTTGTATTATTTGATAATGAATGCAAGAGAATGCTAATCATATCCGTCACTAACAAATATGTTGCTTTATATGAAAAAATGCGAAAGGACATTGCATGATATGTAGGTCGAGTGACCAGTTAGTATAGTATTAATTCTTCCATATTACATCATACTAATAAAAATAAAATTATATTACCCACTAAACAAATTTCAACAAAGTGACTAAGATTACCCACAAAGATTTCATTTAACCCCCAATTTCATTTAATCACTTTATCTTATACACCTCACTTTATCTCATCCATCTCATATTTCAACTATCCATTTCATTTAACCATCCTACAATGATTGAATTAAATTAAATTTCAACTTCCTTCAACTCATCATTCTATACCCCATCACTTTTATTTTATTTATATTCTATATTTTTATGATTAGTAAAATAATAATAATAATAATTGTTATTATTATTTATAATTAAAAAAATATTTCAGACTTAATTAATTTTTTTTGCAATTAAATAATTAAATAAATGACGATAATTATTATTAAAAATAAGAAAAGTTACAATAAACTTAAAAGATAAAGTTACAAATAGATAATCTAAGTGAAAATCATTAGGATTGTAGTTGAATGGGGAAAAATTACTTGAATTTTGAGTGTTGAAATAATTATTATTGGAATCCTCACTAAAAGAATGATGATTTTTTTTTAAATAAATGCTAAAATGAAGAAGAATAATTGAGAAATGAGTGTTTTTTTTTTGTGTCCAAATCAAATGAAACTTGCATCAATTTATAGGAAAAAAAATGATGAATTTTGGCGAAAAAATAAATAAAAATAATTTACTAGGTGATAATTCAGCTCAAATAATTGGGATTAAAAAAAAAATCTGAAAATCCAACGGACCAATACCATGGTGACACCTGGCACAACCAGAAAAATAAAAAATAAAATATTGGACCGACTCACGCGCCAGCCCTAGCGGTGTGGCGCACGCACCAATATCGGCCCAATGAGCTGCGACACGTGTCAGTGGCGCCAATTTTTTTTTTCAACCGAGTTGAAATGTTCCATTTCCAAATTTCATTCACCCCTTTCATTTAAACCACTAGAATAAGCCCGTGTCCGAGGACACGTTATTTTTTTATTTTTTTTTAATTAAGCCCGTGTCCGAGGACACTTTTTTTTTCTTTAATTTAAAAAATATTTTTTTAAAAAAAAATTTTAAGGGCAAAATGAAAAAGGAACAAATGTATGAAAGCAAAATGAGAATTTCGGCACTTGCTACTGTTCAAAGAACCGTAGCAAGTACAAGCTCTAAATTATACTATAGATTGCATCATTTCATCTAACTAATTTTTTTTTTTCAATTTCATTTAACCCATTGTGTGGGTAGTCTAAGAAAAGGAGGAGACAAATAAAAAGTAAAAAGAAAGGAAAAAGAAAGGAAAAAGAAAAGAAAAAAGAAGAATAGAAAGAGGGAATGCCATGTTGGTGTCGCGTCGTCGTCTTGCCCATTCTGTCTTCTTCTCCTCCTCCACGCTCCTCTTTCCTCAATTAACTTACCGACCTCACCGTTTCACAAACTGTGAATCAACAACTCTCTCTCCCCTCTCTCTCTCTCTCTCTCTCTCACACACACACACACACACACTGACACACACAAAATATTTGCTCGAAGAAGACAATCACTCGTAGACAAACGTCTCCTTTGCCAGTTCCCGCAGTTTAGAAGCTTTACAGTTTCAGGTATGGCGATCACATTTTCTCTCTCCTCTCTCTCTCTCACACACACAACACACACACACACACTGTGCGCCTAAGCTACGATCCAACAAATAATATGAATGCTGATTTTTTTTTCATTTATTAATGTTGCAGATTACTCGCCATTGAAGTTTTCTTTGGACCTTTGTTCTTGTAACATTCCTCTCTCTTTCTTTCTCTCTCTCTCTCTCACACACACACACACACACATACACTTAGAGGTCAATTACTTGGAGCAAATCAAATCTAGCTTAATTTGTACTCATTTCCTTGGACTCAATTGAAAATCAACAATTTCTCTGATTCGATTTTCCTGACATTTTTCTCGCGTAATCATTCTCCATTAAAGTAGATTTTCATCCTTTTGTGCTCGATTATCATAACACCAAAATTAGGATTTCTCCTCCTTTTCCACCCTTGCTTGTTAAATAATTCAAACGCCTCAATTTCCGCCCAATTTTTGCATTCTGAACTTAGGTTTATAAAAATTTTACTTAAAAATTTTGTAACCTCATTTCAGATGCTCAAAATGGAGCGAGTTGTTTGGTGGTTGTGTATCACTGCTGTATTGCTGCTGTTTGTGAACTGCTCGGTTGTGGCTGATGTGGTTACTTGTTCTGGCATTGTTCCTATGGTTTATCGGAATGATAAAATATCGCTTACGGATTTTGGAGGGGTTGGGGATGGTAGGACATTGAATACTAAAGCTTTCCGGGAGGCAATTTACCGGATTGAGCATTTAAGGAGGAGAGGGGGTACGCTGCTGTATATTCCTCCTGGGGTTTATTTAAGTGGGAGCTTCAATCTTACTAGTCACATGACTTTGTACTTGGCTAAAGGAGCTGTTATCAAAGCCACACAGGTATTTTCATCCCTTGAATCATATAAACAATTATCAATGCACTGAAATCATGTATACATAACATTTTTGGGGTAAAATCTTTAGCTTCACTTTTACTAGCTTCACTTTTACTAGTGACTAATATCCTCCTTGTCAGTTTTACATGATCACATGTTGTCAGCCATTTATTTTAATTCCCCAAAGAATAATACCAGGTGATTTGAATACCCATGATATTTATGGATCAACAGATTCAACACCATTAATATTACAGGTCCAGCTAGTTAGTTAATTGGACTTGTCACACTAATCTTTTCTGAAAGTAGAAAAAGGGACTAGTGTGTGGACAAGAGTACTCTCTATACCCATAATACTAAATTCATGGTATCAGTGTATCATAATGAAAAACAGAATTAGGGGGGACCCACTCACTATATTAGTCTCATGGTTATAACAATTGAATCATGGTTGGTCCCTTAGTTGAATAGGGACCCTAGATGCATGTGCATGAAATTCACATTTCACATTATTGACAACAAGATTGTTTGACAGCCATATAAAATTGAAAGCATTATCAGATTGTTTAATACTATCTTAATTAAGAAAACAACAGGTGGCATACCATGGTCCCCAAGGCAGACATGTTATTGGAAAGGGAAAGTAACGAAAAGCATAATGGTCTTGGCCTATCCTGATTATATATTAATCCTACATTTGTTACAGACAGCATAATAATTTGAACTGCACAAATTTTTATAAAACTATAGTTAAACATTGTTAATAGTGAAAAAAAAAAAAGAACAACACAAAGTCTTTAAGCGAATAATGCATCACCAAAAAACAAAGTTTATGAGGCACTTCTTTATGTAGTAATGGAAATTAAGCTCATGACGAAACGGCTTTTAACATGTTGAAGAATAAATATTACTAATGATTAGATGCCATATATGCTAGAAGACTGTAACAATTTGCATTGAACCTTAAATTTGACTAGTTTTCCATAAATCCTCTTTCCTAAAAATGCTTGAAACTTTGTGGAGGGTCATGGCATGAAGTAATATGCTTCAACCAATACATGTAATGATCAGATATCATGAATACAATCTGCTTGTAGCACTTTCTTTACTGCAGAAAGAGATTGGTCTTTGGACTTGGAGTCTGGGCTTTTATATAGGCATGTTTTATATACAATCTGCTTGTAGCACCTATCCTGATTATATATTAATCCTACATTTGTTACAGGGCGTCTAAAATGTCAGTTGATAAGACATTTATACTATTTACTTTTTTTAGCTTGGAGTTTTCAACTGTCATGAACTATCAAAGGATAGAGGACAGGCATTTAAGATATGGGCAAGACTACTGCATCCTTTGTTCAATTTTTCATGTCAAATTGATAATTGACTACAAACTCTTCTTCATTTATTTTTTAGGACACAACAAACTGGCCTTTGATTGCTCCTTTGCCTTCTTATGGAAGAGGGAGGGAACGCCCTGGAGGAAGGTATATTAGCTTTATCCATGGAGAGGGGATTCATGATGTGGTCATAACTGGTAAGTAAAACCATATTGTCTCTTTCTATATTATTATGATCGCTTTTTGATATCCATTCTCAGGCTCACCTTAATCCTGATGGATACATTTGTATCTAGTACTCGGGCTATTGCAATAATCCATTAATGGTTTGGATACAGCACCCATATTCGGTAATTGATATTTAGAGAACGAAAGTTGCCTGATTACTATTTCATTTATCACATAATAATCGTGCATTCATGGACAATGTTCTCTATAGTGGGCTTGATATCCTTGAGCTATGATATCAACTTGACATGGTGGCAGCACCTGCAAATGCCAACATCAGATTTTCATTCCTGGTAAAAAGGATAAGATAACATGGCAGGGAAACCATAGGCTCACAATTTTGGAAAAAAAATACATAAAATAATTTAACCCATGTCAACAAGAATTAGTTTCTGATTTCGGAATGCAATTCTCCCTCTATATTGAAACAAGAATAACACCTGTGCATTAAACACACGGGACAAATAAATTTGACATATCAACTAAAAACAATAAAGAAAGATATCATAAGAACAAAGAATGATTTTAAAAAAAATATGATTTTGAAGACGCTTATTTCAATATATACATATCATTGTATTTATTCAATAATATTACACATATAAATAATAAATAAAACTACACATTTTGGAATACTTATTTAAATTTAACAAATACAACATTATTAGTGAAACATTCACAACCATTTCCAATATCAATATTACATATCAAAATTTTAAACATTTAGAATTAGTAACTCTATAAAGATGAAGTAATATTAATTTCACTTCACTTTGACTTGATCATGTTCTTTTTCAAATGAAAACATATATACAAACATTGTCTTTTAAAAGAAGGGGCATGTTAGAAAAAGATTGACATGGTAAATACTATTAAAATTGTAATAATATGGTAAATTAGTCATGTTATTACAATTATTTATAGATTTAGGTGAAATGAATAATAAAAGACAAAAATAAGTTTACACTCAGTTATACACCAAATTCCACTTTTCACACTTGAACAAATTTTATCCGATGATGATACTTGTATTGGATGAAATTATGGCTTTTAGGAGAGCGGAGTGGAGGACAAAGATTTATGTAAATGGTAAGGTTTTGATTTAATTATTTCTCAAAAAAAATTCTTCCCACTTTTTCTTCTTTTTAAATTTCTTCTTATGTTTCTCATTCTTAAAATTATTTATTTTTCTACTTTTTTTTTCAAATTTTTCTTGCCACATATTTCTTCGTTTGATATTTTTATCTTAAATATTGATGTTTGATTCTTTTTAATTTTGAGGGGTTGGTTGGAATTGTGGTTTGATAATGATGGTGGATAAAAATGAAAGTTGGTGGTTATTTTTGATTGTTTGTGAAATTTGTTATTAGAGATTTTGTTGTTTTTAATGGTGTAATTATTAGACATGTGGAGACTATTGAAAAGTGACTTTTCAAATTCCAATGTAGTGAGTATAAATTTTGGAGGGAAAAAGCTTTAGATCACTTGAGTCTTTATATGTATATAAATATAGATATAGATTAGTGCTAACAGTGGCGTATCTAGAATTTAGAGTGAGGCCTTGAGGGTGTGCAAAAAAAAATAGGGTGCAAACTGTAATTTTCGAAAGAAGAGGGATGCAGAGTGCAAATATGTGAAAGTTAGATAAAACTTTTATCTAACTTTCACATATTTACACTCTGCATCCCTCTTCTTTCGAAAATTACAGTTTGCACCCTATATATATATTTTTATTTTTTTTATAAATACTAGGTAATTTTTTTTCAAAATGTCAGGTGGGTCATTTGCACTTCCTGGCGCCATACTGTATCCGCCCCTGAGTGCTAATCTCTCTATCTTTGCTACTTTACGTTTACTCAAACTTCAGAGATTAAGTGTCACCTCTGATCCTTTCTCTCGTAAAACTGCATAACAAGTCTCTCTTTGTTTACTACTATTAGGAGTTGCTGCTTACGTACCTGAATACCATTTATTTAGTATTGCTATGATTACAATTAATTTCTATCTAATCCTAGAAAATCAGTCTTGTAACCTCTAGATAATTGACTTCCCAAAAAACTAATGTAATATCTCAAACTGTCCCTCATTGTTTCCAACATGCTCCTCCTATAACTAAATATGACTATTTCTTTGAGGTGCCTTAGAACAGCATTCATACTCTCTCTGTGTTCAGATCCTTCCATAGAATCACATTCAACTGTGGCATCTTAGTTTAATCTTCTACATGTTACATAAAAAAAGTTATATACTCCATTATTTATTTATTTGTTTATGTCTGCTTGACCCTGATAAACTGTTCTTTGGTAGGTGAGAATGGGACAATTGATGGTCAAGGTGATATCTGGTGGAACATGTGGAGGCAAAGGACACTCCAGTACACCAGACCAAATCTAATTGAATTGATGAACTCCAGAAGTATTATCATTTCCAATGTGATTTTCAAGAACTCACCATTTTGGAACATTCACCCTGTATATTGCAGGTAACAATTGAACATATTCTCTATTCTTAAAGTTTCGTGTTTAGCGATGCAAGTTATGCAGTACAACAGGATTTCATAAAATTCCAATTGCTACCCGTATGATCCTTAATCGGACTTCTCTTTGTCTCTCTTTATCCTAAAAATGCTTGTTGTTTGAAACAATATACTCCCTCCGTCCCAATAATAAGTTCACCATTCCCGTTTAAACAAAAAGTGAAGTTATTAATGGGACGGAGGGAGTATATCACTCAATTGTAAATAATTGATGAAAGCCCGACGTAAACTTAAAATAATTTGAGAACTCTTGCTAAAAAAAGTTGGAGGTCTAAGTCTCAGAATGACCGTTTATTGCTAAAAGTTGTTAACTAGTTCATAATCGTTCTGTTGCTGAGAAAAGCTACGACTTGACAGATTTTTGGATGGCGTAGTTATTCTCAGCAACCCTCTGTAATGCTATTGTATACTATTGTATTATCTAATTTATCTTGGTCTTTTCTCTTTCTTCTTTACCAGCCATGTCGTCGTCCGGTATGTCACAATTTTGGCTCCTGCCGACTCTCCCAACACTGATGGCATTGATCCAGGTACACAATTTCAGGCCATGATCTGATATTTAAAATTTCATTTTTCACTGGTTTATGAGTGGCGGAGGCAGGAAATTTCCGTGTGTGGGGGGGGGGGGGGGGGGCAAAAAAAATCATTAACTAAAATGGGACATGTGCAAACCACAAGCCCCATTCCCTTACCATGTTTCGTATAGCAGCGAGACATTTATTACATCTAATTGTTGTAAAATTACAAAAATGCATTTTATTGCCTGTGAAAACCCTGATCGCATGCGGGCGGCATCGTTTCGGGGTATTCACAATTGGTCATAAATAGTTGCCCCATTTTGTTGCGGGACTTTCGGACTTTACAACCAATCAGATGCATCTCGTGACCTTTTTGTTGATTTGGGTTTGTATAGAATTAACAATCCTTGTACCACTTTTCCAGATTCAAGCTCCCATGTCTGCATAGAGGATTCCTACATTTCCACCGGAGATGACCTAGTAGCTGTAAAAAGTGGGTGGGACCAGTATGGGATAGCTTATGGTCGCCCTAGCACCGACATCACAATCCGGCGAATAACGGGTTCATCACCCTACGCCGGAATAGCAATCGGAAGTGAAACCTCCGGTGGGATATCAAATGTGTTGGCTGAACACATAAACCTTTTCAACGTGGGAGCTGGAATCCATTTGAAGACAAACATTGGTAGAGGCGGAATAATAAAACACATTACAATTTCTGATGTTTACATGGAAAATGCTGTCAAGGGGATTAAGATTGCCGGAGATGTTGGCGATCATCCAGATGAAAACTATGACCGAAATGCCCTCCCAATTGTTAAAAATGTCAGAATAAAGAATGTTTGGGGTGAGAAGGTTAAGCAGGCTGGGTCAATACAAGGTCTAAAGAACTCGCCTTTTACTGGTATCTGTCTCTCAAATATACACCTTCGTGGTTCTGCGCCACCCAGAAACGTTCCGTGGAAGTGCTCTGACGTGAGTGGGTCGGCAGTTCAGGTTAGCCCTTCGCCATGCTCAGAACTCGCCAGCACCCATCAAAGTGCAACATGTTCCGTTGATCTTTGAGAATCAGGTACTCTTTCAAGTGTGTCATTGTAAGTAACAATATAAGTTTGTGATTTATATAATTCAAGGACAATATAAAGAATTGGGGTTCATTTTCAAATTGACAGCCCCTGTTTGTCAGGGAGGAAAGGCTAGCAAATGAGCAAATGGTTCCCTCTCCCAACCCCGCAAGGCGGGGAGCGCTTGGCGCACCGGGTTTGTCCTTTTAGTAACGGGGCGGAGGGAGCAACATTTAAGAGATTTACGAAGAATTGAAGAACAGGACAGTATGTACACACAACAAAACTAGGATATATTTCATCATAAAATACTTTGTTCTACATCTCAAACGGATGCAAAATTAAAAAAAAAAAAAAAAAAACGAAGATTATACATAGGCTTCTGCAAATCTACATAATAAATATATATTGCATCTATACATATATCAAAATTTTAGAAATGGTGGAGGAACTTACGGAATCGCTTCACGAAACCACCATTTTCTCTTCCTTTATTTTCTCTCTCTTTCTCCTCATCCTCGCGGCGGAACGGCCTCTTCAACTTGTCCCTAACAAACACGTACTTCGACATGAACTCGTTGTTGTGGCGGCTGTGGTGGTGGTGGTCGTGGTGGTGGTTTTCGCGTTGGAACCTGAGCGCCATCGACGGGATGATCTGATCGCGGAATAAGAGTTCCGGATCGCGACCGTTGTTCGACAATATCATGTCGTTTCCGTACGAGATCTGACGAGAGCGGTGGTTCATTGGCCTCACGAAGTGGCGGCAAGGACGGCGGCGTGTGTACCGGAGAGGAAATTGGCGGTTCATGCGGAAGTGACGGTTGATTGGATGAAAGCTCACGAATGTCGTTGGATCTGGAAGCGTAACGTGGACTAAATCGTTGACGTCGACGGCTTCAATTTCTACGGAGGCTGACTCATCAGCAGACTGATCAGATTTGTCGCTTGGTAGAAGGAGAGTCGGATTTGAATCAGCATACGGCATGGATTTGGATGAATCATCCTGGTTATTGGCGTCATTTTCGGTTGAATAAACCTGGAGATGAGCGCCGGAGAAGGTGAAGAGAAAGCAAAGAACGGCGACGGTGATGGCTAGTCTGGCCATTGTTGGGTTGAGGAAGGTAAGAATTGTGTGTGAATTATGTAAGAGAGGGGTGGAGTAAAATGAGGGAAGAGAATGGTTCGGGCAGGAGGGGCAGAAGGTGATTTGCGGTTTGACTTGACTGGTGGGTGATTGTGAAGTCAATGAATGGGGCAGCAGGCAGTGCGGGTCACCGTCAATTTGGAAGAGAAGAACCTGCCTCAGTTGGCCCGGTAAGAATATTTCCCTTAGTTTATTTTGTGGGTCTAATTGCAAGGTTCATGCTTAGGTTTGTTTATTAAGAAAAAATAATAGAAAAGGATATGTTTAGGAATCTAAGGCCCATTTATTTGGGCGTAAAATAACTTGTTTTCGTAAAATAACTTGTTTTACGTCGTTTTGTTGAGCCTCCCGAAAAATATTTTTCGAAAAATAACTCGTTTTCCGTTGTTTGGTTGTTTTTCGAAAAATGGAGAAAACGTTTTCCGGAAAACATTTTACGCCCTTCTTAAGTAAAACGACTTACTGACCTTGTCCTAAGTAAAACATTTTTCGAAAAATGGTGCCCCTCATGTACAATTCATATTTCACAAAGTACAACATAATAATAATAATTAAAAAAAATAAAAAAAATCACCCCTACCCCTACCCCTACCCCTACCCTCCTACCCTACCCCACCCCCCACCCACCCCCACCCAATTTTTTTATTTTTTTTTTGTAACCGCCCCACTCACTCCCTACCTACTTTTTTTTTTGTAACCGCCCCACCCACCCCCCACCCCAATTTTTTTTTTGTAACCGCCCCACCCACCCTCTACCTACCCCACCCCACCTACCTCCCAACCCCTAATTTTTTTTTTTTTTTGTAATCGCCCACCCACCCCAATTTTTTTTTTTTGTAATCGCCCCACCCACCCCTACCTATCCCACCCCCCACCCCAATTTTTTTTTTAACCGCCCAAAAAAAAATTTTTTTTTTTGTTGGGGGGGGGGGGTTAGGCAGGGGGTGGATGGGGCTGCTACAAAAAAAAAAATTGGGGGGGGGGGGGTGGGGTAGGTAGGGAGTGGGTGGGGTGGTTACAAAAAAAAATTGGGGTGGGGGGGGGGGTAGGCAGGGGGTGGGTGGGGTGGTTACAAAAAATGATTAAAAAAATTTTTTTAATAAAACATTTTACTCCCTTCCGAAAAAAAAAATTCTTACCGAACTCGAAAACATTTTACACCCTTCCTCCGTAAAACATTTTACGCCCTACCTCCGTAAAACATTTTACAGGAAAACATTTTACAGAAAAATATTTTCCGAAAAATGTTTTACGTCGAAACAAACGGAACCTTGTAGGGTTTAGGTATACCTATTTTGCTTATAAAATATATCAATCAAGTTTAACTTATTAAATAAAAATATTAAATAAAAATATGTACCATTATCAATCGAAATCGACTAAGTCGGTATTTTGGTAGAAAAAACAATAGATGTAGAATCTTAACTTAGAGTGTACTCCCTCCGTCCCAATAAAAGTTTCACTAATTTCCTAAAAGGGCGTCCCGTTAGAAGCTTCACCTTTCCTAAAATGGCAAAGAATCTTTACTATTCCACCTACTCATTCTCTCTCCTATTTCACTTTTATACTCGCAACACTTTTCAAAATTACTATTTTCTCCACTCATTCTCTCTCCTATTTTACTATTACACTCGAAACATTTTCTTCACTTACCAATTTTCTTAATTTGCGTGTCTGCCGGACCAAAATGGTGAAGTTATTATTGGGACGGAGGGAGTATGGATTATGAATTTCAAGGGGGCAAATGACAATTTAGGGCCTGAACTATAGGGGGTAGTGTCAGTTAGGGGCCCCATATCTAATTTTCCTTAAATCAGGGCTCAATATCTCAACTTTTCATCAATTAAGGGCTTTTTGATGGATTTTGTTAGAAAAATCAGTTAATTGACATGTGCCACGCATGTGCTGGACAAAATTGAATTGACACTAACTTTTAAGGGGTTAAATGACATATTTTATAAATATGGGGGTTTAATGAAATTATTTTAATTCCAAATAAATAAACCACACTTTCTCTCTCTCTCTCTCTCTCTCTTGCCTCACTTCTCTCTCTCTCTCTCTACTTGCAGATTCCGGCGACCTCTGCCTCCCCAGATTTCGGCGACCTCTGCCCTCCCCAGATTCCGGCGACTCGTCCCCAACTCCGACAACACACCTCCCCAGTCCATTTCTCTCTTAGATGCACCAATTCTCGTCGTCCCAGCCCACTCCCACGCCGATCTTCTCCTCCCTGTCACCCCCATTGCGTGGCGTCTCCCTTCTCCTTGCCTTTCTCGCTCGCACTCTCCATCTAAGAACCCAAAAAATATGAACGAAGGTTGTTGCCAACACCGATCGAACAGATCTGCAGTTCGCCCCCACCTCTCTCTCTGGGTTTTGAATGTAACTCTGAGTTTCGAACGAGGTTTTGAATGAATTTAGGTTATGAAATGTTCAATTTTGATTTTGTAAGATTTAATTTTGCCCAGATCTTGATTTTTGATTTCTGATTGCCGATTTTTTTATCTTTGATTTTTGATTTTGTTAGAATTTGTGGGATAAAAGCATTTTGATTTTGACTTATTTTGCTCAAACCCATTTTTTAATTTTATTATTTTGACAGTAGTAGTTCTGGTTTGTCTAATTATGTTGATTGAAATTGGAAGTTATGGTGGTGTGGTGGCGGTGGCTGATGCATTACGGTGGCTGTAATGGTGGTTTGGTGGCAGTAGTAGTGGAGGCAGGGTGGTGTTGGAATGATGGTGTCGAGATGGTGGTATTGGACGGTGGTGATTGGTGGTTAGTAGTGGTGATTGGCGGTGGTAAATAGTGGTGGTGGCTGCACATAAGGTGGTGGGTGTTGGTTATGGTGGAGATGGTTATGTCATGTGTTTGAGTTTTAAAGTATTGTAAATTTAATTATATGCTTCCTTCATCCCGGTAATTGCTTCACCATTTTTTTTCGGCACGCAAATTAAGGGTTTCAAAAATGTTGTGGGTGTTAGTAATTTAAATTATTAGAAAAAATGATAATAGTTAATATCTTAAATTATTTTAAATCATATTATCTTTTTTAAATAAAATTATCTTTATTAAATAAAAATTGGCAATTTTTTAAATAAAATTTTCTAAATCAAAAAGATTTAAGTGACATGTCACTTACTTTTATTTTTTTAAAAAAAAAATATTACAAGATTTACGTTAAAAATTAATTAATTTTAAAAAAAAAACTTTTTTGCTTTAAAAATACAATTTTTTTATATTTATAACATTTATTTTACAAGATTTATGTTAAAAATTAATTAATTTTTTGAAATAAAATACTATTTTCTTTAAAAATACAATTTTTTTATATTTATAATATTTATTTTAACATATTTTAAAAATTATAAAAAAAAATTATAGCTTTTCGAAATATATTATATTTTAAAAAAATATTATTTTAAAAAAATATTTTGTAACGGTCATCAATTTTTAAAAATTTACATTTCAGTTCTTAATAACTAATTTGCTTTTCAATTTAGTCCAAAATTCGTCATTTAACTGACTTTTCTAACAAAATTCGTCAAAAAGCTCTTAATTGATGAAAAGTTGAGATATTGAGCCCTGATTTAAGGAAAATTAGATATGAGACCCCTAACCGACACTACCCCCTATAGTTCAGGCCCTAAATTATCATTTGCCCATTTCAAGGAGGGAACTTTGGATTTCGATGTTAACGGATTAGAACAATAATGAAATAACGACACAACGATATAACGAGGAAAGCCCTTGAGAAAATTATCTCGCCGGCACAAAACCTTGGAAGGTTAGGTCACCTTCCTTATCAAAAATCCACTAAATAATATCTTGGTTACCAATGAGCTTGAGAGTAATGGAGATGGAGAGTACAGAGTGTGGTACGTGTGTGTTGTGTTTTGTTCTCCGTAATCTCTTAAATAACTAAAAGTCTAATCTAAAGATAACAATGTATCCTAAAATCTCGGCCAAAGCTATTATTCTTCCCACGTCTCTTGACTGTTGATGAGAGTAAACGTATTCGTTGTAGTGCTCCGAAATTATCTCCACGACTGACAGAAGAGATAAATTAGGTAAGTAAAACAATAAACATTATGCATTACTTACAATGCTTTAAGATGTCAACATGCAGACGTGCTGAAGATGTCAACATGCAGAAAATACGCCCATAATAGTCGGTATATCAAATTAGTTGATATGATTTGCACTCGATTGATATTAGACTCTACCAATTAAATGTTTTCTTTTTCCTAAAGAGCAGTTTCTATGACTACCAGAATATGAATTGGAGTTCCTAACCCAACTGAAAAAGGTTAACGTAGATAGGTTGCTCCATTCTCTACTCATATAGGTTATATCAGTTCCTAGAATTAGCAGAATACTGCTTCCTCCGTCTCATAATGATCTTTCTATTTTTTTATCGTTAACGAGAAGGTATTTTGAATAATAATTTTAGGTTGATTTAATTATCTGAATGAACATCTAAAAATTGTATTGATGGTATTTATAATGTTGTCTCGATAAGAAGTTTTAATTTTTCATTAGAATAATTAAGTCAACCTAAAACAACTGCCCAAAATACCTTTGTATTAATGATAAAAAAGTGAAAAAATCATTTTAAGGTAGGGAGTTATTTTCATAGTAAGGTGAGCAGCAAAAGCCAGGAGGTTCCTCCCGGTGTATAATTTCGTTAGCAAGGCAATAAACTCAAGTAGCAATCAAAGATAAATATTTTTAAGGATATTCATATTAAGTGATAATGCCGCAGGAAAAGTGCTTATCAATCTTTCTTCACGTGGCAGGACTGATCACCTGGCTCATTTACCTGAAAATCAGAACCCACGACTAGCCGGAAGTGTCTCCGGCTTAGACCCTCGGGCGTGAGAGTAAGGCTCCGTTTGTTTCGTGTAAAACATTTTTCGGAAAATGTTTTCATGTAAAATGTTTTCATGTAAAATGTTTCCTTGTAAAATGTTTTCATGTAAAAATGTTTCCTTGTAAAATGTTTTCATGTAAAAAGGTTTTCTTGTAAAATGTTTTCTTGTAAAATATCATGGTCTTGTTTTCAGTTGTTTGGTAAATTTGACGAAAATGTTTTCCGGAAAACATTTTCCGGAAATGTCACTTTTTTTTTATTAATTTAAATCAACTTTGAATGATAAATTTTATTAATTTATAATACTAAAATTTAAATTATACTAATAAAAATTTAAATCATTTTTATTATCTTATTAGTTTTATTATTTTATTATTTTTATTATTTTATTATTTTATTATTTTTTATTTTATTATTATTATTTTATTATTTTTATTATTTTATTATTATTATTATTATTATTATATTATTATTTTATTATTATTATTTTATTATTTTATTATTTTATTTTTATTATTATTATTATTTTATTATTATTATTATTATTATTATTATTTTATTATTATTATTTTATTAGGGCGAACGGAAGAGTTGTAAAACGATTTACGAATTTGAAATCGGTAAATCATTTTACAAAGAAAACCCCCTTTTTTTACATTGACGGAAAATGTTTTACATTTGAAAACATTTTACAAGTGGTTACCAAACACCCGAAAATAAGGAAAATATTTTACAAGTGGTTACCAAACACCCGAAAACAAGGAAAACATTTTACTTGAAACAAACACCCGAAAACAAGGAAAACATTTTCCGGAAAATGTTTTACACGAAACAAACGGAGCCTAAGTATATGAATTGGAGAGCAAATAATGTATTGAACAAGAGTATTCAAATGACAAAATTGCAGTTACCTCATAACCGTTGTAGTGGAAAATGTATTTATAGTTGATGTAGGAGGTATATTTGGTGGGGCTACATGAGCTCCGTGATTTTAGGGACAGTTATACATCATGCGAACGTGTCCTGAACGGTTCCTGATTTGTAGGGAACCAGTTATGGCAAGAGTAATTGCACATGCGCCTGTAACCGTTAGCTCGACGCCTTCTTTGGCAGGTCGAGGTCGACACTTGGAGTTGGGTCGACCTGACTGTCGAGTAGAGTTGGATCGTACCCGAAATATCTCCTGAAATATAAGGTCGGACTAAGTTAGGTCGGGACCTGGTAGGTCGGACAATGAACTTAAGTCGACTGATCAATAAGATGGACCTTGGGCCATGTGATAATTGAGCCTAGCCCACTGAGAGTGTGGTGGAAATAATTGCTTGAGGACTGGACTTTACTTACTTGGCCCAGCTCGATACTTTTGGTATGTTCAGTGGCCCCCAACTTTCGAGTTGACTTTGTCGACTAGGAAGTTATGGAAATTTTGATGAAGATTGTTGTGACTTGCAGGTCGCTATTCGTGCTGATATTTAATTGACCAAGGGTGACGTGTCACAATCTTGAACGTTGAATGTTGAACGATAGGATTACATGAAGCGCCGTATTTTTCAATCATTACTATTATTGACGTTTGAGAGACCATCTTGGAAAACGTTTCCGCATTCAATTAGGAAAACAAAACTTTTGAATTTTTCTTTTCCTTTTCAATTACTGAAAATATAAATACCAGAATCCATATCCTTTTCGAACTTTTACCATCTTTGAACTCTTGTGTGATTCCGGCGAAGGCAGCAGAAAAAGCAGTTGATTAAACCCGAGCTTTCGTCTCCGTCTGTATTCCCCTTCGTTCGAACTAATTAAGGTATTCTTCTTCATTCTCAATATTAGGGCTTTATTTCTGCAATTTCTTCAATTTTGCCATGGCTAGGACTTTTAGTTGTGAGCCCGGAGCTTGGTATGGTTACTGTAGTGTCAACCGTAGAGTTTATAAACATTTAAATGGAGAGTGGAGAGAGATGACGATGGAGGAATGTACTTCAATTTTGACCCGTTGGGGCTTGCGTTTCACCGAATTAACTTTACCTGTGGGAGAGAACTTAGGTGCCCTAGAAACGAACGACCCAAGAGTTGTGTCCTTTCACCTCTTCCATGAGCTTCTTGACCATCTAGCTGTGTTCTATGTCCAGGATTCCAACAAACCCTCTTTTCTTAGGAACAGAATTGGCTTTCCGGGGGAATCTAGGTCGCCCCTTAGTGCGTCTACTAGGTCCCATGAGACTGTGTATAGAACTGATTCCCCTGTTTCCCCTTCTTCTTGTACAGATATGGCGACTCAAGGAGAAGCTAATGCCTCGACCTCATCAAGCCCACGTATAGTTGATGCTTTTGAGGCTTCTGTTATATCTGGGAGGAATGAAAGGGGCTACGTGCCTAAAGGACCACTCAGTGGGAAGCAAAACTTTCCTTCCCGGCTAGCCATGATCTATGACTTCTGTGAGGTGGACAAGGAGGAGTTTGATGTCACCATTTACAGCAAGAAGGATTTCTTTAACCAGTTTGGTAGCACTTATAAGAGGGATTCTACTAGGGTCGCCTTCTACTATGGCCAATTCGTGGCTGGCCTGAGATTGCCCATGGACCCTTTCATAAACGAATTTCTAGAGTATGCCAATGCCTTACCCCTCCAGCTGGGTGCCAATACATGTAGGGTTTGCTTTGCCATGGTGTGCCGCTTCTTAGGGTATGAGCCTTGTATGAGGGTGTTTAGAGAGTTCTTTGGTGTGAAGTTTGATAAGTCCCAGGGTATAAGCACCCCCTCCAAACCGAATTCTCCCAAGTTATTTATCAATTTGCCCAGTAAAGCTAGTGGTTGGAACTCTCATGTGGCAGTAGTGGAGAGTAGGTTAGGTTGGGAGTTCCCTTTACTCGGTGCAAACACCCAAGCAGTGAGAGAGGAGGATCAATGGGAGCCCTACTGGCACGCAGATTTGAAAAAGAAATTGGTCGAGTTGGTTGCTCGGAGACCCATTAGTTGGGAAGTTCTGGGAACTACTAAGAACAATTACATCCAGGCTGGAATGATGCTTGGAGATGGGGATGTGGTGCCTCTGGTCCCCATAGTGAGGTGCACTATATATCCAGATTGGGTCACTCATGCTCTGGGTAGATTCGAGAAGAAATGCTCCCTTTGCCAGAAGACACCCAACTACTACAAAGATAACGGGGAGCATGTGGGTGGTAAGAATTAACTCGTCCTTTCCCTGTTCATATGTTGACCTTTGAGATCGCACGTAGGATTTACTTGAATTATGCCTGCTACCTTTGCATTTGTAAATACTTTACTTGTAAGCAAATTGTGTAGTTTAAACATGCTTAGCTCATACGTAGAACTTTTAGCTCGTACGTTTAACTTAGTATTATGATTCTTAGCTCGCGGTTTATTTGCTTGTATGTAGAACTCGTAGCTCGTACATAGAACTTTCTTGAACTGTCGAGCTAACACTTGATTGCTTTGGCTTTGTGTAGTTTTGACCCCTGCTCAAGAGGCTAACATGGGTCAAGCCATTGACGTTAGGAAGAGCAAGAGAAGTTGTGGAGCTGCTAATGCACGGGAGAACCGTGAGATTGAAGGGGCTAAGCAAAACGAGCTTCTGAAGTTGGTTGATCAAGATACTTCCAAGTATTTTCCTGCAGAAGAGAATCTCGAGGAGCTGGATGAGGAACCAGTTGATGGAGGTGCCCAAGGAGCTGAGGGGGACAAATCTGCTGAGATAAAGGGCTCAGAGCAAAGTGTGGAGCCGGAGAGGGAGGTCGTTCGGACCAGAACCCGAGCTCAGGCCAAAGCTAAATCCAATGCTGCTTCCAAGGCTAAGTCACCTGTTATAGATGTGGATGAGGAGGAGGAGGATGATAATGCTCCACTGAGCAAGAAAATTAAGATAGGGAAGTCCAAGGCAAGCTCGACAACTGATCAGGTCGATGCTGGTGAGCCAATGGAAGCTGAAGTCAGGAGCCCTCAGTCTTCTCCCATCCGGGTTTCATACGCCGAGATGATTCAGACTCGTGTTGCCGAGTTGAGTGAGGTGACTCCCCTGACTAGGATCAATTGTTTAGCTAGGGAGTGCCCAGAGTTGGAGTATGGTCAAGTGGTTGTTAGGAGGGGAGCTGACCAGGATTTAATCAGGGAGTATACAAACAAAGCCTTGACTCCAGAAGCTTGCAGGGCTAGGGTCGGGCTAGCTCACTCTGAGGTAACCCTTTGTGATTTTTTTTTTATTTTTTTTATTGCTGTTTGATTCTCCTCGTTTGTCCCAAGTCTCCATTTTACTTCTGAACGACCTAACTTCTTTTCTTTACTCGTCCTTTCAGTCTCTTGCCATGATAGATCTGGCCACCACTTATTAGAAGGCTGCGGAGGAGCAGGAGAAATTGGCCAAGGCTATGCTGGCCCGGAAGGATGAGGAAATGAAGAAGATGGATGAAGATCGTGTCAAGCTGAAGGAATAGCTTGAGAAATTGAAGGAGGAGCACTCTGATTTGGATGCTTCTTATGATGCCCTGAAGCTAGTCAAAGACAATGAGGTGAAGGCCAAGGAAGAAGCCTGGGGCAAGTTGGGAGAGGCCAACAAGGAACTTGGTGAGCTCAAGCCGAGTAAAGAGAAAGCTGTGAAAGACCTTGAACTGGCGACCCAACTGTTGGAGGAAAGCCATGTCATTTTGGCTAAAAAGCAAGAGGAACTTGAGGTTGCTCGGCTTAGATGGGAGGGAGAGCTAGCTGATGCTGTGAAAGCTGCTAAAGAGGAGGCAGTGAAGGCCTACAAAGATAGTGACGAGCTCCACACTCATATTACCAAGCAGGCCAGCTCGTTCTAGGATGTAGGTCGGAGCCATATGGCTCGACGTATTGTGGTGGACCCCTCTTTCGACATCTCTATTGAGCAATTGGCCAAATGGGCTTCGGAGGATCCATACAATACGGCAGCTCGCCCGGGCCATCGCCTAGTGCCTTACAATGATAATGACTTGACCAATATTGCTAATGACGACGTGAAGGCAGAAGCAGAGACTTGGATCCCTCCTCCTATCGAGCCAGTCAATTTCAACACTATTTTGGCGGAGTTGGAAGAGCCTGATGAGCCGGCCTTCGATGGAGAGACTCCCCAATACACCATATCTGATTCAAGGAAAATTGTGTATCCAGACCAACAAGTGAATGTTTTGCGTGAGCCCGCTGCTGAAAGTGCTCAGACTGATGTTGATCCCACTTCTACTAGTGACCAGGTCGAAGTCAATCCCACCAGTTGAAACTTGATTAGGATGGTTATGTACCGAACAAGTCCCAAACACTTTTTGTTTTTTGTTTTGCAACTATCTAAATGCCTTGGCCCAGTTTTTTGGGAGGCATGATACTTGCGTAATTTTTATTTGTCCAAGTCTTGGCCCACTTTGGGAGACTTGGTTATGTTAATCGTAGCTGACTTTCCATCATTGTATGTTGTATGCTTTTGATTCCAGCATGTGTGTCGAGCTAGATGTAATAGGACAAATAAGTCACCCTAAGTTTAAGGTCAGCCTGGTTTTGTTATGATTCAGACGACCTTATACTTGTAAGGATTTCTTGCAAACGAGATTGACTCAGAGTCGAACTTGTTTAAGAGATCAAAGCTGACCAAGGGTCGAACTTATCAGAACGAAGTCGACCTAAGGTCGGACTTGTTAATAGTATACAGCTGATTAAGAATCGAGCTGATTAGAATGAAGCTGACTAAGAGTCGAGCTCATTAGAACGAAGTCGACTAAGAGTCAAACTTTTTAAAGGAACAAAGCTGATTAAGAATCAAGTTTGTTAAAACGGAGATGACTAAGAGTCGAGCTCGTTGAACGAAGTCGACTAAGAGTCGGACTTGTTAAAGGAACAAAGCTGATTAAGAATCGAGCTTGTTAAAATGAAGCTGACTAAGAGTCGAGCTTGTTGAGATTAGTGTAGCACAATGTTTGGTCGAATAGAACTGTGATTTTTTATTGAAGTGGGAACATGCTTACATCAAATGGAAAGCTAGAACTATGACAAATTCAAACTTGGAAATTGTCTTAACTTTGAACTGAACCAGGGACTTGAACTAGAAGTAGTACTTGATGAGGTGAGTGGCGTGCCATGGATGCTTCAACTCCTCACCATCTGGATGAGCTATCATGTAAGTCCCCTCTTTGATGACTCGAGTAACAATATAAGGACCTTCCCAGTTAGGAGATAGCTTATTCTGTTGGGTTCTCCTTCCTGTTGCTTCAATCTTTCTCAACACATGATCTCCTACTTGGAATGATCTTGTTCTCACTTTCTTGTCGTGGTAACTCTTGGTCCGCTGTTTGTAGTTGACCATTCGAAGGTAAGCAGTATCTCGCTTCTCGTCAACTAAATCTAAGTCGATCAATCTGTTAGTGTCATTCTGCTCTTGATCGAAGAAGGTTACTCTAGCAGTAGGAAATCGCAGCTCAGCAGGTGCCATGGCCTCTGATCCATATGTAAGAGCAAATGGGATTTCCCCCGTAGGCCCCCCGAGTGGTCTAGTGTATGATCTCCTGAATAGCATGCCTCCTTGAATAACATATCTCGGAGCTTTCTTTTTTATAGCTCGAGCTTTCTTCTCGTCTTCTGGGAGCTCGCCAGTCTCCAGGTATGCCTTCATTTCTTCGATCCAGCACTTGTTATAAACCCAATTTCTCAAGGGATCTTCCACACATTGAATTTTGACCCTTTCATAAGCTGGATTCTCGAGGTAGGAGATGGGCTCTTCATGTGGCTCGTCTGTAGTGGCCAGTTTTGAGAGCAAGTCGGTCAACTCATTGTCTTCTCGACCGATTCTTTGGATTTCCCAAAACTCTAAGTCTTTTGTCAGTTCCTTCACCAGGTCGTAGTATTTGACTAAGGTGGAGTTTAACACCTCACACTCGCCTCTGATCTGGTTGACTATTAGTTGGGAATCACAGTATGCCATGATTTTAGTCGCTCCAAAGCACTTGGCGTACTCGATGGCGCTACTAAGGCTTCATACTCCGCCTGGTTATTGGATGCGTCAAACTTGAACCTCAACGACTCCTCATATACTGTCCCAGACTCTGGCTCGATCAGAACAATCCCAGCTCCACTGACATTCTTTGTAGCTGACCCATCTGAATAAACCTTCCAGCAATCGTCGGGCAGAGAAGTGACGAGCTGGGACTCTTGCTCTTTTCCCTTAGCTTTTTCTTTTTGAACTCGCACCTCGCTGTCCTCCTTGGTGAACGTAAGCTCGACCAAGAAGTCTGCCAAGGCTTGAGCCTTCAACGCCTTTCGAGGTCGATACTCGATGTCGAATTCCGTGAGGGCAATTGACCAATTGAGTAAGCGACCTGAACTCTCGGGATTGTGCAAAATTTTTCTCAAGGGTGCATTCGTGAGCACCACGATAGGATGAGCCAGGAAATAAGCTCGCAGCTTCCTTGAAGCTTTGAAAAAAGGGAGAGACCTTTCCGCCGACTTTGATATGAAGCGACCTAGGGCTGCCACTCTTCCATTAGTCGCTGCATCCCTTTGACACTGGTGGGCTCCTGCATGTCGACTAGAGCCTTGATCTTTTCTGGGTTTGCCTCTATTCCTCGTTGTGACACCATAAATCCAAGAAATTTACCCGCTGCTACACCAAAGACACATTTACTGGGGTTGAGCTTCATGTCGTTTGCTCGCAGGTTGGCGAACGTTTCCTTTAGGTCGACCACATGACGTCCGGTCTTTGTTTTGATGACCATATCGTCGACGTAGGCCTCCATGTTTCGGCCAATCTGTGAAGCAAAGACTTTGTTGACCATACGCTGGTAGGTTGCTCCTACATTTTTTTAGCCCAAATGGCATCATAGTGTAGCAATAGATGCCTCCAGCTGCTTGGAAAGCCGTCTTCACGATGTCATCCTCATGCATCTTGATTTGATGGTAGCCTGAATAGGCGTCTAGAAAACTGAGGGTGGAGTGGCCAGCAATGGAATCAACAAGCTTGTCGATTCTAGGGAGAGGATAGCTATCTTTTGGGCAGGCAAGGTTGAGAGTGGTGAAGTCGACGCACATTCTCCATTTGCCATTGGACTTCTTCACCATGATCACATTGGCTAACCAGGTTGTATGTGTGGCCTCTTTGATTATACCTGCACTTAAAAGTTTTTGTACCTCAGTTTTTATGGCCTCTTCTTTGTCACGAGCGAAGCTTCTCAATTTCTGGGGTCTGGGCTTTATGGTCGGGTTGACCTCCAGTCTATGAACAGCGACCTCCTCCTTGATCCCCTTCATATCTTCTACTCGCCATGCAAAGACGTCATTGCTTTCTTTGAGTAGCTCGACGATTTCCAACCTTTCTTCAGTAGACAATTGCTTTCCAATTTGAATTTTCTGCTCAGGGTAGGAAGGGTTTGTAATTACTGATTCCAGCTCGTCTACAACTTCCAGCTCTGGACCATCCCTGAACTGTAGGGTTTCAACGATGATTTATCTAACCCTCTGTCTTTCTTCGGCCCCCAAGTGGGGGGCTTCCTCAGCAATCATCTCATCCAGCTCGTCTGCTGTCTCACTGGGGGTGGCCCCCGAGTTATTGTCGATCTGGAGGCATAGCTTGCCTATGGAGACTTGGTCGACCATAGCTGTATCTGGATCGACCCTGTTGGTTTCAGAGTGACGTGTCGACTCAGTCATGATCTCGTCATGTGAGCGATAGGTCGACTCTTCCACGATGGTGATTGTAGATAGTCGAGTAGTTTTGGTGACTGACTGAGACAACTTTAAGTATCCTTCAGCAGTTTCAATCTCTAGCTCCCTCTTCTTTCTTTCCCGAAGGACGTGATCAAGGTATGCTCGAGCTGTGCCTTGAACACAGCCGACTCCAGCTGGTGTGGGGAATTTAACTCGTTGATGGGGGATTGAGGCCACCATTCCAAGTGCGACATAGCCAGGAATACCAAGGGTAGCAGCATAATCACTATTCACATCTATGACAATAAATTTTACCTTGGAAATGACACTGTAGGGATGCTGGCCTAGGTCGACATCTAGCTCGATCTGTCCTTTGGCATCGACCCGGTGGTTGGTGAAGCCTTCCAATCTGCCATCATACCTTTCGAGCTGCTCATTTGAGAGACCCATCTCCTGGAATGTCTTATAGAACAGAATATCCTTGCAGGCCCCCGTGTCGACTAAGAGTTTGCTCGTCGTACATCTGTCAATGAGTCCTGGGATGACGAGAACTTGCTCTCTAGCCGCCATATTAGTTGCTAGCTCGTAAGGATAAAAGCTGATCACCTCATCCCTGACATGGCTCCAAGGTGGCACATGTGGGGCTTTATTGAGCTGAAAAATCTTATGCTTGATGGTTGTGTTGCTGGCCTGCTCAGTAATAACGCCCAGATTCAGTCTAGGCTGCCTTGGTTCCTGATGTCCACCTGCAGGTCGCTCACCACCGCCTGCCTGAGGCCTTTTAACGTATGCGTCGAGCCTTCCCTAATCGACCATCCTCTGGATTATGCGTTTCAAACTCATACAATCTTCAGTAGTATGGCCTGTATCCTTGTGGTAATCACAATACTTGCTGTTGTCTCTTCTGAACTTGTTGCCCGGGTTCATGGGGGCAGGTGGTGCCAGCTCGACTGCGTTCATTATTTCAGTTCGACTCACCGTTAGGGGAGTGAAAGTTTCAGGCACTTTTTCTGTCGCCCTGGTCCTGTTCTTACCTTTCTTATTGTTTCCCCCGTTCTTGGTTGAGTCCTTCTTATCATCAGCGACCTCAGTCTTGGGGCCTTTCCCGTTTTTCTTTTCTTTTCTCTCCTCGACCAATGTCACATTGTAAGCCTTCTCGAACAACTCTTGTCGAGTTGTAACTGTTCGAACTGTTAGCTCGTAGTCCATATCTGCCGAGGAGATTCCACTCCTTAAACAGTTGATCACCTCCCTGTCTGTGAGGTCCTCCTCGATCTTGTCAACCATCTCCTTAAACTTGGTGTAATAGCTCATTGAGCTTTCATTTTTCCCTTGCACCAAGTTGTTTAGATCGGTGACTGTCATCTTTCTAGCTCCAGCAGTCGAGAAGCGTTCCAGAAATTTAGTCCTCATATAAGACCAGGTCGAGATGCACCCTGGTGCCAAACCATTGAACCATGTGAGGGCTGCCCCAGTGAGTGTGCTTGTAAGTGCCTTGCACATCATGTCATCCTCATGGGAGACAAAGCACATGGTGGCCTCCAGGTGTTGTATATGGCTTTTGGCATTGGTCGCTCCTGAATATTTTTCCAGGACTGGCAATCTGAAACCTGGTGGAGGTCGACATTCGAGCAACTCTTTGGCCAAGGGTCGAAGAGCAAAATCTTTGTGCTCACTTTTTCCAGCACCTTCCTTCTTATCAGCTTCCCACTGCTCGAACTTCTTCTTCCATAGCAGCCACTCTCTAGCATCAGGTCTGTCGTCTCTAGCAGGGGGAACATCATTTGACTTTTGACCCTCACTTCTAGGAGGAGTTACTTGCTTGCTTCTCCTATCCCTGTGAGAGGGTGACCTTACTGACCGAATTGGCGACCTGCGCCTGTCATCTCTAGGTGGCGACCTGCGCCTATCATCTCTGGGTGGAGACCTGCTGTCACGACCCTAATCCTAGGCACATTTTGAGTCACACGTGAAGCACGTGGGGTTTGGTTGCATTGCATATCATCCTTGTTTTGTGTCATTTGAATTGCTTAAGTGTTCATTTTGATACTTGGATGAAATATGTGATTTAGATGTTATAACTTGTTTTAATCATATAATGTCTAAATAAAGGGAAGTTGTGTAGTTAATTGATAACACTTGGAAATTTGAATTGAAAGTGTGTTAAAGCTTCTTAAGGAAGCATTATTTTCTTTCCTCAGTATTCTCTCCTTCTCCTACGTTCTTGAAGGTTCCTTAAACCCTTCTTAACTTCCAAAAATCCCAGAAATTCATTTGTGGCTTGGTTGTCGATTTCAACTTCATAATATTGCTAAGGGTGGTGTTTGGAGCAAGGATATCCAACTTTCTTTTCTTTTTATTTTGGTGGAAATTGGTAAGTTGTTATGGTTCTTTGTTATGCTTGTTCATAACATGTTAAATGATATTGTTTTAGTATTGTGAACCAGTTTGGTAAAGATTGGAAGCCTTGTTCTTGATGTTTGAATTGAAAAGCCAAGAGTTGGTTTTATACTTTGAGTTCTTGCCAAGGGTTGAGAATTTAAAGGTGTTAGAGTTGTTATAGATGTGTTATATAGCATGAAGGGAGTATGTTATAGTCTAAAATATGTGTAGATACTGTTGTTTATTGACCTTGCAGTGGCTGGGAACAAGATTTGTAGTTGTTGGTGTTGTTGCTCAAGTTGCAGCAAAGGGAAAGGCAGTTTCTGGGCTTTTACACGAGTCGTGTACTGGTACACGAGTCGTGTAAAGGAAGTGATCTGGGAGGGGTGAAATGTACACGAGTCGTGTACTGGTACACGAGTCGTGTAATACCCTGCATACCTTGAGCAGTTTTTGAAGCCTTGGAATCCTAGTCTAATGAGCATGGATGGGTACACTCTTTAACTAGGATTCTAGTACAACTTTAATACTACAATGTGGAACTTGAATTAATCCAATTGGATAATGGGAAGGTCTTTAAATATTGTCTTGAAAATGCTTGGAAGGCAATTGTACAACTTGAACCAAAATTTATAAAACTTGGTAAATGCACTTGGAACCTTAAAAGAAGTTGTTTAATATGATATTGTGAATATGTAGGGTTACTTATATGATATGGTCACTACCAGAAACAGGTCATTTAGCGACGGAATTATCAGCGACGGACAGATTCCGTCGCTAAATAGCGGCGGAATATAGGCTTTAGCGTCGGAATATTTTTGGCGTCAAATTTAGCGACGGAATTTAATTCCGCCGCTAAATTCCGCCGCTAAAACGAATATTCCTCGAATATTCGTTTATTTCCGCCGCTAATTTGGCGGTTGATTTACCGACGGAATATTCCGCCGCTAAATCTTTATCAGCGACGGAAATATTCCGCCGGTGAAAATATATCATTTTTTTATTTTTTTATTTATCAGCGTCGGAAATATTCCGACGGTGAAATTAAAATATTTTTTATTTTTCTTTTTGAAATATTACACCGACGGAATATTTCCGATGCTAAATAATTTTTTTTTTTTAATTTATTAGCGTCGGAAAAATTCCGACGGTGAAATTAAATGTTTTTTTTTTTTTATTAAACACCGACGGAATATTTCCGCCGCTGATAATTTAATATTTTTTTATTTATCAGCGACGGAAATATTTCGTTGCTGATAATAAAATGTAATTTTTGTTTATTTTTAGAACTAATTAACAAAATAACAAACTAAAAAACATTAAAATATCATAAATATTTATGATATTTTTGAAAAAATAAATAAATCATAAATATTTATTAATTTTAATTTTATAATTCCATTATTTTTATTTATATAAAATATGAAAGTTATTTTAAATTACTCTCAAAAAAATAAATATGAGTCAATATATATTATTTTTGAAAAAATAAATAAATTCTAAATCCTAAACCTAATACCCTATATAATATACACTATACCCTACACCTTATACACTATACTACTACATACCACATACCACATACCTATACCCTATACCACATACCCTACACTTATACACTTATACCACATACCCTATACCTATACCATATACCCTATCAATGACAAGGACCGCGCCCTTGATGCGAGGTCGAAAAGGTTGTACGGGAGAAGAAGGTCTTGGAAGTGGTTGTGGAGAAGGGTATGCAAAATGGACGAGAAAATTACATTCTCGGGAGAAGCCGATGAAGCTCCCGACACTCTTACTCGGAGACATAGTCTTTGCATGCTACACAGAAAAGAGCACCCAAAGTTCAAGCGAAAGGGTGATGACATATTTGTTGAGCACGCGTTGACCACTTACCGAGGCATTATGTGGCTTCCAATTTATCTTGACTCATCTAGATAACAGCGGCTCCTCATCAAATCCCAACCTGGAGAAGTTGTTAAGCCGATCAATTCAAGGCAATAAATGACGAAGGGATGCCAATGTACCAAAGACCATTCGCGAGGGGCAAATTATACATCCACTTCTCGGTCGACTTCCCGAGATTCCTTGACTTAGAACAATGCGAGGCCACAGAGGGTGTCTTTGCCTCCTAAGCCTTCATCGCGGATGTGAGATATGGAGCTTGATGAGTGCGAGGAGACAACCCTTCACGATGTCAACATTGAAGCTTACGATGTAGATGATGACATGCACGGTGGTGGGGGCCAGAGAGTGCAGTGTGCTCAGCAGTAATGATGTATAAGGTATATAGGGTATAGGGTATAGTGTATAGGGTATAGGGTATAGGGTATAGGGTATATAGGGTATAGGGTATAGGGTATAGGATATAGGGTATAGTGTATAGGGTATAGGGTATAGGGTATAGGGTATAGTGTATAGGGTATAGGGTATAGGGTATAGGGTATATAGGGTATAGGGTATAGTGTATAGGATATAGTGTATAGGGTATAGGGTATAGGGTATAGTGTATAGGGTATAGGGTATAGTGTATAGGGTATAGGGTATAGGGTATAGGGTATAGTGTATAGGGTATAGGGTATAGTGTATAGGGTATAGTGTATAGGGTATAGGGTATAGGGTATAGGGGTATAGTGTATAGGGTATAGGGTATAGGGTATAGGGTATAGGGTATAGGGTATAGGGTATAGGGTATAGGGTATAGTGTATAGGGTATAGGGTATAGGGTATAGTGTATAGTGTATAGGGTATAGGGTATAGGGTATAGGGTATATAGGGTATAGGGTATAGGGTATAGGGGTATAGTGTATAGTGTATAGGGTATAGGGTATAGGGTATAGGGTATAGGGTATAGGGTATAGGGTATAGGGTATAGGGTATAGTGTATAGTGTATAGGGTATAGGGTATAGGATATATAGGGTATAGGGTATAGGGTATAGGATATAGGGTATAGGGTATAGGGTATAGTGTATAGGGTATAGGGTATATTATATAGGGTATTAGGGTATAGTGTATAGGGTATAGGGTATAGTGTATAGGGTATAGGGTATAGTGTATAGGGTATATTATATAGGGTATATTATATAGTGTATAGGGTATAGGGTATAGGGTATAGTGTATAGGGTATAGGGTATAGGGTATAGCGTATAGGGTATAGGGTATAGTGTATAGGGTATAGGATATAGTGTATAGGGTATAGTGTATAGGATATAGGGTATAGGGTACAGGGGTATAGTGTATAGGGTATAGGGTATAAGGTATAGGGTATAGGGTATAGGGTATAGGGTATAGGGTATAAGGTATAGGGTATAGGGTATAGTGTATAGGATATAGGGTATAGTGTATAGGGTATAGGGTATAGGGTATATAGGGTATAGGGTATAGGGTATAGGATATAGGGTATAGGGTATAGGGTATAGTGTATAGGGTATAGTGTATAGGGTATAGGGTATAGGGTATATTATATAGGGTATTAGGTTTAGGGTTTAGAATTTATTTATTTTTTCAAAAATAATATTTATTGACTCATATTTATTTTTTTGAGAGTAATTTAAAATAACTTTCATATTTTATATAAATAAAAATAATGGCATTATAAAATTAAAATTAATTAATATTTATGATTTATTTATTTTTTCAAAAATATCATAAATATTTATGATTTATTTATTTTTATATAAATAAAAATAATGATATTTATTAAATTAAAATTAATAAATATTAATGATTTATTTATTTTTTCAAAAATATAATGACTCATATTTTTTTTTGAGAGTAATTTAAAATAACTTTCATATTTTATATAAATAAAAATAATGGCATTATAAAATTAAAATTAATTAATATTTATGATTTATTTATGTTTTCAAAAATATCATAAATATTTATGATTTATTTATTTTTATATAAATAAAAATAATGATATTTATTAAATTAAAATTAATAAATATTAATGATTTATTTATTTTTCAAAAATATAATGACTCATATTTATTTTTTTGAGAGTAATTTAAAATAACTTTCATATTTTATATAAATAAAAATAATGGCATTATAAAATTAAAATTAATTAATATTTATGATTTATTTATTTTTCAAAAATATCATAAATATTTATGATTTATTTATTTTTATATAAATAAAAATAATGATATTTATTAAATTAAAATTAATAAATATTAATGATTTATTTATTTTTCAAAAATATAATGAAAACAATTATATTTATTAATAATAGCGGCGGAAATTTCCGTCGCCGAATTTAAAATCGCGGCGGAAATTTCCGTCGGTGAGAGTGCCATGTCATCGATCCGGGTGAGCGTACGTATAGTTTAGCGTCGGATTTATCGAGAGACGGAATATTCCGCCGCTAAATATTAATTATAGCGTCGAATTTAATTTCCGCCGCTAAAATTAATATTTAGCGGCGGAATATTCCGTCAGTGGGGAAATTATAAATACTCATTTTATCCCTCAGATACCAATTACGTCACAATATTTCCCTCTCTCTCTTCCCGCTTTCTCACTCTACATTCTGGGCTCTCTGCGATTGCGACCTAGAAGAAGAAGAAGCTCACGCCGCCGCCGTCCAGATCCGCCTCTCCGCCGTCTCCGTCCAGTCTCGAGGCATCTAGCCGTCGTCTCCGTCCGTCCGCCTCCTTCCACCGTGTTTCTCTCTCTTCTCTGTACTCAACCGGGTATTTCGATTCCCCCTCTTAATCGATTTCTAGATCTTGTGTGTTGGATAAATTTGTTGTTTTCTAGTGAAATTGATTGGTTCAGTAAAATCCTTCTTTTTTGAGATCCCATTTTGCAGCGTAAAATCCTTCTTTTGAATCGAAGTGTGCAACCAAGTAAGATCCCATTTTCTGATGAAATTGATTGGGTTTATTTGTCAATTACAGGCTCTTCTTTGTTTTTGAATTATGGTGAGGAGATTGAGTATGAAATAAATGGGTAACCCCATGTTGCATGCTTGGATATGAAATAAGCCGAGGAAAACGGTTGGTGTTTGTGAGTGTTTACGTGTGTGTGGGTGTACGTGAGTGTTTTACGTGTGTGTATGCGTGTGTTGTTGGGTGTTGGTTCTTTGAAGGGGTTGCCATCATAAGTGTGTGTGTGTGTCTTTGGTGTGCGTGTATTAGGGGTGTGCCGAGTGTGTTCTTTGGGTGTGGGCTGGCGTAGTGTGAGTCGTGTGTGTACGAGAGAGGGAAGGGTGTGTGTGATGCCGTGAAGCCGGGTGTGGGAGAGCGAGATTTTGTGTGCATTCTTTGAAGTTTAGGTGCGGGTATGAGTTGTGTGTGTGTGTGAATAGGGGCGGTACGAGATGGGTGCGAGTGTGTGTGGTGTGTGTTAATGTGTGTTTTATATGTGTATTGGAGGATAAACTAATTCATGCCTTAGCATTATTATAAAAGCTTTTCGATTATTTCGAATACGCTTGACTAATTTTGACCATTTGCACCATTCTCTTGTCTCGGTTATGGTTCTTGATTATAATTGATCAACGATTTAGATTCTTGCTTACGTTAGCTTTGAAGGGTTTTAATTATAGGGAATTTAGTTTATTTTAGTTATATTTTTACGTGATTTTTTAGCTTATGCGAGGGTTTAAAGAGGATGGGTTCTCTTGTTTTTTGTTTTTGTTTTTGTTTTTACTATTTGGTGGTTTCGACCACGATGATTTCTTACATAATTGGTGTTTTTTATTACATTTTTGTTAAAAGCTGTTGGTTTTAGGAATTATGATATCGCACACGGAGATAGTTTGGTGAATTTAGGTAATTTGAGCTTTAAAATGGGGTTGCAACGATGAAATAGTGGCGGTAATCCAATGTTCATGACATTCGAAACTTATGAAGTTTGATTGCATTTTGCAAGTGATGAGTCGGTTGTTTGTTTCTGAGATCATTTAATCTTAGCGCCCTTTTCCCTATATTAATCGGTGAGATAAGGAGTTTTGAAGTTGCACATTGTTTGGGAATGTGCAAATTGACATGAGGATGAACTTTTAACTTATGATGGCGTCGATTAGAGATGAATGACCGGATTAGCAAGTTAGAGAACATAATATACTTGATATGTATTAATTTGTAGACAAGAAGAAGAATTCCGGAGTATAGGGAATTTCTTTGGGATCTTTTAAAAAGATTGGACAAACGAAGGGGTTCGAGGATTTTACGGGTGCAAAGTTTGATTTCTAGTAGTACAAGATTGTAAATATCCGTTTAACTGAAAAAATTGATGTCGTTAGTCCCAAATAACACAGATGCAACGGGAAAAAAATCAGGTATATCAAATGCAACAAAATGACTTTTGGTATGAAATAAAAAATACCCCAATAGTTGAGGTACTTTTGATACATTTTTTCCAATAATATGAATCATATATCATGCCTTAACCCTACTCACTTTAACAAGATTTAACTACCTAAAGGTGGATAATCATGAAATTGATTCATGCTAGTATTCACACATAGTAAACATAAATCATGCAACTATATTATTAATGTCTTTCGAAACATGAAAGAATTAGGAAGAATAATAACAATTTTGATAACCCAACAAATATATTAAACTAATAAAACAAATATATTAAACTAATAAAAGTAAGCACGAATGATCATGAGTTGAGACTTTAATTGATCTCAATTACAAAAGTAAGCACATAGTAAACATAAATCATGCAACTATATTATTAATTGATCTTAATTGGTCCGAATATCAGTTTTGTGGATGTTTACGCTAGCACCCATATTCGGAATTCTACAGCGCCGGATCAACCTCCGCAATGGGTTGACGATCGATCTGCTAATGCCTTTGTAAGTAAACTATCATTAAATGACTTGATTTTGAATATGTAAATTTATTTATGTACCTTACATTGTGTATATGATTATAATTGTTTGTTTTATTTTGACCAGTGCATATCAAGCCGCCATTGTTCCCGAAGGAACGCCTCCGCGAGCCCGTCCCACTTCGTGCACGATGTTTGGCACGAGGTCACCACTCGGGGACATCCAAGGAGAGGAGCGAGTGTTATGGATGGGGGATTACGGGCGGCAATGCCCGTCGGCGTCGGCCAGGCCGTCGGCGAAATGTAGCCCGGCCAGCGTTTCATGATCAGGGTCGACACTCTGGAGAGGCTGCGTTGGAGGAGGAGAACGCGAGCGGGCAAAGCTTGCGGATGCTTTGGCGGTTCGAGACGCAGATGCGGGAGGAGAACGATCGACGTCATGCGAGAGATTCAAAGACAACATGCGAGACTCAAAGACAATTGGTGGTGGTGATGGCTCATCTCGGCCGAGACTCCCGGGGGTAATTTCCGGCGTCCCCAGGTTGATTGCGGATTTTTAGACATTTTTGTATTAATTTATACTTGTTTGTAAACATTTGAGACATTTGGTACCCGCGGAGCCCTCCACCCCTCTCCCCCTCCCCCCTCCCCCTCTCCCCTCCCAAATTGGTACGGTGGTATTTAGTTTTTATTTAGTACGCCGATATTTGAATTTTAGTTTTTATAGTTTTAGTTTTATAAATTGAAATGTTATATCGGGTACAAAAAATTTTGGTTTATTGATATTTTAAATTATTTTTTAAATTTATTTCGGAATCGGCGACGAAATTTTCCGTCGTGAAATTAATCTTGAAATAAAAATTAATTAAATAAATTAATTTCGGCGACGGAATTTCCGCCGCTATAATCATTAATTTTTATTTAATTTTTGATTTCAACGGCGGAAACTTCCGTATTTGTAATAAAATTTAAATTAAAATTAAATAATTTCGACAGTAATTTCCATATTGAAATAATTTAATTTTAATTTAAATTTTATTACAGCGACGGAAATTTCCGCCGCTGAAATTAATTTAATTAAATTAATTTTTATTACGGCGACGGAAATTTCCATTTGAAATGAAAATTTAATTAAATTAAATTAATATAGCAGCGGAATTTTCCGTCGCTGAAACCATTAATTCACCGGCGGAATTAAATTCCGTCGGTAAAAGAAAAAAATAGCGGCGAAAATTGACCCGTCTGAACGCTGCGACAGTAGTAGGTAGCGGCGGACCACCGACGGAATTTTTTCGTCGGTGATTTATTTTAGCGACGGAAATTTAATTTTAGCGGCGGAAATTTCCGTCGCTAAATGACCTTTTTCTGGTAGTGGGTAGCCTCATGTGATGACCTTGGTAGGGTTATTTGTTCTTATAGTGCCTAAATTATGTTGTGCACTATTTACTTGATTTGGACAGGAATGGTAGCATCTTGTTACTGGTTTCATATTGCGTAATGAATGTGTAGGACTTACGTGATCTACTTTGTGTCATACGAGTTTACATATTCATAGTTCATTGTGCACATAGTGTGAAATACATGTTGCACTATTTCAATGGTTTAACATGAATTGCAGTACCATGTTATATATATGTTGATGTCCCATTGGGTGGACTTATTTTCAAGTATCTGTGATGTGCTTGAATATGGTATACCAGTTGATCTTCGGGGGTATAGGGAATGCAACCACTTATGAGAAGATATTTCATAGAGTGATTGGATGTCCTTATACTTGTACCGTTCACCCCCTTCTGGGGCCACGGATTGAGGGGTTCAGCTTCTGTGGATATGTGCAGTCATGCCACACGATAGCGAGGCAGCTTATATGGATCTCTATAAGGGGTCGTGTAACGACCCTAACCCTAGGCACAATTTTAGTATCATATTATATGCTTTTAATATTAATGTTAACTTTTTGTGCTTATTATATGCCTTTAATATTATGTTCAGTTAAAATGGTTAGGAGATAATTCTAAAGCCTAGGGATAAAATGAAAGTAAATTAAAGTATTGGGTTGAATCATAATAATTGAAAATAAATAAAGAAATAGGGTGGAGTGGTAATAAAATGGACAAATAAAATATTATGGGTTGGGAGGGTTATTTTTAAAGTGATTGGAAGAGTTTTTGAGGCATGGGGGGCCATTCCCCTAATTTCCTCTCCTTCCCCCTCTTTAGTCAAAGACCACCTATACCCCCCCCATACTTCCCCCTCACTCTTCCATCCTCCTTCTTTCCGTCCTCATCATTCTCTCCTTCTCTCTTATCATTTTCCATGAATGCTTTCCATGGAAAGCCTCACCTCCCAAGATCCTACTAAGTCCAATTCTACTCCATTTTTCAAGCCAAGTGTACTTTTGTGATTGGGGCAACTAGGGGAGTTGATCAAGCCAAGAAAATCCTCATTCCATCTTGTATTTGCTAAGGTGAGTTATTATGACCATTTCCTTCAATAAATGCTCATGAACTTTTAAATGTTGTTCTTGTTGCTATGATGGTTGTTAAATGCTTAGAACTCTTATTGAAGATTTAGGAAATGGGTGAATGACATAGAATGATATCACTGTTCATAGGAGTTGAATTAATGTGTAAGAAATGGGTGGAGTTAGTTTTAGAGATTTAACTTGAAATGTGGTAGTGAAATGGGTGGAAAAGTTAATGGTAAATAAATTAGGTTTATGTTATTTTGGGGCTAAGTGAATTGGAATGAGGTAGTAAAATATTTGGGGTTCCCTTTTTGAGCACTTAAAATGGGAGAGATTGATGGATCATTGGTATCATACAATGTTCATGCGGTGAGCGAGATCGAAGTAGGGCGAGAGGTCATAATACATGATTTTCGAAGCACTTTTAACCACCGTACAAGAAAATGAGTTTTGAGCATTTTTACAAGTAGAAACCATATAATTTCTTCGTTTACATTTCAATCAATAATTGACTCGCTCTTGTTCATACAAAATTGCTACACCAACTTGTTCACTCCAATGATAAAATTGTTTTGTTTACCATCATCATTCCTTGTCTAACATGCTATATCTAATCATGGTGGAGGGGAAATAATGTTTAGAAAGTGAACTCTAGTGTCTTAGATCTTAGTTTTTTTTTTTTCCTTGCAGTTTCAATGATTAACTATGACACACTATTACGATTTTGTGAAGATCAAGGGAGCGTGATGGAGGAATGATATTACCAACAATGTTTTGGGGAACGTGTTCCACGTATGTAGTATGAAATATGGATGATATGACTTACTTAGAGAATAGTTTTAGATCAAATTATTTTAAAAGGAGTATTGAACCCTTTTATTTCATCTACCTTAATTATTAGGTAACACTTATATTTTTATTTAGATGATGTGGCTGATTAAATTTAGTTAATACATTACTTTCTTACTGTCAGGTCCATTTGATATATTTACAATTATAATTTGATATATTTACAAGTATAATGTAAGCATGTGTGGTTGTGTATATATATAATTAGTAGAAGATTAGTAGTGTTTGATAATTAATTGTAAATATTCACATTTTGACACCAAATTTTATTTGGGTCGTCTATATCCGACCTTATTACTTTCCCACAAAAAAATGTGATTTTGGCGCAAAAATATATTTGGGTCGGGCGACATGGTCCCTAATAATTTCCCTCCAAAAAAATGTTTGGCGCCAAATATTATTTGGGTCGGCAATCTCGTCCCTAACAACCAGTACCAAAAACTATTTGGCTCCAAAAAATTCCAACAAAAAAAAAAAAAATTAATTTTTTTTAGGGTCGACAAATTCCCGACCTAAATAAGGTATTTGAGACGGTGACGGGGGTCCTAAAACTTTTAGAGTCGCATGTTATTTAGGACCCTTGTTTCCCGACCTAAAGGCCGACCTAAAAACTATTAGGGACGGGAAAATGATTTTTTAGGATGGCAAACGTCCGACCCTAATAGTACTGATTTTTGTAGTGGGGGAGTGAGTGTAACGACCCTAACCCTAGGCACAATTTTAGTATCATATTATATGCTTTTAATATTAATGTTAACTTTTTGTGCTTATTATATGCCTTTAATATTATGTTCAGTTAAAATGGTTAGGAGATAATTCTAAAGCCTAGGGATAAAATGAAAGTAAATTAAAGTATTGGGTTGAATCATAATAATTGAAAATAAATAAAGTAATAGGATGGAGTGGTAATAAAATGGACAAATAAAATATTATGGATTAGGAGGGTTATTTTTAAAGTGATTGTAAGAGTTTTTGAGGCATGGGGGGCCATTCCCCTAATTTCCTCTCCTTTCCCCTCTTTAGTCAAAGACCACCCATACCCCCCATACTTTCCCCTCACTCTTCCATCCTCCTTCTTTCCTTCCTCATCATTCTCTCCTTCTCTCTTATCATTTTCCATGGATGTTTTCCATGGAAAGCCTCACCTCCCAAGATCCTACTAAGTCCAATTCTACTCCATTTTTCAAGCCAAGTGTACTTTTGTGATTGGGGCAACTAGGGGAGTTGATCAAGCCAAGAAAATTCTCATTCCATCTTGTATTTGCTAAGGTGAGTTATTATGACCCTTTCCTTCAATAAATGCTCATGAACTTTTAAATGTTGTTCTTGTTGCTATGATGGTTGTTAAATGCTTAGAACTCTTATTGAAGATTTAGGAAATGGGTGAATGACATAGAATGATATCACTGTTCATAGGAGTTGAATTAATGTGTAAGAAATGGGTGGAGTTAGTTTTAGAGATTTAACTTGAAATGTGGTAGTGAAATGGGTGGAAAAGTTAATGGTAAATAAATTAGGTTTATGTTATTTTGGGGCTAAGTGAATTGGAATGAGGTAGTAAAATATTTGGGGTTCCCTTTTTGAGCACTTAAAATGGGAGAGATTGATGGATCATTGGTATCATACAATGTTCATGCAGTGAACTGAGATCAAGTAGGGCAGAGGTCATAATACATGATTTTCAGAAGCACTTTTAACCACTGTACAAGAAAATGAGTTTTGAGCATTTTTACAGTAGAAACCATATAATTTCTTCGTTTACATTTCAATCAATAATTGACTCTGCTCTTGTTCATACAAAATTGCTACACCAACTTGTTCACTCCAATGATAAAATTGTTTTGTTTACCATCATCATTCCTTGTCTAACATGCTATATCTAATCATGGTGGAGTGGAAATAATGTTTAGAAAGTGAACTCTAGTGTCTTATATCTTAGTTTTTTTTTTCCGCAGGTTTCAATGATTAACTATGACACACTATTACGATTTTGTGAAGATCAAGGGAGCGTGATGGAGGAATGATATTACCAACAATGTTTTGGGGGAACGTGTTCCACGTATGTAGTATGAAATATGGATGATATGACTTACTTAGAGAATAGTTTTAGATCAAATTATTTTAAAAGGAGTATTGAACCCTTTTATTTCATCTACCTTAATTATTAGGTAACACTTATATTTTTATTTAGATGATGTGGCTGATTAAATTTAGTTAATACATTACTTTCTTACTGTCAGGTCCATTTGATATATTTACAATTATAATTTGATATATTTACAAGTATAATGTAAGCATGTGTGGTTGTGTATATATATAATTAGTAGAAGATTAGTAGTGTTTGATAATTAATTGTAAATATTCACATTTTGACACCAAATTTTATTTGGGTCGTCTATATCCGACCTTATTACTTTCCCACAAAAAAATGTGATTTTGGCGCAAAAATATATTTGGGTCGGGCGACATGGTCCCTAATAATTTCCCTCCAAAAAAATGTTTGGCGCCAAATATTATTTGGGTCGGCAATCTCGTCCCTAACAACCAGTACCAAAAACTATTTGGCTCCAAAAAATTCCAACAAAAAAAAAAAAAATTTAATTTTTTTAGGGTCGACAAATTCCCGACCTAAATAAGGTATTTGAGACGGTGACGGGGGTCCTAAAACTTTTAGAGTCGCATGTTATTTAGGACCCTTGTTTCCCGACCTAAAGGCCGACCTAAAAACTATTAGGGACGGGAAAATGATTTTTTAGGACGGCAAACGTCCGACCCTAATAGTACTGTTTTTTGTAGTGGGGGAGTGAGTGTAACGACCCTAACCCTAGGCACAATTTTAGTATCATATTATATGCTTTTAATATTAATGTTAACTTTTGTGCTTATTATATGCCTTTAATATTATGTTCAGTTAAAATGGTTAGGAGATAATTCTAAAGCCTAGGGATAAAATGAAAGTAAATTAAAGTATTGGGTTGAATCATAATAATTGAAAATAAATAAAGTAATAGGATGGAGTGGTAATAAAATGGACAAATAAAATATTATGGATTAGGAGGGTTATTTTTAAAGTGATTGTAAGAGTTTTTGAGGCATGGGGGGCCATTCCCCTAATTTCCTCTCCTTTCCCCTCTTTAGTCAAAGACCACCCATACCCCCCATACTTTCCCCTCACTCTTCCATCCTCCTTCTTTCCTTCCTCATCATTCTCTCCTTCTCTCTTATCATTTTCCATGGATGTTTTCCATGGAAAGCCTCACCTCCCAAGATCCTACTAAGTCCAATTCTACTCCATTTTCCAAGCCAAGTGTACTTTTGTGATTGGGGCAACTAGGGGAGTTGATCAAGCCAAGAAAATTCTCATTCCATCTTGTATTTGCTAAGGTGAGTTATTATGACCCTTTCCTTCAATAAATGCTCATGAACTTTTAAATGTTGTTCTTGTTGCTATGATGGTTGTTAAATGCTTAGAACTCTTATTGAAGATTTAGGAAATGGGTGAATGACATAGAATGATATCACTGTTCATAGGAGTTGAATTAATGTGTAAGAAATGGGTGGAGTTAGTTTTAGAGATTTAACTTGAAATGTGGTAGTGAAATGGGTGGAAAAGTTAATGGTAAATAAATTAGGTTTATGTTATTTTGGGGCTAAGTGAATTGGAATGAGGTAGTAAAATATTTGGGGTTCCCTTCTTGAGCACTTAAAATGGGAGAGATTGATTAAGGAGAAGAACATAGGAAATTTGGAATTTGAAATTCTGGGCTGGCTGAAATCCCTCATGGGCGGTCGCCCATGGGGCCTTGAGCGGTCGCCCATGAGGACAGAAATATGTCTTCCTTGGAAATCTTCTTGGGCGGTCGCCCAATTTGGGGTGTGCGGTCGCTCATCTTGACAGTAACTGGATTCCTTTTGAAAACCCACTTGGGCGGTCGCCCAAGTGGCATGGGCGGTCGCCCATGGTGTCAGAACTTCCTTAGTCTCCTTTCTTGCTGATTGTTATCCACAACCTAGTAACATGACTTCTAACCATTATAAATTAATAGAACCTAATCCAATTCGGATAGGAATCAATCCTTCTCAACCTAGATTAAAGTAGAACTTGGGCCACTTAAGCATTGTGAATCCAACTTAATAAATTTAGCTTGAATCTCTATAGAGACCTGGTAATATGGAATTGTCCGGAAAATGGTTGTTAAGCTTGATTCGTACTTCACCAATGTGGTTCGAACTTGAGAATTAGATCATGAACTTTTATTAAGGTTATCCGAGGTGGTGTAATGACTTCGTATAAAGGATTTATGGTACATGGTGACATTGTTATCCCAAGTGTGGATTATGTGGCATATTGATATATTGTATCCCAGTTGTGGATTATCTGGCATGTTGATTATGTTGTATCCCAAGTGTGGATTATTTGGTATATGGTTGTATTGTATCCCAGTTGTGGATTATCTGGCATGTTGATTATATTGTATCCCGGTGTGGATTATGTGGTTATATGGATACATTACTTGAGTTCATATTCATTGATGGATTATTCATAGTGTATTAAATGAATGTTGCACTATGGTATTGATTTAACATGAGTATAATTTACCATGTTGTTATATTATTATCCCTTTTGTGGATTTAATTCAAGTAACTATTATGTGCTTGGATATTACATGTGATCAGGGGGTATAATGGAATTCAATCAATTATTGATTTGTTCTATAAGTGATTGAAGGTTTATTATACCTGTGACCTCTCCCCTCTGTGGCCACAGAGTGGGATGTGCTAGCGACTGTATTGAGCCAGAAGCCTTACAGACCGCTGCAATTTGGTGATTAGGTGGAATGCTTCTGTATTAAGCCAAAAGCTTTACAGTTAGCGCTGATATTATATGATACTCTGAATAAGGGTCATATAAGTATCCTATTTTCTTATATGGATCTCTGGAGTATGAGTCCTATAAGCGGTGAAGGTGCATGGGGGCAATTCACCAAAGAGAGGAGTTTTACTCCCACGTTGTACGACTTATTGTTCAGACGGGAAAGGTAAAATGAGGTAACGTAAGGTGTTTACCGCTTTCATAATGTGTTATGTGTAACCATGCTATGTGTTGCATATTGTTTGGCATATTGCTGCATTCATAATAGCTTGCTGAGATTTATTCTCACCCCTCTCCCTTTAATGTTTTTAGATTCCGAGACAGGCGGACCGGTCAAGTAAGGGCGGTGAGGAGTTTGGAAGTAATATTTTGGGAATTGTCGGGGTATGAATAGGTTGGCGTAGAAAGTGTATTTTGGTATAATTCATTTAGGGAGTTTGTATTTATAAACCTTAAATTTATGATATAACCGATGTCTTTTTGTAACTAAAACAGTTTATTACTTTCAAAGTTGGTCAACTCTTTCTCCATTGTGGAAAGGTGTAGAGTTATTTTGAAATGGTTATGATAATTGTGGTTATGTTTGAAAGTTAAATCAAAGTTTAAAAAAATTAAGTAAAATTGGGTGAGTTTGAGGACGCTCCAGCTCGGGACACGTGTAGGTTCCGGGTCGGGGTCCTCACAGGTCGTATAAGAGGTGAAGGTGCACTAGCAGTTCACCAAAATGAGTGGAGTATAAGTATAACTCCCACCGTAGTACTACTTACGACCCCGATGGGGGAAAAGGTAAAGGAAAAGGTAACGTAATGTGTTTACTGTTTTCCCAATGTGATTGAGCAACCTATTTGGTGTTGCATATTGTATTGAGCAACCTGTTTATGTGTTGCATATTGTATGTCATATTGTTGCATACATAATAGCTTGCTGAGATTTTATCTCACCCCTGCTCCCTTTATTGTTTTAGATCCCGCTTAGACAGGAGGACCGGACCAGTGAGGCCGGGGCAGGAGTTTGGACATCTTTTGGTTGTCGGGGTATGTGTTGCCTGGGGAGTTGGGATTGTGGTTGTTATTCTTTTGGGGAAAGGTTTTGTAAATAAAACTTTCTTAAACATGTTTTCAGTTGGATTGTATTGTAATTCAACTTGAGTTTGATTTGTTGTATGGTTGGCTTGTTTAAGCTTTCCAGTTGTATATTTTGTATAAACAGGGTGTGTGTGGTTGCAACCAGGTTTATATAATGTCTCCGTGTAAAGAGGTTATGTCGAAACTGTTTTGAAAACAAGTTGTATACTTTTCAAGTTAAGTAAAGAAAGTTTTTTTAAGGTGTATTTGGGACTCTCCATTCTGGGACACGAGTTATAGGTCTCGGAAGTTAGAAGGAGCCCACACCTGCGCCTACCCTCTCTTATAGTCGACCTGCGCCCATTCCTTTCCCTGTGGGACTGTGACCTTTGCGTCCTGGCAGGCGAACCACGCAAGCTCCGATTAGCCTCTAACTGTGTCCTCAGTTCTGACTGGGCTTCCTGCTCTCTGTTTCTGTTGAGGCTGGCCCTCAGGTCGTCACTTGGAATATGAACAAGGGACTGAGGCCGCTGCACTATCCTGTTCTCGACGTTCTGTCCCACAGTTTCATTTGGCCTAGTACTCCTGGTGTGTTGCCTGTTAGAGATTTGAGAGGGAGCTACTCTCTCTGACCTTCTGTCAGCCTGCTCTGCCTCTTCCATTGCTAATAACTCGGTCAGAATCTGAGCTCGCTCCAGCAACATTTCTTTCCTGCTCAGTGGGTTACATTAGGGACCTGCCCTGTTTCCAGCATTCATTTGTCCAGTTGGACGCTTTGGAGGAGGTGGAGCTCCTTGCCCTCCATGGGTCGCTTATCTCTCCTCCCATCTGGCAGTCCCCTGCCATCAGCAACACTATTAGATCGAGTTGCCCTTGCATGATGATGCGGAGGAGGAGGAGGCAAGTTAGTGTTCCCAGTGTTTGCATTGGCATTGGTGTTGGTGTTGACATTCACTCCATTGGATTCATCAGAAGCGTCAGTAACATGTCCGTCCGGGGTTACCATAGTTGTGGATTGAAAAAGAACTTCGAGGTCAAGCTATGCACGAGTTTCCCGGAAATGGAACCAAACTGATGCCGCAGGAAATGTGCTTATCAATCTTCCTCCACGTGGCAGGACTGATCACCTGACTCCTTGACCTGAAAACCAGAACCCACGACTAGCCGGATGTGTCTCCGGCATAGACCCTCGGGCGTGAGAGTAAGTATATGAATTGGAGAGCAAATAATGTATTGAACAAGAGTATTCAAATGACAAAATTGCAGTTACCTCATAACCGTTGTAGTGGAAAATGTATTTATAGTTGATGTAGGAGGTATATTTGGTGGGGCTACATGAGCTCCGTGATTTTAGGAACAGTTATACATCATGCGAACGTGTCTTGAACGGTTCCTGATTTGTAGGGAACCAGTTATGGCAAAAGTAATTGCACATGCGCCTGTAACCGTTAGCTCGACGCTTTCTTTGGCAGGTCGAGGTCGACACTTGGAGTTGGGTCGACCTGACTGTCGAGTAGAGTTGGATCGTACCCGAAATATCTCCTGGATCATAAGGTCGGACTAAGTTAGGTCGGGACCTGGTAGGTCGGACAATGAACTTAAGTCGACTGATCAATAAGATGGACCTTGGGCCATGTGATAATTGGGCCTAGCCCACTGAGAATGTGGTGGCAATAATTGCTTGAGGACTGGACTTTACTCGCTTGGCCCAGCTCGATACTTTTGGTATGTTCAAGTGCTTTGGTGGTATTAGGTCATCTATAAATGGCACCCCTCCTTGCTACAGTACAATAAACAGTTTTAAGTGCCAAATTTCCCATTTTGCCATCACTAAGTTTTTCCTTTCCCATTTTGCCCTCAAATATTTTTTTTTTTAAAATTAAAAAAAAAAGATTTTTTTTTTTTTAAAAAAACACGTGTCCTTAAACACGGGCTTTTACTAGTACTATTATATTATATGATTGACATGTATTTTAGTTGCTTTAACATTAACGATGCAATTTGCAAATCTTTGCTCCAGAGTGTATAGTAAGGCAAAGCAGTGGCAGAGCCAGAAATGTTAGGAAGGAGGAGCAAAAATTTGATTTTTTTTTGCTATTTTTCTCCTAAACAATATAATTTTAGACATAGTTAAATACCTATTTTAATGACGACAATAATAAATTAATTGGTCTCTCTTACGATTCAGAACAGTACCAAAAAGTTCAACATTTACAAATCTTACTTGCTAAAAGAAAATCATAAATATAAAATACTAGTAAAAGCCCGTGTCCGAGAACACATTTTTTGTTATTTTTTTTTTTAAGGGCAAAATGGAAAATGAATAACTTAGTGAGGGCAAAATGAGAAATTTGACAGTTGATATTGTTCATATACTGTTCACATCACATGGTGATGAGATGGACAGTTCTTATTTATACTATAGATTTTACTTCTACATATACTTCTCCGTCTCACTAAAACTTACACTCTTCACCTCATTGGTGTCTCGTTAAAAATCACACTTTCTAAAATGAAAACTACACTTTCTAAATGAAATTGTTTTAATACTTCTTTATTCAATAAAATTCATATACTTAATCTTCAGGTCCAAAACTAAAGTATAATTTTAAATGAAATGGAGGGAATAATGATTGAAAAAACATGATTGGCAAAAAAAAAAAAGTCAAGGAGGGGCAACTGTCCCCTCTTGCCCCTATGTAGCTCCGCCGTTGAGGCAAAGTGCATCAAAAATTTGACCAATTATAATTGATAATAATTGATAAGATTGGTACCGTGACCAAAAACATTATGCAAATCTTTGGTATTAATTCCAAAAAAATGACCATTTCATGTCTACATACATATCTAATATTTATATGAAAAATTAATATTTTTTAAAACTTTAATTGTTATTTGGTATATCAACCAACCAACGTTAAATCTATGTATCGTGTGTCAACCAATTATGCAAAACTGATTCGGTAGTACCGTATCAACATTTTAGTATACTGATTTTCATGTACCAATTATAATTGATACAATTGGCATACAAGTTGGTTGATACAGATTTATAAATTTTGTCAGCACTAGAATTTAGGATAATAAAAAAGATACTCCCTCCGTTCCTAAAAGTTTGTCCCATTTGACTTTTTAGTTGAACTTTGACCACAAATATATGACAATTTAATTATGTTCATGAAATTCTAAAAATTTCTATTGATTCACTATTAATAATATTATCAACAACAACTTTTAGAATTTCGTGAACATGATTAATCTCTCATAAATTTGTACAAAAAAGTCAAATGGGACAAACTTTTAGGGAAAGAGGGAGCCAGCTAATTATAATCACGATAAATTCATAATTAAAATTAAAAGAAAAATGAAATGATTAAGCAAAGATCCAGATTCAGATATTCGGGGTTTATTGGCACAAATTGATATTTGAGGTGAGATTGCAAGCAAGCGGAATGAATGAATTGAGCCACCAGCCGAGTGAAATGTCCAAAATATTTTCAAATAAACCCGAAATATAATCCAATGAAATTTGAATAGGTGATCAAGATTGAGTTTAGGTTAGGCTTAGTTAGCCATCCCCTCCCCTCCCCGCCAGCCAGTATCATAAATAGATACAAGCAGTAAAGGCAGGGAAAACAATCAAGAATCTATTACCATTGGGTTCTCCCAATTTTCTCATCTCTTAAAAAACAATTGGATTATTACATTGATAAATGAAGGACACGATCCGGACCCTTAGAACACAAAACAGAGGAGCCAAAAAATCAGTCCAACTTTTATCTAGGCACGGGCCAATTCATTTATAATGTGTGTTATTACTTGCACCCGCGATATTATTTAGTATACTCGTAGCTATATCTAGAATTTTAAATAGTTTAAATTCATCTGAATTGCAGTTACTGCAGTTACGAGTAGGGATGAAAATGGTTCGGTTTAGCTCGGTTTGGACAAATTTAAAAGTCAAATCGCTAGCATCGTTTTGGAGAAATTTCAAATCGAGCTAAACCATAAAAAAATTCAGATCGAGCTAAACCAAACCGCTATGGTTCGGTTTAAACCGCAATTTGATTTGCGGTTTGATTTTGCGGTTCAGACCGCGGTTCAGACCACGGTCCAAACCGCGATCTAGGCCACGGTCCAAACGGCATTTCAAACCATAATCTTTTTTTGATAACTATTTTATGACTAATGAATATAAAATATTTAAAAATAAGTACTTAATGGCTGAGATTAACTAAAACTTTGAAGGGACGGTCAGGATTGCGGTTTTATGATTCGGTTTATGGCTTGGTTTCACGTTTCTGTTTAATTGCTCGGTTTCACGGTTTCAAACCGCGGTTCGGTCTTAAACGGTTTGGTTCGGTTTGATTCGGTTTGGTTCGGTTTAGGAGTGTCAAAACACAAGATGAGTTGAACCACATGGTCTGTTAATTTCTCAAACCGAGCTAAACCACTTATTTCTAAAAATCGAACCAAACCACACGATTCAGCTCGATTCGACTCCAAACCGCGGTTTGAACCAAACCACGGTCACCCCTAGTTACGAGTATACTAAATAATTTTACAAGTGTGAGTAAAACACTCATTTAAAATTTTGTACTTCATTGAATGTCAATATTACGGAAGCGATAGATTCGTGATTAGCGCATTAATCACAAGAATTCTCAAGCGAAGAACCCTAAAACACAATAAACTGGAATCCACCAGAAATTAACTGGAATTCACCAGAAAATAAAGAGAAAACTCTTCAAAATTATATGTCAAAAACTGAGTTTAACAAACCCTAAAAGTTGTTTAAATGCTCCTTAAAACCCTATAACAAAATAAGCAAACAAGGACTAAAATAACCCTACTTAAAGTACCAAATATTCTGCAAACAGGAAAACAAGGAAATTGGTTCGTCACTTGAGGCGCCCGCTTGGGAGAAGATCAAGCGCCCGCCTGGGCAACAGAAACTAGGGCTTTCGACTAGAGTCGTCAATACGGGAATATGGGACGGGACGGGACGAAATTATGTTGTCCCACGACGGGAACGGGACGAGACGGGACGGGACAAAAACGGGACGGGACTAAAATACTCCGTCCCATCCCGTCCCATTTGCGGGACGCGGGATCCCGCGGGACCCATGCGGGACCGAAAAAAAGTTGCTGAGATAAGGTGGAATTGCTCTGAGGAAGCGTGTGAATTATCAATGTGACAATAAAATGGAGATGGTTTAGAAAGTAAGACTAACAAATAAACCACCATACAAGCCTTCTCCAGTTCTTCCCCTAAACCCCTTCTCTGAGTGACAATTCTTGAACTTTGTGAAGTGCGAGAATAAATTCTTCCTTAATCTTAGTTAGTAGTTTATAAGGTATATATTCTTCCATGTACAAACTTTCATTTGATATACAGAAACCCTTACTATTTGTCTCCACATCTGGAACTACTGATTTGGTTCCATCTCTTCTAATACATGAAAGGGACCATCCTATATAAAGTTGTAGTAAATACTCCAGTATCCATAATTGCTGCTAATGTAGGTAGAGTTAATTTCTTCCACGTGAGGCAAGCATAATATTTATATAACAGTATATAATTCTCACCTTCACATTTGTACGGGTCAATACGGGAAAACGGGACGGGACGGGATAAAAATAAGTTGTCCCGCGACGGGAACGGGACTATACGGAACGGGACGAAAACGGGACGGGACTAAAATATTCCGTCCCATCCCGTCCCATTTGTATGGCGGGACGGGACGTCCCGACGGGACCGTCCCAACTTGACGGCTCTACTTTCGACAACCATGGTGAAGCGCTCGCCTGGGGCATGTCAGGCGCCCGCCTGGACTCCAGCTGCTGATGGGTCGTTCCTTCCGTCGTGAGGCGCTCGCCTGGGCTTGATCGAGGCGCTCGCCTGGCCACCAGAAGGATCTCGCTTGTTGACACCACGAAGGGTGGTCGCCTGGGCTGAACTGGGGCGCACGCCTGGGTTGCAGGTTCTTCCCTCTGTCCCTCCTTCTCCCTCTGTTCCTCCTACATCAAATATACTGGACCAAAATAGGAGTGCGAAAATTCCAATACTAAACCTAATGTGATTGATCAAAAAGTCATAATGAAGTTAAGATCCTACAAGAGATATTATTTTAATTAATCAAACACAATATCAATCTAGCTAATTAACGTCCAGTATATTAAAAAACAAGTTCCCACCTTGAAGTTTCCATTATATTCTTTAAAAGAAACATTTCCACCCTGTTTTTCGATGAAATCCAAGATATATAATCCCAAAACCAAACGCTTAAACCAATTAAATTACCTACATGTTCAACTAAAAAGACCACCACCATCCCATGGAAACCATTTCAGAGAAAGAAATTAACCAAAAACAAAAAATATGCTTTCAAGAGCATTAAATGCAAAACCTAGAAAGACCTTCCGACATGGAGAGGAAGAAGAAAGTTTCCGGTCAACCTCCATAAGCGAACAATTCTTCGTCGGAATGATGGAAAATATACCTCTGAGCATCTGCACTGGTGAGGTTGACGATAGAGGAAGTGGGCCCTGGTGGACGTTGAGGGAGGTTTTAAGGGCATCGGTCGGAGTTGTGGGAGAGAGCCGGTTAGGGATCACGGAGAAGGTGGTGTTATTGGAAGGTAGGGTTTGTGCTTTGAAAAGGTTTAGGAGTGTGTATGTGAGGAGAAGGGAGTTTGGGCGGAGGATTAAGAGGCTTGCATGGGTTAGTAGACAGTGTCAATATCTTGTGCCTGTGAATGCTTATCTTTATGCAAAGAGGATCAAGTTTGTGTTCTTTGATTATTTCCCAATGGGTAGCCTTGCTAACTTGCTTGCTGGTAATTCTTTCCACTGCTTTATCTCCCGTCTTCAAAATGAATGTTCGTTTTTGTTTTTGTTTTTATCAAGAACAAAAGGTTTAGTACATTAATTATTTAATTAGATATATTTCTAAGACAAATTATTCCCCTGTAAAAACAGGAAAAAATATGAGTAATTTAACTTTATATTTCTCTATTTCTTCAGGTGCAAGGGAATTAGGACATACTGCTCTAACTTGGAAGCAACGCCTCAAAATAATCCTCCACATAGCAAGAGCTATTACCTTCATCCATTCACAATCTCTTCCAACTGACAGGACTTTACAAATGAACATCCATGGCAACCTCAAAGCCTCCAATATCATGATCAACATCGATTTTAGTGCCCACATATCTGATTACGGCTTTACTCAATTCGCGAAACGCCTTCAAGTTTTCGACACCGGGCAATCACCAAACAGCCAGCTGTTAAATTGCGCCGAAAGATTGTATTCAGAAACATTGTCACAAAAAGGTGATATATACAATTTTGGGATCATAGTTATGGACATGCTAGGAGGACCAAAATGTCTAAAAATGTCCAAAAGATGGATTTTTGAGAAGAGGGAAGAGATTAAGAGTGGGGTGTGTGAATTTTTTGAATTCTATGTGGTAGGGAGAGAAAGGGTACAAGCTTTGAAGGTGTTGGAAATGGCTCTGTCATGTACAAATAGGTCACAGGATAGTAGGCCTTCTATTGAGCAAATACTCTATTTGGTAGATCATTCAACTAAGTAGGAATACTTATATTTGTTATATGTAAGGTTGTCCAATTAATTATTGAGTATTTCTATTACATGGATTGTAGTTACTATTCTTTTACATTTGTTTGCGTTTACATTTTATATTCTGGATACTGGTCGTCAGAAAATATTATATGATCCTTGAGTGTCACGTCATTATACTTTAAAAAATGATGATTTGAAGTCAAAACATGCCATAAAACTGGTGATGTGCACGATTTTTGTTACATGCTCTATGCAATTTATATGCACACTTGGTACTATTAGGGATCTAAAGAGCAAGCACTTCGCGGTCGGATTGACGCCCCATCTTTTATGTCTCTAATTTTGATATCTACCGCTCACGTCATAAAGGGCATTTTTTGTCCAAAGCGTCTCTTTCGATCCCCTCGCACAATTTTATCTCTATGAATTTGGGTTGTTCAAATCAAGGAGATTACATTGCAGTCGGATTGATTATGTCTCAAATGTAGCGTTACCGGCAAGAAATAGGCACTGGGCTGTTATAACAAGCAGTCCATCTTAGTACTGCTGGACTGGGCCCAAGAGATTATTTGGACGGCCCAAGTGGCCCAAATCTCCCCAAAAAGCCCAACAAAATATAGAGAGAGAAACTAAAAAGAGAACTGGAAATAAAAGCCAATTAGGCTCGTTTGTTTGGGGGAAAACATTTTCCGGAAAATGTTTTCCCCATTTTTTGGAAAATGTTTTCCCCATTTTTTCGATATTTGGTAAATACCAAAAAATGAAGTCAACGGAAAACATTTTTCGGGTCAATGGAAAATGAGCTTGATTTCTAAGGAAAATGACTTCCTTACCTCTACCTAAGAAAATTGCTTTTCGAAAAATATTTTCCTCATTTTCCTTTGTATTGATTTTACCTTTAGAAAGTTACTTTAATGAAACTATCAAATATCGAAAAATGTTTTCTTAATATTCACCAAACATCAAAAAATATTTTTTGAAAATCATTTTTCATTTTTTAAAAAATATTTAGCAAGAAATTATTTTTCAATAATTATTTTTCGTGAAACAAACATAGCTTAGCCTTTTCTCAATGGCGGCATAGGTTCTTGCCTTTGTCAAATGTACGAACTCCCTGCCTGACATTATATTTGAAATATTACAACTTTATAAAAAAATTGAAAATAATAAAAAATCAAAATCTTGATGAGTTGTTGCCAGCTTATTGGTTGGTTATTTTTAGGACTTGATCAAAGTCTGACCCTGTACTTCTTTTTCTTGTGTTTTGCTTTTGCAGAGAAGTGGACAGTACTCTCTCATGTGTGGGTCACAAAACCCCAGACGAGAGGGACCCACATCATGCGACTGGGTGTCTGTCGGCAAACACACGTGTCAATTATCCACCGGATTGGCCTTTCCTTCCTCACACTCTCTTCCCCAAGTCAACCCATCAAAGTTTAGAATGAATGGTTAATTACAATTTTATAAAATTGACTTTGATTAAGATAGATATTTGCCAATCGTGCACTGGATCACAAGACTTGTTCAAGATTTAGAAAAGCCAATTTTATATTCCTTTTTTTTTTTAAAGGGGTAATTTATTTTCAATTAAAAAGGGCAAAACAAAAAATTTTATAAACTCATATCTTTATTTACAAAAGCCAAAATTTTACAAAAAAAACGCATTTTTTCTTAAGCTTAGAAAAAACGTGTTTTATTTCCCGCTAGTGTCAGTGTTAATGTAACAAAGTGTCAGTGTAACTAAGTGTCAGTGTTAGTGTAGCAAAGGGGCAATGTAAAAAATTGTCAGTGTTAGTGTAACAAAGTACCAGTGTAAAGAGTGTCAGTGCATGATATTAGGTGTCAGTGTAAAAAAGTATCAGTGTAACAAAGTGTCAGTGTAAAGAGTGTCAGTGCATGTATATTAAGTGCAAGTATAAAGAGTGTCAGTGTATAGAGTAAAAAAGTAACAGTATTAGTATAAAAAAATGTCAGTGTGAAGAGTACCAGTGAATGTATTATTAAGAGCCAGTGTAAAAATGATTTTTCCTGAAGCTTAGAAAAAACGTGTTGTTTATAAGACAACCTTTTTACATAAACACGGATAAAAATCAAATTAAAATTCTTTTAAATAAATATCCGAAGACTTAAGGTGGTAATATTTGACGGAGATTAGATGATACTAACAGTGGTGGATTTAGAATTTTTTTTAATAATGGCAAAATTATTTTAGTAGTGAAATCTGTGTATGATGGACACGTGTTACTTACAAATTTCGTTAGTGAAATTAATGAGTTGAGTTTGTATGCCCAAGCCAAGCGTGTGATGACCAAATGTATTTTCAAGCGTTACTCTTATAATAAATTAAGTTATTTATTAAAAATAAAACCCATTAAAAATATTAAAAGTGCTTAAGTTTAGCAATTTTGCAAATGCTTTTCAAAGTAAAATTTGAACATTTATTTAAAGTCTGTAATACTAATTTCAAAGTTCCATTGGAAGTTATTATTTTAATAATTCACCCGCCGAAAAAATAATTTCACTTTCGATCAGCTCAATTTGTCGAAACACTTATCCCGCAATGAAAATGAACAAGACATGCTTTCAATACTAGTATATAAAGATTATAAGCTACTTCTCTCGTAACTAATTGATTATAAGATTAATTACTAGAATTTATCAAATTTTGCAAAAAATTGGTTAATCTCATGAGATTCTAATTGATATTGATTATTGATTATTGATGAGAAAAATATTGTCAATAAAAAACAAAATTAAATCTTCGTGATGTAATCATTTTTTATAAATCAAAATTGAATTGAGCTACCACTAAAATTAAATTATCTCTTTTAAATAAATGAGTGATCATAAAATTTCAAATTTGGGACAAATGAAATATAAAATGGAAGGTGTAAAAAGGTTGAGTTATTATGTCAAAAATAAATTTGAAAATTTTTGAACATTCATTTTTGGGCGGATGGCGTATATGTAACGATCCGAGCCCGACCCGCTACGCAGGCACCACACACTGGCCCACTAAGCACCTCCTCAATTGGGTCAACAACCACAGTCCATCGCAGACCTCCTAAAGTCCAATGAATGATTTGATGCTTAGTAGTAGTGTATGAATTTCTATATATCTAATAAAATTCTCACATATTTCCGATGTAGGGGGATATCACAGTATAGGCTAAGGTCACACACCTCTTTATGTATAAATAGGCAACATTTGGGTGCATTCCTTCTCCTCTTTCATCCCAAAAAAAAAAAATTAAAAAAAATATAAAAGGAAAGGGAAAGGGAAAGGCATATGGGAAGTGGGAAGAGTGAGTTATATTTTGTTTTCTTGAATTATGATCCTGAATATGAGCGCCTTCAATCTAATAGGTAATTTTGATTATATTTTATTTAATATTTATATTAATTTGTTTTAAAATAGATGGATTATTAATTAAAATGTTAAATGTAGAAAAAAAAGAGGTGAAAATGAAGTGGAAATGTATTTGAGCAAAAAGCATGATGAGTTGCTAGCAAGAAAGCTTGAGGCAGGAAGCTACAACAAGGCATTCTCATTGCTTATTGTTGATGCTTTTGCTGTTCAAATCACTCCTCATCAGGTGCTGCAGTATATCTCTATTTTCAATTTCTTTTTAATTTCATGTAAATATAATGAAATTTATAGTTATTTATTAATTTGTTTGTTTATTTTGTTAATTATTTTAGTTTTATTTTGGAGAAAATGCAGGCCAGTGTACTTAGATCTGTAAAGGAAGTGAGGGTGGTGGAGAAGAATCAAGAGCTCTTTTGAATCTTCTATTTATTATCAACAATAATGTTGTGTGTGTTTGAATGTGAGAGAGAGCTGAGGGGATTGAGTTTTACGGCATATTATTGTTAGAATTAATGTAGCGAGTCTTGCCCGGATTTTTTGGTTTACCTTGCTGTATCCATGTCGGATGCTCGTATTTTAATGTTGTCGACACGACTCCGACAGAATAAATAAAAAAGTCTGAGCACCTTACCTTAGGTATTATCAAGGGTGTGATGGGAATTGTATTACTTAAACTAGTTATAAATGCTGTTCATCAAAGGTTGAAGTTGTGCCTAAATATATTTATTTTGCAATTGAAAAAAATGGTAATAATATTACTGAAAATAATAACTTATTAGTTTTTCGTCTAACTTTTAAAACCAACAAACTCTTTAACATATAGTACTTGTGTCCCAAAATGAATATCCAAATTTACGTTTAATTAAGCAAACTTGAATATTCATTTCAAGACAAAAATAACTGAAAAGTAACACGTAACGCATTAAATCAAGAAAAATAGGCTCTATTTCACAACCCTAATTGTGAAGTGAGGTTCGCAAAAAAGAACCCTTGTGACCTTTAGTTACTCTTCATTTGAGCACATTATTTTATCTTATTGTTCTTTTAGTTTTCATTGATCCAATAACACAAAATGGAGTAGAAAAAGAACCACAAACTAAAAAAAATATCACCTTGTCTAAATCTTTGTATTGAGATTCTTTTTGGTCCCATAAGAAGAATGTACTCCTTCTTCTAAAGTTACCATGTGGCCCAAATATATACTCCCTTCGTCCCATTACAACTCACACAGTTACTGTTTGCACGTAAATTAAGGAAAAAGTTAGTGAATTAAGTGTTGTGAGTATGAAAAGTGGGACAGGAAAGAGAAAGTGGGGTAGGAAATAGTGAGTTGATTGGTGTTGTGAGTATAAAAGTAAAATAGGAGAGATAATATTAGTGGGTGGAATAGTAAAGATTCTTTGTCATTTTAGTAAGTGTGAAGTTTGTAATGGGACGCCCAATAAGGAAAGTGTGAAGCTTGTAGCGGGAAGGAGGGAGTACGAAGTTTTCACACTCCCATTAAGTGTGATCCGATCAAACACGTGAAAATATTACGAACACTTCTTTCTCAAAATGATATTTTCATTTTTTTTGTCATTATTATGAATGAACTTTGAGAAATAATTTCAGGTGTATTAAATTATTCTAATGAAAATCTAAAGCTTGTTATTTGATAATATTGTTAATGGTGTATCAATAACACGTTTTAGATTTTCATTAATAATTAAATCAATTTATAAAATGTTTTCGTTCTCATAATAAAGACAAAAGAAAATTATTTTGGAACACAGGGAGGTGAGTACAAAGAAGACAAATTAAGTACTAGTTAGTAGTCTGTCTAAATAGTTGGTGAAGGCAGAGAGTGTACTGTGATGTGATACATTTCATAGACTTCTCTTCCCCACAACTTTTATCTAGTTAAGGTTATAAAGCATATTTACACAGTTACTTGGTGCAAGGCTGTCAAGTGGGGCTCCTTCTGTTTTTGCTCTTTATTCAATGGTTTATATCTACACTGACCCCACCCACCCCACCCCCACCCCCACCCCCACCCACCACCACCACCACCACTTCATTTTTTGAGTGGTTCAATTTAAACCCTTGATAGTGTCTTCTTCATCTAAAAAAAAAAAATAATAATCTATAATATATATGAGGAAAGTGAGATGAATTGTTGTATGAATAGTGTCAATTTTTTTTTTTTTCATTTTACCCTCACTAAGTTGTTTTTTTTTCCATTTTATCCTCACTTTTAATTAAAAAAATACCACATATCCTCGAATACGGGCTTTTAGTAGTAAGTTAATAGTTAATAACTACTCCTCCATCAGAAAAAAAAATCATTTTTTATTTTTGATTAATAAAATGAATAGTATTCATTTGATGAAGTAGTATTAAAAATTATGGTGATATTAAGTGTGAGTTTGGGTTTTTTTTTTTTTTTTTGCCTTATAATCACTTTTGAAAGTTAAAATCACTTTTAATATCATTTGGATAACAATAGTGATTATGATTTTAACCTGTTAAAACGCAAAAAAACACGTGTTTAGGTAAAAACAACTATGTCTATGACCCAATTTTTGAGAAAAGTGATTATTAGAAGTTGTTATTTGTGTTATTTTTACAATAATAACATCTATCTTTTTTGTTCAATTATTATATCGAGATACATATCATAAAGGTCATTTGATATTTATCTTTGGGCAAATTACAATTTAGTTACCTAAGTTTGTGTCATCGTTGCAATTGATTTTCAACATTGAAAAAATTGCAATTTGATTCCTAACATTGACATTTTGTTGCTAATTGGTATAAAAATTAACGAAATGTTAGTTTTTTGACAAAATTCAAGTCATGCGCCATTCATTTGAATTTTTAAGAGTCATAATAATGGCCATTTCATATTCATTTCAACCCAAACACCACCGACCACTATCACTTTATTACCAGCCTTGTAGTCATGTCATTTCATTTATTTTACGTGTTTTTTTAATTAATTTATATTTTTGGATCATTTTTTTTTCATTAACCAAGTGTTATAAAGCTACATCATTTTGATGTTAAAGAGTAATTAATTTCTTTTCCCCCTGCGAAATAATTAGCATGCCCCTTAAAAAGTTATTTACATGGCACATGACTTTAATTCCGTCAAACAATTAACAGTTTGTTAGTTTTTATACCAATTTGCAAGAAAATGTCAATGTTAGAGATCGAATTGTAACTTTTTCAATGTTTGAACCTTGTAAAACTGATACAAATATAGGTAACCGAATTGCAATTTGCCCATTTATCTTTCATAATCAGTTTTGAACATATAATGTCCAAACATACTTATAAATTTTACTCCCTCCGTCCCATTTCAATTTGGTCACTTTTCGCTTTTTGGGACGTCGACTTCAATTGATCAATTCCATAAATGGAAAGTTTTCCATATATTTATCTTTCTTATCATCTCCACATATTTACAAAAAAAATAATCGTTAACTTACTATTCCTCCCACTCATTCTCTCTCTCCAATTAAATATTTTTAAGCTTTTACATTCTCTCTCCTATTCCCTACCACACATTTAACTTTTACATTCTCTCTCCTCTAATTTCTACCCACTTTATTCATTTTTCTTAAAAACCGTAAAATTCACCCGAGGCAATTGATGTGGGACGGAGGGAGTAATATTTATTATAAATAATCAATTTTTCTAAAATAACTTTTGAAAAATCACTTAACGAGTAATACTAAAATTACCAATTTACCATTATGAAAGAGAAGGAAAATTGTTAAAATCAATAACTCCAGATATAAATAATGTTTGTCAATAAACAAAATAGGCAAAATTACAAAGCTAATTAAGGGCCCAACCGGGTTCGAACCGGTGACCTATTGATCTGCAGTCAATTGCTCTACCACTGAGCTATGGACCCTTTTTGTTTACTGTTTTGTATATTTTTAATTTAAACCAATTATACTCCCTCCGTCCCAAACAAATGAATTGCGAGCAATAAGCCAATAACTGTAGCTGATTTAATAATAATAATGTAAATCTAAAACTTTTAATTGATACATCATAAATAATTTTATTAATAACAAGTTTTACATCTTCATTAAAAAAATTAAATTAATTTAAAATAATTGCTCAAAGATTATTCGTAATAACCTACGAGAAAGTTGATATACTCTTTTACTTATTTTTTAAGAAACTCTATAATGAATAAAGGACTAACTAGGAGTCAGAAAAAAGGCTGTTTCTAAAAGAGTGGTCTATACAATTTGATAGTGTTCCACTTATGTTAGTTACAAGTGACATAAACTAATTTTGCATTCAAAAATGTATGAATATGCATCACAATGTACCAAAATACTCCCTCCGTCCCGCTAATATTAGCGCATTTTCGCTTTTGGGCGTTGCTAATATCCGCACACTCTCAAAAAGGAAACTTTATATTAATAAAATATTCACCCAACCCCACTCATTCTCTCTCCTACATTATTTTAATACTCACAACACCATTATAATTTATTACACCATCCACTCATTCTCTCTCCACTCATTCTTTTACACTCACAACATTTTATTAAAATATCATATTCCTTAATTCCCGCACAAACAGTGTTTGTGCTAATATTAGCGGGACGGAGGGAGTATATATTTTCTTGTGGGTAATACCAAAAAATTGGGCACAATAATTAAGAAAAAATAGAAAAGAGAATTAGTGTGAGGAGGTGTTTGTGAGTATGAAAAATAAAATATGAGAGAGAATAAATGGGAGGAACAGTGAGTTAATTGGTGTTATGAATATAAAAATAAAATATGAGAGAGAATGAGTGAGAATGGGGTGTAAGTGGTTCAGTTTAGCTCGTTTTGTGCAAATTTAGAAGTCGAACCGCTACTTATCGGTTTAGAGAAATCTCAAACTGAGTTAAACCATGTAAAAGTTCAGACCGAGCTAAACCAAACCACCATAGTTTGGTTCGATTTGGTATAAACCACGGTTTGATTTTGCGATTTATACCGCGGTTCAAACCGCAATCCAAAACTATGGTATATATCACATCCCAAACCACTCTATTATCATGTATTTTAAATTTTCTGACTAATAAATAGAAAATGCCTATAAAAAAACACAATCATAAAAGATAACAATTCAAACCATACCAGTTACAAATCAAGATTATCACATTCAAAGTATCGGTTCACATCGAAACTATGTCATTTCGAACAATCTTTACTCTTTACTCGCGTGGGACAGAGAAATAAATATTCACTCACGTGAAACGGAGAGAGCATATATCATGCTATTCTTGTCATCAAACCATATTGTATTTCGAGTTTGGAAAAAAGTTGTCTAGCAATTCTACTATAAGAAAAGTCTCCATATTGACAACTTCACATTGCAAAAGTTGAGATAGAAGAGTTTAAATGATCTTGGTGTGTAGTCGTTTTGCAATTGAGATCAAATCCCTAATGTACATATTTTATTAGTAACTACACAATTTCAAACAAAATGTATCACTAACCTCATCTTCGTGGAGATTCGATTGAAGAAATTGGTCCTAAACGTCCTAATATTAATGTCAATCATTGATTATTCTCCAACAAGCCTTCCCATTTAAGCTTTTGAAGCGCTAATAGGAAACCCTTGAGGAGAATGAGCAATGAAAGCCATTCTCGTTTCTCCCTAGCTAGGCAACTATTTGTTAAGCTCCACACGCTCAATTGTGCGTGTGTGTGTGTAAGCAAGACATAAGTTATTCGTACTTTCACTGAAGTGCTTCTAGCTTTGAGCCAAACATGCCCTAAAAAAAAAAAAAAAACTTAGGGCACGTTATTTTGGAGCAAGTCGAAGCCCTTGAGGAGAGCGAACAACCAATGCCTTGAAGAATAACACTCTTATTTACACTCTCATTCTCATTGGTCTTGAAACCTTACTTGATGGATTCAATTGGATTGGATTAGAAGTGCTTTTTATAACCAAACAAGGATGTTAAGAGTAATGTGGAAAAAATGGTCTAAAATATTGTGGGGTCCCCATATCTTTGGCACTTGGCATTTAGTGGCAAAAATAAATCCCAAAGAGATAATGATAAGAGTAGTGATCTTAAAAGTATATCAACCCATAGATTAGCTTTTCTGAAAAATCAAATCAAAAGTTAACCACCTGATATCAATTCTAGCCATCGGGGGTATTGAATTCAAAATCTTTAAGACCGGAGAGACTTAAACCTGCTTAAAATGTTGATTGGATACAAGTCCTTTAACACATTTTGATTTTAATCATTCGTGTATTATTTTAAAAATTAAAATAATAATTTGAAGAAAGTATGATAATTCAGATTATCGATATTTTCAGAAAAAATAAAGCAACAAGATTGGCCATTAAGGGTATGAGTTTGACAAGGCAAAGCACAATAATATTTTTATATGCAAAGAATAAATGAAAGTAAATCTTTGCCTTAACGCATCTTCCAAGCTTATTATGAAGTTGTATTTGCAAAGAACATTCGCTCTATTTTGACATTCCTCTCAATCTACAAAATTTTCGAATTGGATAAAATCATCCCTACCATACTTTATAAAATTATCATCGCGACTTGGATATTACCCCCTCCGTCCCACTTTCAAGGGTTCTAGGGTAATATTTCACGCTTCTTAAGATTTTTTTAAAAAAAATGAATAAAAATTAACCTGGAACGGATCAGAAAAGCGATGATTTCTTGAAGGGGACGGAGAGAGTTTCTTTCCGGGTCATCAATCCAACTTCTATAATGTTACAAGTACCTAACATTTTTTGTTTGTATGTTAGAAAGTGCGACGGAAAGGGAAGGAATAGAAAATTGAGAGGAAAAATTCAACACCTCTTTGGATAAGGTAAAATCATTCATACCTTAATAAATAAGAAAATAGTCATGTGTAATATTAACATCACACAAACAATGTATAATGACAAAGACTTGAGGCATGCATACCCTAGGATAATCTGAGAACCTTGAATGAGATAAATAGGTGGCACTACCAGCTAAACGAGTTTTTCGACTGCTTGACTTTTGCATTATCCGAGCTTTCTATATCCTCCTGCAAAAAAAAATATAGTATATATTTTGGGAGGGAGGGAGTAATACGTAATATTATAGTTCTTTCTAATTGGGAAAAAAAAACTGTCTTGGATTGCTTCTGGAGCTACTTAAACTGTGATGTGGAGAATTGGCTCTCTATATGTGAGGCCTGTGGCACTTAGTATCCATGCCAAGCCAGAGACCAGGTAGATGGAAATAAATTAGAATCTGGAATTACCTTGCAAGATTTTAGCAGATTAATAGGTAGCACTACCAGCTGAACGAGTTCTTTGACTGCTTGACTTTTGCATTATACGAGCTTTCTATATCCTCCTGCAAAAAAAAAAAAAAAAAAAAAGTGTCTACTTCAATGCCCCAACACTTACTCCATCCGTCCCAAAATGAATGCCCAGAAAGTTTTCAAATTTGCTCTTGATCAAGAGCAATTTTGAAAACTTTTTGGACATTCTTTTTGGGACGGAGGTTTTAATACATAATATTATAGTTGTTTCTAACTGGAAGAACAAACATTTGTGTTTCGGATTGCTTCTGGAGCTACTTAAACTGTGTGATGGATAATTGGCTCTCTACAAGTGAGGCATGTGGCATTTAGTATCCATGCCAAGCCAGAGGCCATGTCAAGAGCAATTTTGAAAACTTTCTGGGCATTCTTTTTGGGACGGAGGGAGTAATACATAATATTATAGTTGTTTCTAACTGGAAGAACAAACATTTGGGTCTCGGATTGCTTCTGGAGCTACTTAAACTGTGTGATGGAGAATTGGCTCTCTACAAGGGAGGCCTGTGGCATTTAGTATCCATGCCAAGCAAGAGGCCATGTGGATGAAAATAAATCAGAATCTGGAATTACCTTGCAAGATTTTAGCAGAGGCTGCAAAAAAGATTCTTTGAAGTATCTGACCGACTCTCCCAGTGATGTATTATCCCACGCTGTTATCATTCATAAAACACAATAGTTATTTTTCAAAATATCATGATCTACAACGCTGCAAAAAGGCCTTTGGTGTGCGCTTTTTACATTTGTTGTCTGCTTTTTATCGTTGCAACGCTGCAGCAAAGGCAGCGACGTAGCAGTTCCACGTCCGAAGTGAAGGAACCAGAGTTTTAACTTTCCAAATTTACCAGCCTTGTATTTACTTTAAAATTAAGAAAGATATTCAAGTTCTTAAAGCTACGGACATTAATAGAAAATTATTCCAATCCTAAATATGTTTGATAACAAAGCATAGACTCTTCAGCAGAATGGAGAGTCGCATTTCTCTTTCTTTTATCTTTAAAGAAGAAACTAAAATAGCAGATGAGTATCAAATTTAACTATCCAACTATCTACAGAATTTCAAATAGTATACTTCGGGATCAATATATATCAACTTCAGATGCATAAAATAAGATAGGGAGAGAGACAGTGGGCAGATGATGCAGGATAGATATCACAAGTAAAAAAGCAGCCATGCTTGCAGGTCCTACGTAAATAATTTTGCTTGTAGATAGTTGCTGAAAAGCTAGTGAAATTATTTCAAATTTGGACGGAAGTTTTATCAATACTACCATGGATGATCAGAGACACAATATGCTGGAATTTAACATACCATTATTATCTTCTTTCCTCAAACCTCCCTCATTGATTTCTTCCAAAAGCTGAGAATTTGAGAAAGGCACTTATGAGGCATATATATAGTAGCATATTTGGTGAGAAATAAAAATACATATGAATTTTTAGTATCTTAAAAAGCATAAATATAAGCAGAAAGGTACACATTTATATTACCGCAGATCCTATATAGTATTCACGTAGAACGTAAGGAAGGAAATTACAGATAGTATCCAAAACAGAATCCTACCAAACGAGCCCTAAGTGAAATTACAGATAGTATCCAAAACAGAATCAAAAATATACAGAGAAAGAAACTTTAATAAGAAACGTGAGAAAAAAATTACGACTCACAAGCATTAGAAATGTGCAATATTCTAGCCATAAGCTCTCACGTGGAGTTCTTGCATATGTAACATCAAAAGATAATCTGGTAATACCGTATTAGCTTTTCAACTACTTTTAGCTTGTTGATCAACCGACCGCATTCAAATGAAAGCAGCTTAACATAATCATGCATTTATAGGAAAAATCACAAAAACCATCTCACACAAATAATGCAAAGCCTTCAGAATTATGAATTTCAACTGTTTGTGGAACTTCACTTAAGGGTTCAGATTCAAAATTTCAATAAATGAAAAGTGATCGCTTATTTGCATCATGATTTTGTGATGATAATATCTCAAATCACCTACAAGAATTAATATCTCAAGTACACACATCTTTTGTACTATACAGAACAGAACACTTCTATGAGCAGCGGGCCAAAAGCGCCCCCACTTTTCCATCTTGAAGTGGCGAGCTAATAGTTTTACAAGAAAAATCTTTCAGGAAGAAAACAATTAACAATAGAAGATGTTGAGATTGGCATAAATTTAGAGATCACCAACTCTATGTATTTGATACATCAAAGATTAAATTCTTAAAAAGATGGTTAAGACAGGCCCTTGGTTCTATTTTTTTTTCTTCTGGCTAATTAGAAGCTAATGGTTAAGACTAACTTATTCTGAAAATAATCAAAATTTGAAATTTTGTCCGTGTTCATTTGAGCTGTGTATGCGTGGCATGTGTGCATGTATATATGACAGGAATTAACTGTCATTTTGCGAACTAGCATATGTTATGTCTACATCAGTTATGATACAGTAGATCTTAACTCAGATCAACAAATCTTCACATGAAAAACAGCTTTCCAGTAGAACAATTTATTCACCAATCATTACCTTGGACAGTGTTGGCACACTGGTTGGATCAAACTCATCACAATTGTTCGGATCAATAGGAACACAAACACGACCTGGAAAAAAGTGGAATACAAGTTAAGACATTGTCCAAGAAGCTCGTATAGTATGAATGCTTAGAAACCAAGCCTTCGCCATTTCTTAGGATAAAATGTGTTTCTGAGGTTCTCCACGTATATTATACTCCCTCCGTCCCGTTCGAAAGGGCAAAATTTGTGTCTTGCACGGGAATTAAGAAAAGTGATGTAGGAAAGAGAAAAAGTGTATAGTGGAATAAATGTTGTAAATGAAAGGTGATGTAGGAAAGAGAAAATGGGGTAGGGAATAGTTAGTAGATATTTATTGTGAGAGTATGACAAGTGGGTCCCACAAATAAAGAAGTAATAAAAAACTTTCCATTTTTGGGTTGTACCCTTTCAAATGGGACGCCCAAAAAGGAAATTTGTGCTCTTTCGGACGGGACGGAGGGAGTATGTTTTTTGTTGTTTGTTCTGAACTCTTTGTTCTTTATGTGTGTGTGTGTGTTTTCAATTCCATGACCAAATTAAATCTCACATGCTCTTGAGAAACCAACCTGTTTTGGGGTGTACACAAAATGGTGCCTTCAACAAGTGGTTCATGTGTTTGGAAACCTGCGAAATAGACAGAAAGAATGTTTGTCAAGTGAACTGATTAATAACTGTAACTTGTGCTAAGGAGTTAACACATCTTTCGCTTAAAGCGGATTTCTATCTGACGAAGACCTTACAAAACGATTCAAAGGCAATAATATTAATGAAGAGACCTCGATAACAACAATAATGGATTAGTATTATCTAATTCGAGAACACAAAAAAATTAGGCAAATAGAAAAACAACAAAGAACACAATACAACTAACCTCCATATCAAGCCTGGGATAGGTATAAGAGAACACAATCTCTTCGACGCACCTCCGAAGCCACTGTGCCTGATAGGTGAAGGAAGTTAGAGTTGGTTCATGGACATAAAATGCAGCTCTGCCAGTATTTGGTAATAATCCTTGCTCACATGCAATACAAAATCAGATGAGATAATTCACAGAGACTAGCCGGGCACATAAAATCATGTGCAAGTTATTCTAGGAATTCTTGTATACTGCCATCTATAGAAAAAACTAAAAAGTGTCTGGTAGAATAAAAAAAATGCAATGAGCTTGAGCACTTATAGAATGAGATTGACATCTACAAGCATTACATTGTTCAATCGAAGATTTTCAACCAGCCTTCATATACAAAACTATAAAGTATCATCAAGAACATTCACCACGGCTCCACGGTGGTTCATATTGTAACAAATGCCAATACCTTTTGTTTTCCAGATTGAAGAAGATGCTTAACTTGCTCCCAGCGGACAATGTTAACATCTTTTGTATTGGACGAACGCCTGTTATCCTGCCATTTTCCTCTAAGTTCGGAGGTTATAGCTGCAGAGGCATTATTATGTCTAACAAATTATTAAAAGTAACAACCATAGATTAGTAAGAAGAATAACAACCGAACTTCACAAGAAACTTGGGTGCGTTACTCTGCATACATTCATCAGGAATTATCTGCAAGATTTTTTCATATATGTCCTCCTCTGAGAATAATTGTTGAATGCAAAGAAGCTTTTCCTCAAAGAAGTTCTTCAAGACATTGGTATATGATCTCCTGCAGATTGGGATGAAAATTCGGGTAAACATAATGGATCAAAATGTAAAATGTCAATAAACCCCTTGGGTTGCTCAGTTGGTAACATTGGTTTTTGCAATTTTAGATCAACCAGGTCCTAGATTTGAATTCCTGACAGATGGCATCAAGTCATAGGCATTACATGAGTACTATTGCAAGCTTTCAGAGCTAGTGGCATGTAAGGCCTTGGAGTGGAGTGATCTATCCTGCTCCGGTAATTAAAACACACACACATACAACAAACATGAAGAACTTAATAAGATAATATACAAAACTTACACAAGAAAAGGATGAAGTGCAGGACCCATCAGAGCAACTTTTTTATGACTATTTTCACTACCCTGGACAAAAAAAGAATAAGAAGATGTCAGACACCATGTCCTAAAGTTTGTTAAGGAAAACTAGTTGAAGTTGGAGAGCCTTGAAAGAAACCTTGTACACTCGAAAATATTCAGCAATAGCAGCTCGTTGTTCGTTATTCAACCTGGAGATTGTGACAGTAAAACTCAATTCTTAAGAAGAAATAGCAATGATGAGCAAACAATGTTAACTGATTTGCAGTGTTACCTTCTGGCTTTTCCATCACAAACCCAACAATGGACACCACGTCGGCCACTGTACACCCAGAGAATGTGATTGAATCCAAAGTCATCTGAGAAAAGGGGGCAGGAATTAGACTGCTCATGTACATAGCAAACAAAAGACTAAGCTTAAAACACATGCACGAGTTAGCAAATGTTAATTCATGTTAACAAACTTGAGACATAATTGATATAAATGTGATCCTTTAAAGCGTCTTGGCAAAAAAAAATGTCAATAATGAAAAGAACTAACAAGTGATTATGAAGATAAGAATTAAAAAGTAGCAATCAAGTCAAGTAGTGTATATCCATACATCAGGATGTCCCCTGGTTTGTGCTTCCTAGCAGGATGAATCAACTAATCATTATGCAAGTACTGATATTGATAATGGGTGATATCCTACCTCTAAGGGCAGTATCAATCACTTTGATGGCAATAGTCATCAACGGCCAGCAGTCCAAGCAAACATCTGCTCCTGAACAGCAATATCTGACATCATCATAATCAGACATATCCTGCAGTACAAATTATAGTTCAAAGATGGAGAATGATTATGCTTGCATCTAAAAGTTTATCAATAGTATTTTTTGTGAGACAAGCAACATACTATGTCAAAAACTAACTCCCTCTCCACTGGAGTGAAAACATTATCCCCAGCTTGTGCATAGGCATGCCTCTCTTGCAGGCTGTAGAAAGATTTAAACGAAAGTGTCACAGTGATTCAGGGTAATTAAATGCCAAATTAAGAATATGGCAACGTCGAGTAAAGCAACTTCTATATGTCCGGGGATGTTAAATTCAGAAATCTTACATCAACATTATACACAGGCCCCAATATCCATTTTGAATGGGCACTTGTCTTTGATGGCATTTTTCCAGCTCAGACGCATGCTGTTAAATGACTGAAACCCGCAGATATATGTCATTATCCAACGTAAAAAGAGAATTCTCTTCGACCAACAAATGATGGGTCACATGCAGGATGCTTTCCATCTACAGATAATCAATCCAGTTATTTTGTGAGTAAATGTACATGACACAACTTAAAAAATAAACAAGATAGATCTACCAAGAGGTTTATAGCATTTTAAAGTACCATTTCCACTTATGACATCCATTTGAACATATCAACATGTGGAAAAAGCTTTCCCTGTCACAGCAAAAAGTTTCATTTTTGTCAGTTACTGACCAATTAATTTAAAGAGGCACCGGCCACATTGGGCACAAGTACCTTGGGTGAACAAACTTGCCGAAAAAGTCAAAGGAAGATGTTATTATTTTGACCACCGTAGCATAGTGGACTTTTTATAGCGCCACTAAACTCCCACACCTAGTTGAAATGTGGGATGAGGTATCACACTTAGGATTACAAAGCACATTTAAAGAATTAATATGTAACTAAATTTATTCTGCCATCACCAAGAAACGATCTTAACGGATACCTGTTTCCTTTTTCTTTTCTTTGTGTGCTAGTGTGAATCTAACATGTATTCAAGCATGGGATATTTCCCAAATTTCACCAGAGATTAATCAAAAAATAGTCAAAAGCCCTAAACAAACAACCAAAATTGTTTCTATATTACCATAATAAACTCGAAGGTAATCTGCATTAAAAGCCATCGGGCACAGCATTTCCTTGGACATTGCTCCGGAGGCGGCTCTGGTTCATCAATCAACATGGAAACTATTCCATTTGCGCCCAGCCTTCTTCTTTTGTCATATTTGAATTTTGTGCCTTCGGATAGATAATATACTGAGAATTCAAATTTCCACGGTTACTATTAATCAATACTGAAACAAAATTATTTCCAAAATTATAACTTTCTATAGAAATGTAATACACTCTATTTCACCTAATTGGTTGTTTGAAACGCTTGACGTTGCTTGGATTGATTTGAAACCCTAGACCAAAAAAATTAAAGAGCATTGAGAGGGGGAGAAGGGTCAGCAAAAACTCACCAACGATGTGGTCGTCGTCGTTCACTCAGGGATCCTCGCCAGCGTCGTCAAGCGAATCAGGATTGAGTTTTGCCGGATGAATAAATGGCGGGAGGATGGACATCAAATGGGCAAATGGTCAGGAATTGGCGGGAAAGTATTGGGCCAACTATGGTGACGATGTTATGGGCTTGGATGAGCCGTCAAGTGATTGGGGCCGGTTAAGGGTCGGGATGTTAGATCGCCGTATATAAAGGCTGGAATGGAAGATGGGACGGAATATTTTAGTCGTTAGTTTTGTCGTTTCGTATCGTCCGTTTTTCGTAAAATGCAAATACAATACGTCCAGTTTCCCGTAAAATGACCGTACAAGTATTAGATCTCAGCACATGAAGATACGTAATTGGTAATCTTTGCTTTCGAAACATGTCTTCGCTTAACTTTTTAATAAAAAATATTGTTATCATCTTGGACAAATGGCAATATTATTGTCAAATTATATGCGGTATCACAATGTCACAAATAGTGCATATATGCACACACATAAAAGCGCAGTGCATGTAAACACAAACTACGACCCCCCTCAGTTTCACTTGTTCGGAGGCTAAGTTTTACTATGTATTAACTTTGAATAGTGATTCCAAATCTTTCGGAGAAAAAATTAGAAAGCTGGCAATACTTATCATGATGTTTTAACATTGTTATGATTCAATCATCTATAGTAAATACCACTGCAAGAGCATTACATTAGTGCCGCATTCATAGGAGGAATAATGGAGGGAAAGGCTGCATTGGAATAAACTTGTTCTTTTTCTTCTTAGGGAGAAAGATAAACTTAATTGATGACGAAGTATTTTGGTTCCGTTTGGATCACGCGGGATCCGCGTCCCGCGCAAATGGGACGGGATGGGACGGAGTATTTTCGTAACTTCCCATCTTGTCCCATTCCGATTTCGTCCCATTTTCGTCATGAAGTGACAACGTAATTTCGTCTCGTCCCGCATCGTACCTTTTATTTCCCATATTAACGGCTCTGTTTTTGGATCCTAGAGTCTTGGAGTTTGGAATCCTTAGATGAATGCTAATCTGTGAAATAAGTTTGGGCTTAACAAAAAGCCCTTTATATTTTCAATAAATTTAATTTAATGGACAAATCTATATACTCCTAGTCCCACACCATTTGATACAAATCTGAAAATAATGGGCATGCGGATTAAGGAAATATAAGAGAGATAAAAAGTGAAGAGAGAATGTTGTGAGTGTACAAAGATAAAATAAGAGAGAAAATGAGTGGGAGAAATAGTTAGGGAGAGAATATTGTGAGTAAAGAAAAAGTAAAATAGAGGAGAGAGAGAATGAGTGGGGTAAATAGTGAAGATTCCTTTTCATTTTGGGTAAGTATAGAGGTGATGTGGGACAGGACCAAAAGGAAATAAGTATCGAATTGGTGTGGGACCCGGAGGGAGTATATACTCCACGCCAGTCACATCTGAATCAGACTGCTCTCTTTTTCGTCAAGTCCCACCTTAGTCTAAATGCCCCGAAATTATAAAAAAGTTTTATTATTT